>LJIJ01000062.1:0-369278 GCA_001718145.1 Orchesella cincta | reverse complement strand
ACTTTCATATCTCAGAGTAAATAAACTCCATATGAAAGTAATCAGCGGAGCATCAGCATCACAATCATTTTAGTTGTGTGGTTCATTGTACGTCTCAACTGAGGCTGGGTTGCGTTGTAGGTTTTCCAAGATTGCAAAACCTTATCTGGGATACGGAATACATTCATTTCGAGCTCACTTATTGGATTAAGTCACCTGAAATCACATTACCAGTTATGAATCCTATCTACTGCGACTCTATTTACGAGCTGCTTGTCACTTCGTACAAACAGCTATGGGAATAAGTTGCATTTGAGCTGAGAGCACAATAGGCTGAACGCATAATGGCTATAAGTTATAGGGTATAATTTATATGTACATGTCTATCTCAGAGTTCGGATGATTGATGGTATCAAAGCAGTGCAGGAGTCAGTGTCATAATAAATGTCAATAAGAAAAATGAAATGTCGTTGTACACAACACACGTATGTATCATCCCAAAGAAGGAAGATATGAAGCAATGCAAATGGTCAACAAGATATGAAAGTGAGTGGGAATGTGGTCAAGCCTGCTCGAAACCCACATCCGATTCCGGAGTTGGTGTATTTTATGTGTCAATCCTCCTCCATTGTATTTGTATGGCTGGACACTTAATTAGGAGTTGATATCAAACGCCAAAAAAATAATGTCTGCTGCTGCGAAGTTACGCGAAGGAAGTGACAAGTGTTCCGAATTGGATAAGGAAAATTGCATTTATAAAACGGAATATAGTGAAAGATAATTTTGTTAGGTTTTGTCCTAGGAGAAAAAACCTTATTGTATTATGTATATTTGATTCATATACTTATGCATGTCTAATGAAAACGGTACATGAGTAAGCTGATGATGCACTAAAACAATGGTCATAGAGCACGCCCATGAGAGCCCCAAGAATTTGTTTTTGCTGATGATAGAGAATGTGTCGAATTGATTACTATTCCAACACAACCACGGCGAATAAATCAGGCTAGGATATGGATAGGGATCAAAAACGAAATACAAGTACAGTTATGCAAGGAACTAGAGTAGGATGGGATCCGAGGACTTGGACAACACTCATAAATCCCCTGTTGATTTACACATCCACTCCAACCATCCACAGATGAAGCGTGAAGTCGAAACTCACAAAATAGGAGAGACAGTAAACAAAATCTTGGCGTAGTGGTGCAGAACTTCGGCTGTCCCAATGTAACAAATTGTATATTACATTCGGCTTTACCATTGCCACAAGCCAGGCGATTGAATTTTCCCAATCCTCCGAGCTGTTTCTATGGAATGCTTCTAATCTAATCCGATCCAAATCGACTGACCTACATTCTTTCTTTCCGCCTTTGCGTAGGTTTTGCAGCTCATACTTACGATTAGTGATTTACCCCCTTTGTAGCACCGACCTATCCTCCGTAATATTGTGTAAGGCATGTGTATATATGCTCTGAGCACACACGCTTCTAAATAGCTAATAAAATCGTGCCTTCCTGTAGGACACTAAAAGCTTCTCCGGATCCTCTGATGTGAATAAACTTAACGTCCCATTAAATACAAGCTTGCTGGAGAGTTGATCCTGATTTTTTTTCTACCAACATTAAAATTAGGTCTAGATCGATGAGTTCGGCTATTTTAGAATGAATGAAGTGCTCCCTCAGGTTTTTTATTCTATTGGTGATATATTATTAACAGAAATTAGGGAATGGATATAGAGAAGGAAATGTTTGGTTGGAGTGCTCCACAGGGAAGACCTAGCACGAAGGATTTCTAATAGGTATTCTTTCCGTTCTAATCAAAAAGTAAGTATAGTGTAGGCTTTAGTAACTGTAGTTTTAGTATAGCAACTCAACACAAGTTGTGGATCCGGGCAGTCTCATGACCTATTTTTTTAACATCAGGCATCCCTGATGTGGCATTACGGAGAAGAGCATCTTTTTTTTTATACTACGTTCGTTCATACTACTTACTGCACAGCACAACACATTTTTGATGGAGATGCATGTGTATCTCCTCAGTTCATCGTGTACATCACACACACAAAAAAATTTAAACGTACTTCACTCCATAGTAGGAGTTTATATAATAATATTATGGTGGCTGTGTTTTGATCATAGCTTGTAGAGTAACTAGGGATGTCGATGTAGGTCAACCTGTTCCACCACCACCACCAACAACAGCACCAGCATCACAAAAAACACAGCGGTATTTACCCCACTGCCACCATTTATATTACTATATCATTTCGTTTTTGGAAATTTGGAAAAAAAACTCACGATGAGTAAGGAGAAGAGTGCTCATATTCCTCATCGCTCGCTGGAGACTCCCGTGTTTACGGTTTCTTTCATCCAATTGATGGAATGAAGCGTGATTACTGTCATGTTGTATGGAGGATGTACCAGAAAGACGATGAATTAACTCTCAGAGTTGCACGATTACGATTACATATATTATTATGCCATCTTAGACAATATGTTTTTATAGAAAAGGTACTTTATGCTACTTTTCCTTTGGACAAAAAACAAAGTACCATGAAAGGATTCATATGAGTAATGGAAAAAAGTGAGGGCATCGTATTTTAAGAAACGGACCCATCATCATCATCAACATTTTAAATTTATGCTCATAATTATTTAAAAACCCTGTAGCGTAAGCCAGTCCCGTTAATCATTTTCTGGAATGTTAGAAACAGAGGCGGGGTATTCTATAATTATGTGAATGCAATTGGAATTCCATAAATTTGGGATGTGAATATCCAATATCAAAAGTCATGACTGCGTAGGTACAAAATGCATGTTTTGGGTAGAGCTCGTTTGTCAAAATAAACACACACACACGGATATGCAAGATACTTACATAATGTCATTTGTATCAGGGTTACTTATCATATCGCCACTGATATCAACTGGTAACATTTCCACCATACATTTCC
This sequence comes from Orchesella cincta, assembly GCA_001718145.1. NCBI lineage: Eukaryota > Metazoa > Arthropoda > Collembola > Entomobryomorpha > Orchesellidae > Orchesella > Orchesella cincta. Next base: position 366,346 of record LJIJ01000062.1, on the reverse strand, counting down.
CTTTTGCCCAAACCACATACTATTTACATAAACGCACAGTAATTGTACCAATAAATGTCATAAAATAAACCACCAACGAAACCCAAACGAAAAGGAGTTTTGTGTGCAAGTGTGTGGAATGGTTCATGAGATTAAGCATGACGTGATGTTTTCGTTAGTAGTAGTTCCGAGTCTCCCATATTTTCGCTCTCTGGACTATTGACCCAAATTCGTGAAATAAATTCAGCACTCTGCCTTTACCAGAAGAGGTGTGTGGATTGCCATACTACGAACGAGTACGTGTAACGTAACATTTATTGAATGAAATGATTGCCTAGGTCGAGAGCAAGCGGCTGGCGAATAGGTGTCTACATATATTGCTTTGGCTCACAAAGTTATTTGTAAATACGGAACTTAACCTGAGCCGTCGGTGTGCTGCCGTAAGGAAGGTATTTCCGTCAACTGCTTTGAGGAATACTGACTCGACATGAGTCAAAGTAAAGACACTCATTTTCTTTGAGAAAAGGTTGTGTGTGTGCCCTGTTCCGACCTACGCTTTTCTTATTCTCATTCAGCACAAAACAGATAAAAAGGGAGCATTGATAAAGTGGTTTACATTATTATGAGGTTCTTTTCTTCCTTTTTCTTTCTTTTCCCAGATTATTTCCTTTCCCTTAGTTCAACCAAAGCATCACGGGCTGTTGCAAAGTACAACTAAGCTGACAATAAAACAAATAAACCATTGCCAGAGTCATTAGGATCAGAAACACCTCTACTACTATGCGTTCAGTCTCGTCCGACCCATACTATTACCCTTCAGCTTTTTTCTTCGTTCTTCTTCCTCCTTGCTTACCAAATACTCTTCCTGCTCTTTTGAGAATCAGGTCAACTACCGTTCTAGCCTAGTGCGGGTTTGCTCTTTATATTACATGGTAGCAGAAAAACACATATGTTTAAAGGTATGAGTCCAGTGGCGATGTAAAGTTTACACCCAAAACAAATCTTGCCCTCAATTCGGATTCGTGCTGCCGGTTCCCTTCTCATTCAAAAATGTCAACCGACCATTTTTCAGAGTCAGAAGCTCAAGCAAAAGTTGAAAGGCTATTTGAGCAACCAAGAATTATTTATGCAATAAATCTAATTTATAGCCACACTGAAGTTGACTTTAGTCAACAGTTCAATAAACAACTGAGAATAAATTGCGAAGGTTACTCAAATTTATCTCTCTTCATATGTATTATACCAGGATTGGAACTTGCATAATAGTTTCTGCATTGCAAAAACTTTACCAGCTAATGACAGACTTTTTGCATGCGTTTAATGGCTTTAGGGTAGAGCATGTTATGTCGTATACGAGAAACGTGCACCTGCAGAATAGAAACTGCATTACCCTAGTTTACGAGCGAGCTTAGAACTCACTCCGAGCACAGCGATAACAGTGGTAAAGTGAAGGTATTAATGAATAAAAAAGCGTACAATCTAACAGATATGCTCACACGTACAGGTAACAATATTAATATCAATTGATCCCATGTGCAAACTACAGCGTTAGCTGTTGCGCATATAGCGCTCCTGATGTTGATGATGATCACTTTATCATCGGCTTCATGTCGCTGAGCCAGGAATTGAGGATGATTTAGGCAGCTCAAGGTTGCGCTCTTCTACAAACCATCATCATCATCATCTTTCTTTGAATTGACTATTGTTATAGAAGACGACATGAGAGGAGGAGAACTGAGCTGAGGTAACAGGGGATTTCTAATATAATATGCAACTTCATATAAGATTTTAAAAATACTTATCTGTTTCTATGAAACATTAATGCTTTGTCATTCCCTCTTTTTGTTGATATTGTTCCTTTCAATTGACCTGAAATTACGCTAATCACAATTAATTCAGCGTCACTCCGTGTAATTATTATGATAGGATAACACAACATTGTACCTATCTTGCTAAATATGTTATCAGTAGTAACATTGCAGTGTAGTTATCTATACTGCGCTTATTTGCGCATACAAAGGGATGCTGTCTTGTATAATCTACACAATAAATTCTGCTCACTACAATGGTTTTTAAAGGGATTGCCCAATGGGTTGCTACGTTTGTAGTATTATAAGTAATCTCTTGCATATTCCATACCACACCAGACACCTTTTTACCGGAAGACAAGAAGTGCAAAAAGATATCGTGCTAAAATTTCAAGGTTTTGTAACCTGTTGTGTAACACTTGTGTGTTGACGAACAAAAAATGAAATGGAGTTGAGAGTAAATGTTGGCATAATGCGCTTCATATTCCCCCTTGATGATCTCATATTGTAAATAGAAAAAAACATTTTTGTACATTACTATCCACCATCCTGTACTAATACTCAGGTAAAAATTGTCACGAAAAGAGAAGGGAGAGGTAGGAGAAGAGGTATTCTGAAGACGGGAACTGCACTTAAGACGTCACATATTAAATGCTTTCAGGTAGGCAGCACCATGTCTATAATTGTAGATTCTTTTTTAGTTAGATGGTATACCGCAGCTGCCATTTTTGCAAAATCATATAACCATATAGTAATAAAGCTATGCTAATAGCATACATTTAGGTGGGCATGTATAAGCATAAGCATGCATAGGTTTACTTTCACTATTAACTTGGCTCACATTTTTTAAGCAATGGAACCCAGCAGGTGTACCAAACTGCCATCACCACTATTATTAAGTTACATACTGCATGGCATTGTCTCTTCAGCTTAGAATCCAAAGATAAAGATGGCCGAAAATCACGAAATATGTAGACACATTTTTAAATAGCTGCGTTGTTTACTGCACTAATCTAACAATGCTGAAATTTCAGGTGACTACTGCAGCTACCTGAAACAAATCATGTTACCTAACACATAATAATGCCTCCAAGCTGAATTCTCAAAATTTGCTGAATCGTTCAGAGAGGCAAGAAAATAAAAAGTCATCTGAAAATTAAGCACCTCAACCTCTTAAGCAATAAAAATCGTTTGCAAGCCCATTGTCATTCGTTTCGGCATCTTGCCGAACAAAGGGAACCAAAAACTCATACATGCTTGTATAAATTTTGCCCCAACATTTCAATTACTAACAATCCGGCATTGGTTTAGCTGCACTGGTTAGACCTCCTGCAAGCTTACCAAAATAGAAAGGAACTGTACTCTTCCTTATAGCTGTTGATATTTTCAAGTTACAAAAAATGCTCATGATTTCATTTTCCAGTCATCCTTTTATTTTTAACCAAATATCATAATATGAGTCTATCCACCAACTCAACATAAAAAGTTGTCATAGTCATGAACACCGTTTAAGAATAAAAAACTTATCTTCAGAATAGTCCATAGCTTCTTGGTACATGCGTTCTAACATTCATGCAACATGATTTCCTTTAAAGAAGCAAACGTGCTACACTTCAGACAACATTTAATAGGGAATAGCTTTGAGACAACCTGACACACTAATAATGACCTAAATAAAAGTAAAGCTGTACGTGTGCTTCTCAAAGGAAAACGGAAATGTGTTGACTAATAGTTCAACAAGCGAGTGAGTAAGTGTACAGAAATTGAATCGCCAAGTTAAAGTAAACGAGAGAAGCAACAATGTGCTGTGATGATTCACAACAAGCATCCCTTCTCTGATGTGGGAATTCCCTTGGATGAAACTGCCTTATTGCTTCTTGACGTTCAATGTTGGTCAAACTTCCGATTTCCTTATTTATTATGAAGCTCACATCATACACTTGTGACAGACATTTAGAGTCATGCATATATACATCTGTGAGTAAAAAATCCCCATGCAAAAAATTGACGGCAGATAAGGACAAAATACAAAGTGGAAGCGAGTCAAGAAGTGGGCGAAGGCTACACAATACAAGAACAACCACTGCTGATGCTGCCGCAAAGAATTAGTATGGTAAATGTAATGAGACATTGAAATCATCTTGACAAAATGCAGCAAACTACTCAACTCACTGCTCTCGTATAAACTATAGGTTATGAATATCTGTCTCTGCGTGTAATTGAAATTGCTTTCCGTATCCCACTGCTTTACATATTGAGAAGGAAACATTGTAACAGGTGACTTCAAATTAATTTTTGTTAAAAAAATGTTAACTGACAAACAAACTACGCCAACCATATGATACAATACCATTCTCTTCCCAGACTTAAGAAGTGCAGCGGATAATTGCATACTGGATGCCCAAAACTTGGTTCTTTTCAAGACCACACATATTTGAGTTCGCTCTTGTATATCAAGCCATGCATGTATGTACATATGTGACTCGTAATAAAGTGTGTGAATGGTAACATGGGAATGGGAAGGTGGAAGTGATCACATTCGTACACTATAGGTACATTTACATACATCTATGCGTACATTTAACACGCGTACTTCATACCGTTCGCTTACATTTTGTAACGCACTCTCATGTGCCTGGTGGGTATGTGTGTGTGTGGAGCATAATGAATAAATGAAACATTACATAATGTCATGAAAAATAGGTCAAAGGGAAGGAAGCACCTACAGCTCCACTACCGCTGCTGTTGCTTTATGCAGCTTCTCCACCTAAAAAACCAACGGAAGGGAACAAATGTTGAACAAAGGCTGAAACCTTGCCACTTGTTCCTCTAACCACGCTTCACTTCTTTATTACGTCTATTTCTGTACTCGCTCTCTCTAACAATTAGGATCGCTTTTAGCTGTTGCTTAAAGATGAGAATTTTTTCTTTCCAATTATTTATGTTATAAACTATCAATTATGCGGTTGACTTTCATATAACGAAATATGAATTATCGCAATATCCTAGACGGCAGAGACAGAACGGATGCAACGCTCGTAATGTTATGAATATGTTCAGAAATATTTTAACATGACATGTTGTCGCATTAAATTTTCTTAACAAATGTGAAATTTATTCGCATTTTTTACGACATATATCATTTTTTAGCTTCTTAAAGTATAACGTAATGGATTTCCCATATGCATATATATATTTTGTTAATGTGTTTTCAATTTAATTCATCACGTTCCATTTTTCACCTGTTTCAACCAAGACGATAACTGGAGAGTAGGATACTGCCAACCACATTAAATGCAAATGTTTAAGCAAATGCGTACACAAATTAGATAACTTGAGCCAAGTCATCAAATTCTGAATAATTTATTTGGTCATATCAGTTAACTATGCACACACATGTTAAAGTGTTTATATTATAGTCTAATCTTTCAGCCTCTTATATTCCTTTCTACCAAAATCCCAGCAGAAATAGGTAAATTAATGAAAATTGGGACATGGGTTCCGGCTTACATATCGTAAACCGAGACTAGCATAATATTCCTATAAGCATGAATTGCAACTCGTGAAAAAAATTGCAGCGGAAGAGATTGGGCAATCATTTTTTTACATCACATTCATAACACACCACTGAGGCAATGCTTTCATTGCCACAGTACTAAAATCGCTGGCTGTAGTAAATACTCAACGCAATAAAGGGTTGCCCGTGTAGTGCCACTAATTACTTAGAATATGGTATAATAACTAACCTACGAGAGTAAAACTAACGTCAAAACAAGTCATATTCCTGATGACTGTGATGAACTGATGAACAATTAAAACCACACGTTGGCACGCAAAAATAGTCAAGAGAAGTTACAATGTCATTCGCATTATTATTGCATTAAATCATTTAGCGCGCTAGAGCAGAGTGACTCCTGCTAAAGCGTTACTACTCACACATATTGCATAAATTAATGTGTTTTTTTATTTTCAAGTGTGCACTTGGTTGTTGATATTGCAATAATACTTGCTATCAATCACTAAATCTTAATCACAATGTATTCCATACGTTGTATTATTTTATTCTTACGTTATGTGGAAATATGTTATTTATTGCAAAGATGAATAAAATATATGGTAATGACTAAAATATTCATGCATGCATACACAAATGAAAGGAGTCAGACAGTCTCATATATTGTGCTGTTAATTAATCGTTGAATCAAATACTCAACATTAATATGCGTGGTGGTAACACAATCTAGAGTAGGTATATGCATATAATATCTCATAGTCTGATAGCTGTTACCACCCACCAATCTCAATTCACACCTGCTATACAGCTCTCGAAACTAAAGAAATAATCTCTTTTACATTAGCAAAGCTACATTCTGAATATTATTGTAAGACGACAAAAACCATCAGGAGTAGACTAGACAACAAGTTTTTTTTATAGAATAATAGTCATTTCACCGTTTTTGGCTTTGTCTTCTCGTTGTGCCATTGAAAGGGAGATTTCATGTGGTTGTGTGAGTATTGTGCAGGTTGATAAAAGTGGCTTAGCTTTGGTAATAAGTAGTAAGGTGTGAGCGAACACGAGGCATGCAATTTAAACATTCACTTGCATATAAATATAATAAGTAAATAGTAGGGGTACTATGGTATATGAGAAGTTGACTATATACCTTAAATGAAATTAAGCAACTGAAATACCCAACACTTAACTTATTTCTACACACCGCTATGTTGTCATTGTTAGTGTGTGTTGTAGTTATTGTGTGGCGTGCAAAGTATGCATGTTAATGTTAATGGCAACTATTGATGACGCAACGCGAGATCATTACCATATTGTTGTTGTGAATGAATGGCAGTGACTGATGTTGTTGCTTTAGGCAAGCTACTGAAATTACAAGATTCCCATATTACACCGTTCCTATATGATACATAAGGTAAGTGAGTGTGTCTACATCGAAAAAGAGCAATGCAATGAGAGATGCAATACATGATGATGATGTGATGTGAGTTTCTGAAGTGCACAACACAACACATACATGTGGATATAATGTGCATGCATGTATGTACATAATTTTGACTGACCCAATTTGATATTGCCGTGGATGATATGATATATTTTAGAGATATAACTGTGCGTATATATGCCCACGCATTCGTGTAGCTGTGCTTTGGTCGAGATAAAAACATGGTGCATTACATAATTAGAGGATTTATGAAGTTGTAAGTGCATCCATAAAGGGAATGAAATTTTTTTAGGATACTTTTTCATTTTACTGTCAACGACCGATACATATGATCCTCAATGCCAATGTACATTGTTATTACTGTGGTAAAGGTAGGCTGATAATGATGTGATGTGATGTGATCATGCCCTCCGCAACGAATATCAAAATCCTATTTTGTATTGCTACACAAGACTAGTCAGAAATTTGAATAGTATGTATTTTATTAAGGGATGCCTTAAAGAGTTATGGAATGGATGAAGCTAGAGCCAATTTGGTTTGGTGAGTACGCTCCCCCTGATATAAACGAAATAATAATAATAATAATTTTCTTTGGGAAGACATGTAATATGCCATTTCTTCGATAACAATACGTACCAGAGGGAGAAAAAAAGAGTAAATTGCATCGAGCAAAACATTCCATTAATAGAAGCATGCCGAGCACGGCAATATACGTATGTTCATTTAGGTCACATGCGTTTCTATAAGAAGATTATGCATCTGCACGTCTTCTTGGGAATAAGAAATAAAGAGTGGACGAATATTTAGGTAATCATGCAACCATTGTTATCAAAGGGTTTTGGCTCTGTCGGTTACTGTGGTTGGGTGCAATGATGCCATACCATCAGCATTATTTTGTGCTTTATTGATAGGTACGATTAAATATTAAAATGAGTTGGAACGTTCTAATAAAGACAGAGTACACACATATCAAAACACATCGTTTGAATTGGTCATCAAGGTTTCGGTTAGCAGACTTTGGCATTACGTCAATACACTTTTACTGCCAATGGGACGACCATTATTCATTCATTTTGCCATTATTGCAATTTTTTGGCTCGAGAGGAATACCTGATATCGACTACGTAATAAAGAGAATTATTCAATAGGACATTGCTTTTTTGCAATGTGCACAACGAGGAATATGTGGTCGGCGATGTAGATGTGTAGTAACTTTTACTTTCAACATCGATAAAGGCGTATATAATATTCATCGTGCAAAAGTCTCGACATGAATGAACAAGTTTACAAACTTGATTTTTTTGACGGTTAATGCCACATACTTTTACAAGACGAAGATACTTAACACACATAAAAATACCACCCTGCATTTATGCGATACATACATTCAAACATGTAGGTAGCGTTGTGACTTGTGATGAAATGCAAGTTATGAAAACAAGCAAAGAACTTGAACCTTCTCCTCATTTGCACTTCTCAAATTGTACTCTTGAAAGAGTGCCAAACTTGTTTCCAATCTGTAGGGTCTATAAAGTGAAGGAACTTTGACAAACTCTCAAAAAACTTATTTTGAAATCAATAAGCCAAAGAACTGTATTTACACTGCCTGTTGGTTTTAACAAAATACGGAAGCTCGTCGAGTCTAACGACCGTCAGCGTTGCTGTATTTTTTTTTCATGTGGGAACTACATTTCTTATCTTCAATGGATCTTTAAAATGCGTTCAGGACCTAGTGCCAGAATGAAACTCGAGTTGAACACAGCAAGTGGATCAAGAGCAAATATTACGCATGAACGAGCCCAATTTTGTACAGGATTTCAAGTGGTCACTGTTTCACGATGACAACCAAATGGGAGGAAACTGTAGCATGAATGATAGCCATTTTAATGCGTCACTTTCAGTTTTGCATATCAAATCAAACGCCTCATAAAATACACATGGTTGTAATGGTTTCTTAAGAAAAAAGCTGAATGTTGACTGTGTAGGCCAAACCTCTACCCTTTTAAACCAATAAATACAAGAGTGACATTTTAAAACGGAGTCAAATGACAAACTTTTGTCTGCCGCTTGACATGATATTGAACAGAAATGAACACAATCGTCATAGATAATACAGCTTGAGAGGATGCGTATTATATCCCAAACACATTCATTAGGAATCCCTTTATAAGAAGGCATGCACACACAATCCTCAGAATGAAATGGATTAAGATAAACTTTTATCCTCGTATTTGTATCGTCCGTCCGTTTGCTCGCTTACGTACATTCAAACTTATTATAAGAAGCTGCCGTGTGTATACAAGCCTGACTTGTCCGCTAAAAGGATACTTTCCTGCTCTGTCTTTTCTTATTGTATTTCTCTCGCTAATCTCATTCCATTCCGCTCCGTTGCTGATGCATAATATTACGAGCGTAATAATCTCAGTCAGTCAGTTTGGTGCATGCATTTCTCTTACTAACTTGGAATGACGATGATAGGATGACTATCCATCCACACTTGAGGAGCGATAATAGTCCACGGTTTTTGAAAATAACTATGTCAGTAGGACAGCGAAAGTTCTAACATTGCTCATTCACACATAAGGCGTATATACCCTACTGATATGTATATATTTAAGCAACTTGGTATAAAAGTTATATTACGAGTGCAACCAGCATGCATACATGCATGCATTCATACAACACACTCATATATGCACTTTGTTGTTATGCACAAGACAATCTTGCGTTGTGTTATGTTATACGTGCCATTGTAAATAAATCCGTGCAGTTTTACTAGCAAATGTTTGTTTGTGCTCGCATGGACACAGATAATTACATGTTATTATTATGTTGATATGAGAAGATGTGCACTTTACGTGCCTACCCAATGATACGTTTGTATTGTGAATGGGTATCATTACAGAATGCAATACTGCACTTACTGTTTACCGTGTGAGGGCGATAAATTAAATTATTTCATGTCCAAAATACTATATATTTTCAAAATCGACAAATTTCATGAGCACACGACAAACCCTCATATAGACAGTATCATGTTCCTGCTGTTGATTTATTTTTGTGAGTAAATCATTTCCCATTTATTACCAACTTTTTCCTGTTACACGGATAAACTTTTGACACTGATGATGTTTCTTCAGGCTCATTTTACGATACAGTGACATGAGAGCTGCTGATGAAAACAGACTTTCATTTCATACGTTCGTGTCCATTATGCAAATGATAAATGACTGGAGGAAGGAAAACAGATTTGCATACGCTAAGTAACGAAACGTTACGGTACATCAATGAAAGGAGCTCATGTGTGTCTACCATTCATTGCCAAATAGAGTGGGATATGATACGATATGATGATGATACATGTTGTTATGTTGATATTGTTCACACAGGAGGACTATTATGTGTACTATGAAAGTTAGCACGTTTGGCTGTGTGCGGTTGGTAATATCAAATCTGTGGCGAGCGAGCCACTGGCAAATATTACCAGATATTATTCTACACACATGCATATGCATATACACCCATAAATTAATATAATATTATTTCATATTCCGTGATGGGGTCAAGGACTGGTTCATTTGCACAGTGCCAGCCAAGAGGAATCACCATGCAGCATTGATAATGATCATTATGATCGTCAAACTTATTCTTTCCGTACGTGTGGTATGCATAATCAGTACCATCATCAGTTGACTATGCAATACAATCCCGCTTCAATTATTTATTCCCTGCTGTAGTGTACATTGTGCCTGCTAGAATGCTGCACAAATGCTATGATCAGCTAACTTGCATCGGTAAATACATTGTATCACAGAGAAATACATTGGAAAAGTAATTTGTTACTCTTGTGATCTGTTTTATGTCCGTGAAACTAGAAACATTGAATCACGTCTGACTGCTGTCCTGATTTCTTAAAATGCAACGAAATATTAGGAGCACGGCTGGCTCTGCGGCAAATTAAAATAAATGACACTTCGACGAAATGTTTATTTGCGGGACTCTAAACTGATGTTTAGGTCAGTTATGCAAATGAGCTGAGCTGGTTGCTTGCTATTACACAGATGATGCTATATAGTGAACATGACTGCTTTGGAATTTGTTACGGAACAGGAAAATACTTGATTGTAGGAAAGAGAGAGAGAGAGAGAGAAGAGATAAAGAATGTGTGTCACCTAATTCTCTTTTTAGCTCTGAAATTTGTCTTTTGGAATAAGAGAAAAAAATACCCTTGAAACACATGTGGCACTCAAGACGGAATCAGGAAGGAATTTGCGGTATGTTATAAGCTTAAGCCCCATAGACTCAGCGAGAAGCTGAGGCTCGAAAGGGTGATTGATAAGGATTGAGAATGAATGAGCTCAAAAATTCCAGACGTAAACATCGTGTGGATGTAGCATGTTCTCTTACACACATCACATACAGTCACTCCCGCTCAACTATTGCTGGAGCAACAAAAAATGCATGAAATCTGAAACAGCGCTATTACCATCAAGTGAGCGCAACTGGATAGTCATCATGAGTGAAAAAGTAAAACAAGCAGCCAAAAAAAGGAAAATGGGTCGCTCATTTTTAGTCGCCCTGTATTTTATAAGAAAAAGTCAAGGGGCTCTCAAAACATTGGGAAATGGAGTGACTCGGACAACTTTACATTCTTTGTGGATGAAATGAAGGGGAAAGTATATTATTAGATCCAGTATAATTCCTTTTTTTGGCGTGAGTATAGCCGGTCATGCAATGTCCGTAAATATATATCCATCGAATCAAATAAGAGGGCGAGAAAGATATGAAAACCACTCCAACTCCGTAAAGAATGAGGATAGTGAACCAGGCCAGGTTCAACATCATCATGTATGCTTCCATATATATATTTCAATCCGTTTTTTTCTGATCACAGAAATTTCTCGGAAGTGCCCTATATCCATAATATGCGAGACCCAAAAACCGTTCAACAATCTTACACTAATCTCAACTGCATAGTATAGCTATTTCGTCCGGAACAGAGCGAGTACCATTTCCTTGGTTTCTGTTTTCCTTTCTCTGTATCCCTCATGCATGCTTTCGTTCTCTTTCACATTTTACCATTTATATAGCATCATGTCAGGTACAAGCATGTGCCTCCAGCACCGTGAGTGAAAGAGAAATGAAAAAGGAAACATCAGAAAATAACATCATCAAAAATAGTCTGACATATTGCAAACTAAACGTATAGATCAAAAGGAAGATCTAGTCTCGTGTATACAATTTTGTATTCGTTCGCAAAAAAGTGGGGTAAAAGACTACACAGAAGCAAAAGTCCTCTTGCATTTGTACACGTTCCCATGGGAGAAGAATCAAAGAGAAAAAGGGAATTGTAAAAAAAGCATTATAGATGTACACAACCTTGGGAAAATACATGCATTCTTATGAGCCTCCCCATCATCCTCCTCCAAAAAAGAAGCTCTTCTTTTTTATATTAATTTCCTCTACCTTTCGTAAGCTCTCGTTTGCTCTGTATCCGGAGAAATGGAAATACCAAAAAAAGAAGAGCAAATTCGAGGTCATTCAAGTCTGTGCCCAATGGGATTCATAGTAAAGTTTCAAGGCAAGCCATTACCTTACACAAAGTTGTTCACACTGTAAAAGAGAACACATGCTCCATTTTCCCTTGATGTGCTCCCTATAACAGCCCTCATGTTGCTGAAGCATGGAGTAAAAAGGACATAAAAAGTATTAGCAAAATTGTAAAAGCAATGGGTATAATGCATATTAAACGGTAGACATCCTATAGCAGCATCTCCATTTATAGATACATTCCCTTATTGGCGAGGAAGAAAGTTGGAGAGAGAAGTTTCCGTTGTGTTAGACACTAAAAAGCTCTGTCCAAGTAGAAAGGACTTTGATGATATTGCAACATGAATAGCATGACAAGAGCAGAGCAGAAGCACTACAGAGAAGTAGCAGCAACAGACTTTTCCTTTCTCCAAAAAAATATACTGCCTTTTATTCCGGTTTTTGTGTGTATACATATAGGCAAGCAACCTTGACGCACAAAAGAGAAGGAGAGAATGGAGCCAAGTTACTAGGCCAGATATTGCAGTTTCCATTTACGTAGATATTGCACTGAACGGAAGCATATAGGATAGGACCGAAAGTGGAGCGCTACATAAGAGGGGGCCAGCAGGGACCCTAACCTAGGCTATAGTTTTCCAGTTGCTATATCCATAGCAGGAGAGCCCTGTGTACATACTATAAGCACGTTTGAAAAGCCAGCTGACAAACTTGATTCAAACCATGTTATATATCTACACCAAGCGAAAAAGACTTTCCCCGACTTGCATGCTTCGCAGCATGACTATGTTTTCCCTAATCTTGCTTTCCCTGCTATGCATGTATATAATGTATATTAAATGGAAAGTCTGTCCCCTTTACCCGGTTTCCATTTCCTTCCTTTTCCCTGGAGCATTTTCTCTTTGATATGAGGAATTGAGGATTACAACCTAAAACTAAGTTGATGATAAAAGTGTGGAGGGCCGACTCACTCACGTTCACGCCACGTTACACAGATATTACCATGTCTATATAGCAGGTCCATATAAAGTACCTTATTATTTGTGCAATTCTCCATGTAGAGTACATCCCTAAAAAGTATGGGAATTGTGCAGACATAGAGGGATAGAAAGGCCTTGTGCTCCAATAACTAATGCACATATATATGCACATCTGAGTCGGAAACCTACGTAGACCCAAAAACTTATGAATATAAATACTAGTGAGGTAGTAGCAGCGCATGTATTTATCGCGTGCATCCATCCACATCCATTCATTTATATACCAAGCTTTCTCCTGTGCTAGTAGGTCTGGGTCTAGTTCGTGCCCGGGTTTTTAGTCTTATTACATTTATCGATCTAACTTGCTGGAATGACGTCAAAGGCCCCGATAGACCCGCTACATAAAATAAATGTTAAACTATTTTTGGACTCAAATTCTTCTTCCTTATATCCGAGTACGAATATGGGCCTATTGCAGACTGCGATACATGCCTACTGTATAGATGGTAAATGGAGCAGAGATATGGTATTCTCACTTTTCTTTCAGCTTTCCAAGTGTATCACTACCACTGTGTTCGGAGAACTGGTTGCAAGCACACGTGAGTGTAGCTCATTCCATTCTTTCTCTAATACTCATTCGCAATAAAATTTGAGGAGAATGTTTGTACAGACGTTCTTCATCACCAGAAAACAATGCATGCAATGGGATGTGTGCACAGGGTATGTACATATGGAAACAGTGTTTACATAAGCTTGAGAGATTAGATATGTACACGGAACTTTTTGTGCATGCATCCGTGCATGTTGCGAATTTCCATCCGCTTCATATTAAGAGTGTGTGCCGTCATTTCTCAAAGAAACATTCATTAATCCCGTCACTTCTTCGTTTAAGCACGTACCAACAAAAAAGCCACTACGACAAGGAAGGCCGATGGTTACATATATATTATATGATATACTTACTCTACCATATGAAGAGAGAAAGGAGGAAGAGAAAAAAACTGCTTTCCGCCCCATGCTCCCATTTTTGTGCAACTTACTCCTTTTCCCTTTCCCATACTTTTCCCATTTCTATATAATTTCCTTTCAGCTTCCGCTCTAACACTAGCCTCATTCCGTGCTGCTAAACTAGGACCATATAATTCCTTATATTTGTAGATCCCCTTTTGGGTTCAAGGTTGGTCTCCTTTTTTAGTGCTGGAGAGAGTAAAACACAAAGAGAATGATGTTTCACAGCCTTCTTTCTCATCTCCAGCGTAGCATGCCGTGCACTTTGTCTTTGAGGATGGATGACTGCTGTGAATGTATACGTGTCCTCAACCAGAGCAGCATCCATCCGCACGAAAAGAATGTAAAGAAGAAAGTCAGGGGTCATTTTCAATTATGTAATTTATGACATGGAGAATGCAATTTAATTTTCTACAGCTGCATACACGGTAGGGAAAAGGTAAGTTGTACTCATCATGTTATCATCATCGTCACATCCTTTTAATTACTTCTGAACTAACCCGTTACGTTGACCACAGGCTCGCAGCAAGGCTACCTTTATGACATTATTAAAGTCTCACTACTGCACAACAATGTTACGCTGGAAAGCTAAATTGAAGGACATTTTAAATACAACCATGTAATAAAAAAGACATCCTGGCTACACTCAATGTTCTCAAATAGGGAAACAATTGTTTTTTAAACCCGTTAGGAAGGGAGGGTTTCATAAAAAGTAGAAACTCGAATTCCCCAGAGATACCTAATCATCACCATGATGCTCAAGCCTCTCACCTGTGACCTTAGCGGATAGTGTGCACGAAGGTAATTGTGAGGAAGTAAGAGCTTTAAAAAAGAAGGGCTTGATTGTTATTGCTAGTGGTTCATAACAAAAGCAAGATTTTGGGATATTTCCAGAGACATGACATGAGAACAAGTCTACTAAATAGGATTAGCTGCTCAAGGAAGGAAGGAACGAAATAGTACACCTTGTAAAACCTACAAAACAACAAACACAGGTTTTGTAGACAAGGCCAAGGAAGGATAAGGGGATATTTATAGAAATTTAAGGAAAATGGATCCAGAAAACCCCTTCAATAATAATTTGTGTGGACAAGGAACAAGTTCCCTTTCATTATGACCACTGCTACTCCTTTCCTGAATTCATGAGTAACAAGTTTTGGGATACTCTCGTTACACTTTCAGAAGACCTGCTCTGTCAGAGATTTTTCGATGTTTCAAGGGCTTCCTTGAAACTTTTTCGACAAATACATGTCATGAAACGAGATAAAGTTGGAAAAGGTTGCTCAAAGGCAATCTTTCTTTCATGACGTGTTTGCAGTTTGTAGAGACATGATTCACAACTGTTACTATATTATAAAGTAACCCATAAAATTCTCATGAGAGTAAAACTTGCTACTGAAAAGTCCGTAAAAATTGAAACCAATCAACA
The DNA here is from genome assembly GCA_001718145.1 of Orchesella cincta. Taxonomy (NCBI): domain Eukaryota; kingdom Metazoa; phylum Arthropoda; class Collembola; order Entomobryomorpha; family Orchesellidae; genus Orchesella; species Orchesella cincta. The sequence continues at coordinate 350,637 of LJIJ01000062.1, read as the reverse complement.
TTTGTGCACTGTTAAGTAAATAGCCCAAAATGTTTTACATGTGTATTTATTTCCTTCCTACAAACGGAACTGCATGCAACTAGACTGATTACAACTTTGAGAGCATATATTTGTTGTGATTCTCCCAACTTTGTAAACACTACTTGACCTTCCACAAAAATGAAATTAAAAGGACACTGGGAACGCAAGGCCGGGCTTGTTGGTCTGCAAACAGCTTTCGAGATATCTGTGTTTGTATTAAATCTTTGATGTTTGTTTGAGATGAGTAATATTTTCCTTCGTTTAAAATCTTTGCCCTTTAAAAGTACTTGTTTAAACCTTCATATTTGTTATATTTCCTATATCACTTTTCACTACTCCAATTTTCCAATGAATGCCTAACAAACTCGATACCCAATCAAATGGTTCGGATATGCTTATTAGGGGGATATTTTTTTCATGCGAATTAAGTGCATTTTTTGAAGTTCAAAGATGTTTCGACGTGGTGTGTGAGAAAAACAGCAAAGCTTTCCGATTTCCCTTATTTTTTCTTGTCAACCAAAAAAATCGATCATGTCCCCAATGACTGATCAACCTTGTCATTGACGCTTCTCTCTTTCATCAGAAAGTACTGTAGGACTACTAGAGCGACCTAATTTCTGCTAACGTAAAACTATGAGATGCCGTTTACGACTACTACCATCATTGTCCTATCTCTGTCGCGGAATTTCATGCAGATTTATCACATTAGTTCACGTAGCATCATCAACATCATGCTCTCATCCCACAAAAAAGGTAGTTGCAGGAATGATACGCAAATAGTAATGGAGATGAGACAGGATGACACTCAATGCACCGAATGACTTTACACAAGTTTGCTCTAGCTATGTAAGGATATGTAGCATGTACCTTAAAATCAAAATGATATAAAGTTTACTTTGCATACAGCCAGGGCAATAAGTGGAACATAAAATAATGAGACAGCATATTATAATATATTGATGATGTGAAGAAAGCTAGGCAAAAGTTTAAACGGCAGAGCGACCTTCTAAAAACAGCGCACATATTTGTTGCACTCATTAGAAATACCTTTGAATAAATGGGACTTCATACAATATGCAAAATGAAGAGTGCAATAATTGGTTGGCATCCCATTTTGAAGTATTTCGACAAATGGGAAGCATTCAGAATGAAGCAATTACAAGTAATAGCAGGGGCTTGCTGGCATTTGACTAGAAGCATTCACGCCATTAAGTCATTACGCAGATAGTTGATAGCGGTACTGGAACTCTAGCAATTAATTGGGAATTAGAGAATTGGAGTATTCACCAAGGGCTCCTTTCATACTTGTGGCAGCATATTAAACAAACCTTTTATAACACAGATTACAAAAATTTCCTCGTTTTCCATTTCAACCTCAACTCGTTTCCCTATTATTGTCTGCAAACCAGAAGAAGTCACTCAAAACACGTTCTAAATCCCATTTGTCAGTGTCCTATTATCCGAATTATGACCCTTAATATATCCTTTGAGAATTCCAAAACTCAAGAGTCCCACTTTACCCAGACAGAATCATCACCCCAAGAAAACAAAAGCAAGTTCAAACCATGGCCATCTTTTTCAGGAACAGAAATATGTGGTTTTGAATGTGAATGCAAGGTTATTTAAATAAAAAATCCATCATTTGCGTCTATCCCCCAAAACCGCCTTCTTCTGAAAACATGAAGGGAAATCAAAAGAAAACCTGCAAGTGCACCTCTCTCATTTCAAAATAATAATAACTCCTCAATGGACTACATTGGTAGGAGCATTTATAGTGCTCGAGTTGCAGATATGACATAGTTGGCAATGTAATTGATATAAATACATGCTCTATATCAAGAGCAGGAGGAGACATGGACACGGAAAGGAAAATGAGGAAGGCACAAAATGAGCAATACTCAAACGTGTCCCATGGTCACACCAAGAGATAGAGAGAGAAGGGTAGCGGCAGTCGGTCAGCTAACACAATACAATGCAATATATCCAACACCACCACATTCACATTCCTAAAGTGCAAAGCCAAGGCAGAAAGTAATTTCTACGCTGACCTTGCTGTCGTCCAGTCTCAATCATGGACTAACCCAATCTTACTACTATTTACCTATCTTTCTTTCCCCAGTAGATATACGTTCTAATACTACATTGGCCATGTGCGCGTACCTTTTAGTCAATGCTATTATCTCCCATGCATATTTATTTAAAATGCGACCAAGCCTCGACAAACTACGTACAATGTCTGCTGAATTCCTCTTCCTGGCAATTTCTTTCTATGTGTGTGCATCCAGACATGTACGGACAGAATGGCATAATATTTGAGTGGTTCGCTTTTATGATATGCACAATGGCACTCCAATAAGAATACTTCCTAGCTGTCGTGAACGAGTAAATACATGATGAGCGTTAGTTGAATACATTTAATTGATTTTACTTCCAGTCTACATATTAGAAAAACCGAATGTACTTATCCAATATAAAAAAATATGGATGAATGCTACTGAATTATAAATTTCCATTTACCTTCCGTAATTTTCTGTCGCGTAGAGGACAAAAATCATTTGAGTGCTACGAACGAGCAAACTGAAGAGACATGTTTCATTCGATGACAATTTGTAAAATTGAAGGTCAGCCAGCTCAGCAATGCATTCGTGCATGGAAGCAAGAGTGTATTTATTGGGTTGGGGAAGCGATGATAGACAGGGAAGTTTTGGAAGTAATAAGCCATAATTTTTATAGCGTTCTCCTCTATCTTCTGGCAGCAGTAATGGTTATTCTGATGAAAGTACTTAATAATACCAATACAGAGTGATGGGTTTTATCAGGCTTCATCCATATGTATGGATTTTCGATGAGTTGCAAGCGTTTGAATTGTATGTCTGTGTGTCAAAACGCTGTCAACTGGTCTGACCTTCAAAAACGGCTTGCTCAAAACGCCGCTTTTCCGTTCGGCGTTATTTTCTGCTGTGGCTTGGGTTGGCTAAACAAGCAGACTGTGGAGGAGCGAGACGGACGAGTACAACCTCTGACAATTGCTTGCATGAATGGAGGCTTGTCTGGCGGGAAAGCGTGAGTAGATATGCTTACTTATTATGGTATGTTACGTATGCATGCATGGACACCATTTCCTATTATATCACTCACCAAATCAGATAAACCACATTTTCTCTCAGCCTTCAGGAAGATAAAAAATTAAATTAGTCAAGGGCTCGGCGATATAATTGACAAGCTTATGCACAACTGCCAACATCAGCAGTATACCGTGCCACGTAAGCAATTACTATTGTCTGGGGCTTCAAATTTTTTAAATTCTTTCAGGAACTACTTTTTGAAAAAAAAATATGTTTGTAGGAGGCTTCTTTTTCCAATCAGAATGATTAATCTAACCTATTTAAAAAAGTAAATGAGCTCAATAAAGAAAAAATATCCCATTACTTTCCCTAAGCTCAGTTAACCATGGAATCGAACAAGCTTACAATATAGTGAAAAATTCATACATACATAACTGCATTTAGAGGAAAGATGCAGAGTAACAAGATAAATGGTAGCATTGACGGATTTATCGAAAAACTATCTAAAAACTGGTATTGGCATCAATCAGTTGCACTCGCGCAAACGGTACACATTGTGTAAGTCTGAATGAAAATTTATACATATATATAGCAACTTAACCAATCTTCATCTTCTCTCCCTTCTTTTATGCATGTACGGATTTTACACAAAAAAAGCAGTAGTTTTTGCCTCATCTTCAAAAAAAATTTCATCATGATGTGGTATTATTCTCAGAAACGAATGGTATCACCGCTTCATACATTCTCATAATACTTTAAATATAATAAAAACAATAAAACGAGCTGACTGTGTAAGTTCACAAGCTGGTGATTCCGTTCTGCATGGGTTTTTAAATGAAAGAGAAAAATTTCATTTTTTTTCTTCTTCTCCAACCTTCACATTAACATTACGAGTTAACTACCACGCTACGTAAGTAAGTACACACCGTTCTACCTTTGGAGAGAAAGATTTGAAAAATAGGTGTAACCAAAATCTCTCTTTTGGAAAATAGTGACTTTTACTTCCATTTAACATGCATTTTCACGCAGATGGAAGGCTTGTATGAGTGCGTATGTGGAGCTGTATATGCATATTATGCATTTTACTGACTGGCTGAGTGAATTGCATACTAGAAAGAAATCAAGATGCTACCATATACCATATAAATCTTTGCTGAGGAATACCAAAATTATTGTATCACAAGGATGTATGTATATATACGTTTTTTCTCTCTTCTTCTGAGCAAGAAGCAGGTCACCCCATTTTGTAACCAAAAGCCCAGCAAAGCCGAGTATAATAATAATACCGTAACCTACGTGGCTGCATCAGTTTTATCAGCTCAGCAGGGAAAAAGGAAGGCAGTAATGGAGAGATGCACTTTACCTTTACAACTTTTAACTTTACTTGCCACACTCAACGACTTCACATTTTTTCCTTAGTTTCTCATTACTACGTCTTCTTCTTCTCAAGCACACCATTATTCCCAAGAATGAGATGCACTACAACATTTTTCGCTACACAATGTGCATTGAGAAATCAACGACGCGAAACGACAGTGACTTTATCACACGAATTACCTTCCTTCTTTTTTTCTTACAGAAAGCGAGAGAGAAATAAATAAACGGTTGCCCATCTTCACCTGATCTTTAACAAACAACAAGCTATATCTATTAGCAGCAGCAACGTTGTTGGAAGTAATATTTGTATGCATCAAGCAACACAAGTTTTCATGAAACTGCTCTATATAAAACCACATATCAAAAATTGAATACAATATTCATATCCTGCTTCCATCTACACTGGTTGAAACCAGGGGAAAAAGTCGTAGTAAGATAAAACAAGTTGTTTGCAAAAAATGGGCTGGATTACCTAGTTAAGCATTATGACGGACAGCGCGAATATAATGCGTAGACTTTCCAGTTGGCTTCAACAGGAAAAGGGATATGCCAAGGAAAACTGCTGAGAGTCCATTCTACTCTGTGCATGGTAGACTGCAGACCTGAGATGATGATGATGAGCAGGATGATATTTAATGAGGATTTCCTTGTGCGATGGGAAGTACAATTGAGATGAGGATGACGCTATGCTACCAATTCATCAAGGTAACTAAAATTCCGCCATGGTGGAAGTTGGTTTAATGCATAATAAAATCCTGTGATCATCATCCACGAATTAATTTGTACCTAGTTAGAAAAGAATGAGTGATGGAGCAACTATTTCAACCGGAACGACACGAGAAAAAATATCCCCACAATTAAAACTAGAGCCCATGGAGAGAATCGAGATGTAGGAGAATGACAATGCAAAGACGACCACACTACATTACATACTTGCTCTCAACTTTTTAGAGAACCTTTCAATTTGGGCTCAAATAGAAGACGAAAAAATTCTTCGACTCCCTTTGAATATAATCATCAAGATTGTGGAGTAGTGTTGATCTCTTCATCATAATCACCAACACAATACAAACAGCTTCATCATCATCATATTCTCAAGAGCAAGCCGTGCCGTCGTGCTCTGTTTTGTTTCCGGAGAAATTACCATGCATTGCACACTATGCTTAGCGTTTATGGATGGTAATGAATGGTGATGCTGCTACGTTACTTTGTTTGTTTATAGTGGCAAACTTCAATACATATAATATTTTATTTCTCATGTGTGCATCACATCACGGATGACGTTAAAAGATAAATACGAAAGGTGCAGTCAATTGTTTGCGTTTATACCCTTATGATAATATTCTTGAGTGTGATGGTCGGGGGCTCCTCATCCACAAATAATGCTGCTCGTGTTTACTACACTGCTTGACCATAAAGGAAAGTAAAAGCATTTTTAACAAAAAGGAAAGAAGGCTCTACTGAAAGATCGTAAATTTATCTGTTTTGATTTCTATGAGCGCATAAGTGTATGTATTCTCTTTGTTGAATTGGATTCGTTCTACTAAATTCTTTCATTCAATTATTTATCAACAATTTATTAATGTAACAAAAATCCTACTTTTCACAACTGCATCTTCTCCGTCTACACATGTGCCGAAGGAAGATACAATCGAATTAGCAGTTATTATTCTGAGCACTGATCGTGATACTGATATAGATAAAAGTGCATCAGCTACACTAGAATCTGGTAAGGCTAGCCAACTAACTAGCTAGTTTGAGGTAGAGATACTTCCCTATAAGAGAGATAAATCTTCTTCCATTTTTTTCATTCAAATACCTAAACACATCCTTTTATCACTAATACTCATCTTTCAATTTCCTTTTCCTTAAAATATATACTCTGCCTTGGTATATACAGATTTTCAATATTTTTTTTAGAGAAACACTAGAATCAAGTGGTAATTATGGAGTGTACAAACTGAGAGATAGAGAAACAACAAATTAATTTGCACATGTATACACATCCCTACTTTATTTGCCTTCCTAGCATAGACTCACATAGAGTGGATTGTAGTCAGCCACTCATTACAAATTTTACTCTCTCTTTCATCAGACCTAATTTTGGATTTTTATATACAAGTGCAACGTAATTAATCCCAGTTTCAAAACAAATACAAAAATGCATCTTCTTGTCTGATCCTATTCACTTTTCAAACTTCCGAACGTGAAATATGAGTAACTTCATCAGACTAATCTAACCTAAATGAGTTTTTACTTTGCTTCTAAACCTCCATGTCATATATTGAAAGGGAATCGGCACGAAGAAACTTTTTAGGATGATCTCCCACAGTGGTGCATTGATATGGATGGATACATGTGTAACTTTCAGATACGAACATTCGAAAAATTCAACTTATCAATTTAAAAAAACGAGCAATGATAGCACCAATCCAAAGTCAACCTAATATACAATGCTCACGATTTTATATAGCATGCACGGTGAAAACCGTGTCTAAAAATTCATAAGCGTTAAGTGTGTATTTGTTATGTTAGGTATCAGACAGACGAGACTCATTGAAAGGGAAAAATTCACACCCTATTTCCTTTTCCTGTCATCAAAAAATACGCGTACATGGAATGACGCTTTGAAATAGATTCTACTTTGTTTTCAAAATGATTGTAATACGATGATGATGATGATTGGGCTGACTTTATGGGTGGGATAAAAAGCCACTGTAGTTTTGGTGTGACAGTGAAAACTATTTGCACAAGGGAAATGTGTTACAAATACAACAGAGTCTGAGTTGTGTTATGCCATATTATTCATTTCTGCCTACACTGGCCATTTATAGCAGTGCAAACCCATTTCATCCTGTTTGTGTGTGCATATATTTAGATGCGTAGATGGAATGGGTGGCAAGGGACAGTACTCACACTTTGTATACAAATTAAAGCATGATTGGCATGTTACAAAACCATTATATTCACAGAATATATAATAATTCGATTGCAACACAGCGTAGCGCCGTCAACAATCGCATGAATAGAATCAATCACGGCCCCCGGCCTACAATCCTTCACCAGACTAAAATATGCATGACTGTTTGTTATGCGGAGAAGATGAGCATCCGGAAGGAAGCTTCATGTATGTAATATTATTGATAAGAATGATACGGAAACACGACCCATTTTTTTTTCAATTTCTGCATTGCACATGTGCACAACGACGTCCACATTTTGAAGCGACGAAATAAGAACAACGTTGAGTGAGTGTATTGGGTACTTACGGTATCTCTTCATCAGAGATTTTTTGTACGCTTTAGGATTAATTCCAAGATCCATGGGTTGACCATCAGAATCATCCGAGTCCTGTGGACTACTGGAGTCCCTTTCATAACTGTCACGATGATCAAAAATGTATGGTGGAATGCCTGCAGCAGCGGCTGACCTTGCAGCAGCAAGCATAGCGACTGGAGAAATGGAGTCACTACAGAGAGATGATGACGACGATGATTTAGAAGAGCTTGATGATAGCTGGCGACGATGTGACAGATCTCTTATGTTGTCACCACCAACAGCTCTGTTCCGTCTTGAGTGACAACTCAAATCGAGAGCTACTTCCGCTTCCTCAGCCTCTGATGAGCCTGCATGCATCTCATCCTCCTCAATCTCTTCGTCATGGTACTCATCCCTTACTACTCTCCTGTTTGACCCAACATACTGTTGTTGATGATGGGCAAGATTGTTTAAATGACGTCTCTTTGGATGGATTGGAACTGACGGGGACTTCATGACTGTATCCCGGCAACTTGTGCTCAAGTTCTTGGCAGTTTTACAGTTCTCGTTGTCACTGACTACTGGTGGGGATGACGACGGAGTCAACGAAGCTGGGCTCTGATTTCCAGGTTTCAACACCCGAATAGTACCATTACTAGAACTAACTCCACTAGAATAACGAGGGGAATGCTGAGACTCTTCGTATGGAGATGGACTGCGCGACCTTTCTGATCTTCCGGACACACTAACTGTTTTCAAATTTAAGGCCAACGCTCCACTAGGACTACTACGACCTGAGGATGAGTTCTGAAGAACCTCACCGGTCAAGCTCACTGAAGCTATTTCCATCTTGCTACCGGCACAACTAACAACACTCTCGTGAACCAAATCCTTGTCTGCCGTCGAAGAATAGTTAAGAGCTAGATCCATTCCACAGCTATTATGATCATGTGCAGAATCCTCATTCAGAACTCCCATTTTAGTCAATCCAAATCAAACAATTAACTACACATGTTAGGTCCTCAAGTCAAGCTCTTACGAAGTTTGAGATCGTAGCTTAGTTTCCGACACTGAGAATCAGCACTCACAATGATTTGTGACAGAAGTTAAACAATAATACCTACTAACCATGTTTATCATCAATCAAACACAACACCGCACACACTGAGAGTGCGTACCAACCAAGTTACAACAAATGAATGAAAGTAGCTCAGAAATGTGACTTTTCCATGCAGTGCACACTCACTACTGCATCTAGTTAAGAAGTAATCAACACCGAGCCACCAGTTCACAGAATTTTGATGGACAGAGAGCTTACTCAGTCTGCCCCGTTTAACCACAACGTTGTCAACCTGATCTTACTTTGTGGCTTAAACTAAATGATCAACGCTCACAAGCTTTCCTCTTTTCCCTTACGCATCCACCTTGTTCGCTATGCAAAATGTATAGAATTGAGTGCAGCTGAAATTCACTTTTTTGTAAAATCGTTTGCACAACTTTCAATGTCACAATAAATTTATAGCCGAACCAATTAAATTGGATAAAAACCAGAAATCCGGAATGGTACTCCTCACTATTTAGTTATTATTACGAATTATTTTTCAGCACAATTGACAATTGAATATTACTCTGTAGGTTGTAGCTATTTTTGAAACAATTACTTTTAGAAAGTAAACAAATCGATGTTCAATAACTGCATAATTCAAGGATTATTAATACCGAAGATGAGACCGGAGGCCACTAATTAATTGTTAATTAAAAGGTTTTTTCAAATTTCACTCACATATATTTATAACACTGTATTCATGAGTTTTGGCGAAGGGTTTTTTCTTCTAATAATGCCCTGATTTGATAGTTACTAGCATACCATGAAACAATCACTGGACTTGACCGTGCACCAACTGAGAGTGAGTTGAGACTGACAACTCGGTTTTTCCTTGCCGACTGTGTGAATCTCTGTATCACTATTTTCGACACCCATACATATGCGTATGTTATTACATGTAGATGCCAAACAAAGTGTTTCTGGCTTTGCACACTCCGGTATAGGATATGTGTTTGAAAAAGAAAACCAAGTCGAGTTCAGTCAGTCACAAAGTCAAGTGACAAGACGAATAAAGAAGGGCTTTACCTCAAAAAGATATATACGCTATCGGCATGAACCACACACATGAACGACAGCAACGTGCTTCAGCTCGGATCGGTGAAACACAACTGAGAGCGAAACCACTAAGAGTACGCTTTGCTTTGCACTCTCCATTGCAAGCTCAAGAGCAGGAGAGCAGCAGCAGTATATATAGATGGCAGTGTATTAGATAGCGTTTAGTAGTGATAAACGTATTCACAATCCACAAGCATCTTTTTTCTAGTAGGTATACAGAAACACATCATGTGTGTGTGCAAGTTCTTACTAACTTACATACCAACTTACTTACTTTGTACCATTTTGACTACAACTCAACGTGAACAGATGGATGGGTCATCATCATCATCCTAATCCTGCTTCCCCGTACGATATATTCTGCCTGCATGCAATATAGATATGCACATATTATTATCATCCTTTGTCCGTCCGTGTGTGTAAGCGTTCTATGAATATGCGCAAATTATGGACGAAGAAATTGCTTATTTACAATTACACCCCGTTTTTGTTATTTCGTCTGGCTCACTGTATCAGACAGCGAGTAGTCGAACGTACCCCATGTTCTATAGAGTAGGTAAGGGTGCTAAGCCGAGGAGGAGAAAAAGCATCATCTTCATCAACATCAACGCAGCTCAACGAAAAGTAAAATTTTTGCCCAGAAGCCAAAATCCTCCTTACTTAGTTGGCAATCGGGATTTGGCACAGCCTAGAATTATCCGCTTGATTTGCTCATCTAATAGCAAACTAAGTTTGCACACTTCATGCATGATATTGGAATGGAATGCTGCAGGCTATCAGCATCCTTGTGTCATCCCGACTTGACCATAAAACCGTGATACAAATTCCCGACTAGCTGTGTGCTAACGAAAAAACTTAGTTTGCTCTGATTTCAACTATTTTATGAGTCTGCATCACACACCAACATGGCTCATGACACCCATTTTTTTCTTGTAGTTATCAACTTCCAAGATAAATTTAATGTTGTGAGCTCGATGTAACAAGTTTACTGTGTCAATACTTTTGACGACCAGGTAACTATACTTACTTGCATAACAGAACATGATATGACCATGTATTTCAAAAAAAAACTTGCAGCTAAGACACTTAATAGGTATTTTGTAATCTTCTTCGCCTGATATCCTTATAAAATTCGAAGAAGCAATGTAGCTATTGCAATAGTCCTTAAAGTGAATGAAAGTACTTTACAAAGGAAAAGTAATGATGTGAAGTAAACTCGTGCTCTTGCAAAAACTCTTGCTCTTTCAGCAGACAGGGTACAGTACAGAGAAGCAGCTTACTTTGTATAAGGCAATTTTCACTCGCATTTACACATTTCTTATATAACAATATAAGGGATGACGTGGGGGTAACAATATATATGCTTCAGCGATAGGATCATATCCATCCGTCGGTCCTCCGTGTTCTTGTTCACATTGCTTGCTTCGCCATAAACATTGTTTGGCATGGCATACGGCACACACAGTTACACCTTATCAATTTCAGTTGGATTATTGCGCGAACACGAGCCAATGTGTATTTTGACAGTGAATAGAATAAGTTGCGTACGTAGGTATACATACATATCTCAGTTGCCTACATTCATATATTATATCTGCATTCATTCAATTGCACACGATGGGATGCGATGTGTTCTCACAGAGGATAATGCGAAATCGCAAGCTCTGTTATCGGAGTACACACAGTCAACAGTTGCACTTTTATGCTTACATACCTACTTGGTTGGTTGCCTGTTGGCAAAAAAAATTGCAAAACACTTCTAGTAAGTAGAAGTGCGATAGTCTGATTTAACCTATGACGATATGACATTGCGTAGCTACTAGCTAAACACAATGAGCCAATTCAATCAGGAATAGGAACATAGACGTTCACATAACCCTTCTGCCTACCATATATCCCATTTCATCCTTTGCAATCAACGTTTTTAGCTTGGATATAAAAATCGCAATATATACTCTCGTCTAATATATATTAGCCATTGTGTTGTTGTTGATCGTGAAATCTTTTTGTATAACTGCTATTACGATACAATTATTATGTTATTTTCATCCCACCACTACCACACGAGCCAGAAAATACTAAAGATAGCTAGAGATAGAGGGATAAATAAAAAAATGTAGTACAACGTACAATGTTACGTACAACCCATTTTATAACTTCATACATATATAACATTTTGTCATTTGATCAAGATAACAGTGACGCTAGTCATGGTTTCGGATGATGTTGCCTATATTCCGCTATCAAGACAATCAATCCTGTTTTGAAAAATCCCTTTTGCTTTTGTTGGGAGGCCTGCAATGCTCTGTCGATGAGAAATAAGTAACTGCCTGTACCTGCCTGCAGGTTCGCAAATCATGTTCAACGAATATCAAAAATGGTTGGTTTTCTGATGAATACATTACAAAGTTATGAACTGATGTAGAGAAATGAATGACAGAAAAAAATTATGCGCGGTTCTGTCGCAAGAGCAATTCAAAAGGCACAAAATTTAAGTGCCTACATTTCAACTTGACTAGAATGAGGAAAAAGTGCGAATTCAAATACTACATTAAAACGTAATGGCTACATGGTTGGTAATGATTTTTATGCAATTCAGGGGAATAATTATGCAAGAAGTGAAACAGCAGGAGCATCCTCGCACAGGAAAAGGAATAATGCAATAAATCCTCAAAGTGTTTTGGGATTCCAATTTGTGGTGGAGTTGTGTGGGATGTGATGTGATGCCTTCTGATTGTCTGTACATTAGCCATTGTAAACATTGTTTTTTCTTCACTCTCATCTCATCTTTAAGTCAATTTGCTTCACGTTGTGACAACTAATAATAATAATGTACATATTGGTACATAGTTCTTATTGTTCAAAAACGTCTGTCTTTCATAAAAAACTCCATTGAATGTAACCTACCGAATCAACAACTTCTGATTAGTACAAGTTAAGTCAGGCAACATCACTAGGATATAATTGGCTTGACAATTCCATTGTTTTGACATTGATTCCTCAGCGTTTAGCTAACCAAAATGGAATTTTCTTATCCTCAAGAGTGTGCAGATTTTCAAAATTTGCACAAAAAAATGTTTGCATTATGAATTTTAGATTGGTCAAACGACTCTTGTAAAGTTTTGTAATAGCGTCACTCAAAATTCAAAGTACATCACCCCACACGAATAAAGGAAAATGAGTCTTTATGATGATGATGTGATGTTCTAAGATGAATTATTTACTTTAAAAAATCAACTAGGCACTGCCTGCCTTGTCCTTTAAAATAATAAAAAATTGAACTGTCTGTTAGAAGCTGTCGTCTTGGACAATCCCAACATTCACATTGAGTTGGCTAGCATATAACAAATATACACACCACAAACATATATACACCTCCTTAGTCATCATCACAGGGCACAATGGTTCCCCTTAAATTATCTGGATTGCGACACCAAAAAGATCACATAATCTAATGGTCAATGCCCTAACGTAACACTACTCATTTTTGCCTCATTCACTGCCTTGCGGTCACAGTTATGGTAACTTTGTACCTTCTCTCCTTCGAACTCGCCTGTCTACATCAGCAAAAATCCTGAGTCCCCCCAAAAAAATAGCAGAACCAACTACACACTACATATTTACTGTCATTATGTTGCTTGTAGCAGAGCTGATACAGATGCATTTGGGAACAGTCAATAGAACGCCTACTCCATTTTTTTTGTTTTCCAACATTGAATAGGCAGAATTGCATGACATTTTAAAGCGATTTGTACCTTAACACATTCATCTCCCGATTTCATTTATATAAATATATACATGCATTAAAAATTAAAATTATGACTCTTCTGTCACTAAGATCCTATTATGTTTGCATGCACGTCTGCACGTAACTTATACAGTGGCATGACTGACTTGCTATTGCTCTTCAACTTAACCATAATTTCCACATTTCATAAAATAATGTGATATTAACACTATTCTCCTACCTATTGCAAAGGGCAAGTGAGAAGAAACCGTGCCAAAAAGGCATTACAATGTTATGTTGTTTGTCAAAAAAAAACTTGTTTTCTTGTTATTGCATAATGGCAAGATGAGATTACTGATCCCTTAGAGTTGCATATTATTGCAGAAGAAGTAGAAGCATAGGAGAGGAGACTCGTATTACATTTACAATAGTTGACTACACACGTATCAAAGAGGTTGGTTATGAGTAATCAAGTTGTGTCTTAGAAGGGGCCCTTAAGAGAGGTGTAGAGGTTGAGCTGATTGAACATTATTGCAAGTGTTATGCAACACCAAACAATGAAGAAGTGTAAGGGGCAAGTGCAATGCAATGTAACCTTTAGTGATCAAGCCCTTAACGAATACATAAAAATGTGATGATAAGGTTGCAATATAGCGTTTCTGAGCAAGAAACAACTCCAAGAAGAAGTTGTAATTCAGCTGGTCCGATGGAGATTTTTGCATGCTTCCATATAATAATATGAGTACTTGGGTACTCACATAAGGGGCAAGACGCATTCACTATTAATATTGTTTGAGTGAAGAGTTCATTCATTTCTTGAGTTTGCATAGATCACTGTCCATCCGCTCTCTTACACAAATCACACAAAAAATATAAAGCAGAGTGGTAATGAGTAGGCTTCATGATCAAACTGCACGATGATGATGAGGATTGCGTAAGTCAAGAGCAACGAACAGCAGCTCTGCTGCTGCTGCAGCGGTCAATGCAACAAAAGTAATAATTCTGTCTTGAGACATTCCCGTAAAATTATATAATAATGATTTAACGACATCAACTATCTCAACCAAACACAAATAATGTACATATATACATGATGTACATACCTAAATGGTAAAGGGCTTGTGTAGCGAACACAAAAGAAAACGAGAGTGATAAAGGGATTTTACATTTTCACTTGCAAACTTAGCTACAACTTTATGGTTTCGCCAAGAGATTATTGTTGCTGCAATGTTAAGTAATTTAAAAGTAATAATAATCTCTACCATTGGATGCTACGCAATGAAAAATGTTTGTTTGTTATTGCTCGCTCGCTGATGTTATTTTTCGCAAAAATTCTTCACGTCAGTCACAGTCATGCCATAATAATGCAGCATGACATCGTCCACCGTACATCATCATTTCTTCTATAAACGACGCAGCAGCGTTTGTGCGTTTTGCAGCAAAAACCCAGTGAGTTTGTCTTTGTCCCAGTCACTCTTTTTCAAGTGTACAAAAGGTAGAATTAATAAATTTCCAATTTTTATGTCCTCATCTCCTCTTGAATTGAAATGGACGACACATTTTTCCATTTTAAGTTTCGTCAATAATCTGCTGACTGTCGTGAACTATTTTCTACCTTGATGATTGCTCGTCATATTCAAAAAGTTATTTTTAATAAGATAAAATCATGATTTAAAATATCACACTATCAACTATGAGCAATGAAGTTTTACTGAGGAATACATATTTTTACGTTGCTATAAAATATATGCCACTTGTAAAATGAAGTTTTATCTACTACGTAAATGCATATGATTAACGTGAGAGACTAAGGTACCAATATAAAGCAAGCAATGCAAAGTTACTTTTTTCCCATTCCATTTCTAATGGGAAAGGAAGTGTCGTAATATTTCGTTAATTTTTCATTTCTTCACGGTGATGCATTACTCCATCATCATGGGGATAAAGAGTACAGAGGGCCCTTATTCTACCACTCGCAGAATAAAGTAGACATGCATCCTATTCTATACCCTTAGCACAAAGAAGGCTCACCACAATACGACGCTGTGGATGTAGAACTGTCTGTCCTGATGATATTGACATGCTCTTGCCTCTCCATTCCAAGTGTAGGGATAATGATCGTTTGAACCATTTAAAGTCCAATGGCATTGCCATGCCACTGCCACCTTCGAAAATATCAACATTTATATCATGCATAGATCTGCAAGTTTAAAAAATGATGTGCAGTAGTGCACTAACATTGCGTTGGTTTGTCAAATCATACCTACTTCTTGATCAGGGTACGTCTACCTTTCCATAGCCATAAACTTATAATGTTATGAACGAGTCATCGTACACACACCTAATAATATGTTTTATAGCAATTCGATAATATTTGGCAAAGTGCCCATCCGTTAAAT
Source organism: Orchesella cincta (assembly GCA_001718145.1). Taxonomy (NCBI): domain Eukaryota; kingdom Metazoa; phylum Arthropoda; class Collembola; order Entomobryomorpha; family Orchesellidae; genus Orchesella; species Orchesella cincta. Next base: position 334,629 of record LJIJ01000062.1, on the reverse strand, counting down.
GTTGGGAGAATTTGCAAAATCAAATTGTACATGTCACAGAATTCATTGGACTACACTAGTTTCCAAGAAAATCAAGAGTGACAATCTTAACTTCAGAACAGGACACAAAATATAGGATATTAGTTAGGTGCGTGTAGATACATTACGTATTTTGCATGCATAAGTAAATTCAACATTTCATTCCAAAGTTGACTATGTATACAGTAATGGGCTACCGATGGATGATGATGGTGATGCTCATCAGTGTACTTCATTTCAAAGTTCAAAAGTATTATCCAACTCAATTGCAATTTAAATCCATAACAATACACATTTTTTCTTTGAGTGAGGCATGTAGATTTATGTCATTTGTATATTTAGGTATATAAAAGCACCTTCTCTGATATCAGCCGCAATCAAAGTTGGAGTTGGCGTTCGTTGCCGTTGCCATTTATTTCATTCGTATGAACAACAGCAAAACGAAGTACCAACCCTTTTTGACCTTAGCAAGTACACTTACAAAATTAAAGGGCGATGAACTTACTTGCCATTTCACACATTAAGATTCACAATCAGTCACATTTATGCGTACCTACACGGTGAGATTCTCAAACTTCTTTAGTCTTGTGTCGTGCTCGATGGCTGGCTACTTGAAAAATATACATGCATACATTTCGTTCACCATATGAAACAAAGAGACACGATGCATGTGGCGACAAATTGTTACACGGTTTCATCATTTTACTTTTAAATCATCAATACAAAAATGAATCGACTTATCTCCTTCTTAACTCCTTCCTGGCGTCAACCAACCAGCATATTATTTATCATGCACGGATGAAATATATTTATTCTATTGATCCACACTAAATTACGGTTTAGTACACGTGGGTTTCTTGAGGAATCAAGTACACACGTATGTATGTATATATGCTGATGGCAAGCGTGTAAAAAAGTAACGTGATGTCCTACATATTTAAAATATTTACACAATCGACAGGATGTTTAAATTGCTCTTGTCGCTCTTGACTAATAAAAAACAAAAACGGTCTACCAACGAAAAGCAACTCCAAAGATGAAAATTGTAAACACACGTGAAGCCTAATGCTGTTAGCTTCCTATCAGTCAAAGGGTTAAAAACTGTGTCTCATAAATTTCTGCACAACAACGTCAAAATAAAGCCGAATAACATTGCCGAGGTTATGTCACGTTGAATCTTTGAAAATAAAATTTTGTTGTTAAAAAATCATAAAAGGTAACGGCCACAGCTCAAAAATACCGGAGACTAAGGAAAATAGAGTAATTTGTACGCCCCAGTTCACCCCAACTGGAATGATCATTATAAGAACTTGATTTTGGCTGTCTTGATGTCGATAATAATATTAAAAATCAAACAAACCAGACTAACTGCGCATTACGTCTGAGAAAAGAACCTTGGTCATAATTCATAATTGCATTTTGAAAGAAACACATAATAATAAAATTTGGAAGCATCAAACAAACTCTGATGCTTAAAATTAGGTTTTGCATTCAACGACGGAGACAGTTATGCAAGTTGTGGTGCTATGATACCAACGAAAATTACCTTGACTAAACAAATATTATGTGGTAAACAACTAGTAGCTCAGTGCGAAGATCAGGGACTGATCGTATCGTAAGAGAAGATGAAATGCGATTTAGGTAGATGCGTAGTAGCCATGCATCGCAAAGTTGTTTGGTGGCATAATGAAAGTTCACTCAAGCAGATTAGCAGACCATCACAATAATCGTAATGACAAAGATGATCGTCGGCAATGATCTCTCTGGAGGCGTTATGATGTAAACACTGCTCCCATATCACCATCATTCATCACGCATCCTGGTTAAGTTTAGTGCACCAAAAAAAGGAAGTGTAAACAATGATATCATTTTCAATCCATCCAAATTTACATTTCCTTTCAAGCAAGCACCCAGAGGTCCAGACTCTTCGTGATGATTGCTTAAGAATTTGAAGTCGATGGCAGATTCCACTCTGATAATCACCATGAAAGTCATCGACCTTCTAATCTTTGCAGTGCAACACAACCTTACAAAAGCTTTTGAAATTTCAGGAACCGTTAGAAAAAGTTTGAAGTGATTTCCAGGAGTAAAAATGCGTGTACACTGTATTGAATGCTGACGAATAACAGTGTATAATATTTGTATCAGGCGACAGAGAGTCACATCGATAAAATCAGGTTTCCTAATAAACATTTTGCATTATTCAACAAGAAATTCAAAAAGATTTTTTTGTGGAGAAATAAAATACGGTGGTAATAATAATATGCTCAAAATCTCCATGTCAGACAGCAGCCGTTGACCGTGTTGGAAGGGAGCTCTTATTGCAATTTCATGAGAGAGGTTGAGATGTTGCTAAATGTGAGCTTCATCATCATCATCATATCCATCGCCATTCTCAAAAAACACACTAACCTTTCTTTCCGTTGATGTTGATAGGAGCAATCTGCATACGCTATCACATTTTTTCTTGAACAAGGTCCAAAATCTTACGGTAGCACACATGTTTCCATGTTATGAAATCTTCCTTCCGCCAACAATCTTTCTAGCCAACACATACTCACGTATGATGTTTTACACTCATATAAAAATTTTAACCGTTCCTTCTCCGTGAGACTGAAAGGAGCCCATCAACTAACACCTTGTTTGCATGTGTTTCCAACACACGGATTTTTTTTGCTATGTTCCGTTTTGACATTTCATTCCTGGCTTGAGATGAAACACTGAAACAATCTCCTCTTGGTTCTATTATTTTTTTAATTTCCAAAGTAGCAGCTTTTTACATAATTTCAAGTAGTCATGTTATGTTCAGATCTGCCAACGTGTCAGTGCCAAATCCAGTGCGAAATGTCATCCATCCATATTTATTAGGTGGGAAGTAGTAGATAAACTACAAGAAACGCTAATACCAACGGAAAGAAAGGAACTGAAAAATTTATGCGCATTTCTTATGTGAAAAAAAACGCCAAAACAATGTTCAACTATCATGGTCTCATCAAAAATCCAAAAGCGGCATCGTTATGAACTGCGTGTGATAGCACGCCAAAACCTGCCCAACAAACCACACAGCTTTTCCGCATGTGTTTAGCTTGAATACTGAGTTTGCAGATGAAAGATAAAACGATTGCTTTTTCTATCAACTCTTTCATCATCATAAACCACTTCAACTATACCACTAACATTTTTAAAAAATCCGTGACATGGCCTTGTTAATAATAATAGTAGGATAAACACTCGGTTTCCAAACATAGTGTTGCTGAGTAACTAAAGCAAAGATTATTCTCCATGTGACACTGAACTCAAGTAAAGTGTTCTTACGAAAGTTGCATCAGAACAATTCCTTGTTGCGTATTATGTTACAAAGAAAGGAAAGAAGACGAGAAAGGCAGACAAAATGTGAAATTGAAGGGTTGGCTTTTGTGCATTTATCCTTTTTTCCTCTCATACGTTTAGGTTTGCCACATGAAAAAACTCATTGGGGATCTTATATATGTGGTGTGCACTTTGCTTAGAAAAAAGTCTCGTCATATTATCATCATCGCAGTTCCTCGTTTACATAATGCTTAAGTAGTCCCACACTTTATGAACTTGCCGAACTTTAAAATGTACATGTTACATGCATTCATATGCTGAAAATAGTTTAGTTCGTAGGATCAACCGCATCTTCATTTTTTATGTAGTATCCCAACCAAACCGAAGATCAGTGGCCTTGCTGACAGAAGAAGACAAGAGTGATGGTATGCAAAAGATATTGGGATGAGAGAGAGCATGGGAGGAATGATTAACGAAAAATATATGGAATTCACATGTGGAGCGGCATTTCCCTGTGGGAAAAGGAGATTTTTCTAATGATCCCTTCGGATGATAATGAAGGGTCATTTGTGTCACACAGTTGGAGACACCACATTCCATCTTAGCACTCCCATTTATTTCTTGGAGTTTGAAAAATGGACCAATAGTGCAAGATGGGTGATAGCTAATTTTCTCTTTGTGAGGGGAACTAGAAGAAAGCCAATTGGTAATACCAGTAGCACATTTATAATCGTGTCATGATCTAACAATTGGAATAAAGGACCATTCCTGGAAAATCTGTATTATTCTTCCTTTTATGATTGCATTCGGTTCTGGTAATAAAGTTTTTGTATAAAATATAATGAAGTTTGGTACATCGGAGAATATGCAAATGTGGTCAGCAAGAACATGGACAGTGATGTGACAGCAGAAACATAAGGGCATTTGAAACAAGTTGATGGAAAGGGTTTGGGACTTTCCCTGCTCCATACCCGCTATTTACGTAACATACATGTTCTCATATTTCCTCAAAGCAGTTCCTTGTGTATAAATATTTTTAAAAAACCATGCAGCTCGAAACCATTAGTCATTGAAAAATTGTTTGAAAGGATTTTAAGGGAGAAAAAAGTGAGAGTTACGATGTGCGGGTAACGGATATTTGAGACGCACTCCGAGGGAATCTTTTGAAGATAATTTTGAGTCGTAAAACCGTCTGGTATGGCTATTGATTTCTATTGCTCCATGTGAATTTCTGATTGCTACGAAAAAGGAGCTTGTCTGGTGATATACGCAGCCTTAGCTGAACTGAATGATGGTCCTAATTGTTTCTCACAAAAGTCCCACACACCCGTCTTTCTCCGTTTTGTCTTTGGTTTTGGTAAATATCGTCTCATTTGACTGAAATGCCGACTTGACAAAGGGAGGCGAGAAAGAAAAAAGTATGCTTAACTCCAGTTCACTTGCAATGAGGCACAAGAATACTTCTTCTTGCATCATATTTCGGTTCACGTTTGACCATCACACACAAGACAACCTCCTTTCTTCCTCCTGCTCTCCATGTCACTCTTCTGTCTTGTCATTAGAGAAATGAAGTCTCCAAAGCAATGCAACAAGTGATAATTATTATAGGGGAGTTTCTATATTAACCGCAGAGTTATTACTGATGCAGAAATTAATTGTCCTTCTCCACATTGCCGGAGCGTTACATAATTTTACAAAGCTGAAGCCAGTTGGAAGCAATAATCATACAAACTTCTAAAATTACTGAAATGCCAGATTGGTCTGGGAACGGAAAATGCACTAATAGATCCAAAGCCAGTCAGAATAGTTTGGTAAAAATAACATCTCCAATATCCAGTGTATATTTTGGGTGATAAATGAGCTGTGATGGACATAAATGCACTTGTGATGACGTTCCCAAGATGAATGAACGACAAGTATGCATATTATTGCTTTAGCAGAACTGAAATATGAATGAAAAGCATCGACGTTTTCTTCTGCTGTGTTCCACAATGGCATAAGTATCACATACGGACTTCTTCATCTCAATGTATTGGATTTCTTACCTGGAAACGAAAACAAAACAAAACATTTTAAATTTGTTATTTATGATTAAATATACTTACATAGAACTATAGACTACGGTGTCATATATAATTGTGACTGGTCAGGTATTCTTTTAATATGAAATTTTTTTGTGTTTAACATTTAAAAGATCAGAGACTCGCAAATAAATGAACGCAGTAACGTTTAGAGCCCTTCCTTATCCAAAAGATACTTGATGGCTTCGCCTGCACTTAATCTAAAATCCCAGCTATTTCATTGATGGCGTTCATCACATCGTGCTAGTTTCAACGATTTACGTCAACTGCAGACAAGTCAATAAGAATAGGAATGTGCTAAGAAAAGTGACAGTACTTAAATAAATTCTGTCTATCGAAAAGATCAATTTACCATGATCATCATCGTAGCCACAATCATTCCGTCTGAGTGAGTGAAGAAACGGAGGCACATGCAGATCGTGATCTACTAACATTGAGGCATGAACAATGGGGAACAATGCAATGTAGCTGGCAAATAAAAGTGCGTACACATATTAGCCCACTTACATATCTCTCCCTATCAGCAAATGCAAATACCAACCTTAAAAAGGATGTTATTTATGTATGTGTACAGCCAAAGAAGGCGGAAAAATGTGCTTATGCAATCTCGCTCTCAACAAAACGCGTGCTACAGAAAGAAATCCCTCCCTGCGAGTCACACACATGGGAAAAGGGACAATCACGATGATGATGACTTACCAACGTTCAGTTCAATTCAATGAAATAATAGCACTAAAAATACCTGCAATAATGCAACATCGTAAAAAAACTAGCATAATTACTCTCTGTTTCGAAGGCACACAACCATTTCGCTTCTATTTGTAATGACAAGAAAATTGTAAATTTCCGACAAACAATACACACACATATCACAAACGATTTGTCAAGCAAATGTAGTGTGTGTGCATTTTTTGATGCTCATGATAAAGAAGCGATGTTATGTGAGTTTCAAAAACAAAACTCGCTTCTAGCAGCAGCGTACTTTTACGTAACAACACATGATTGCACGCATCCTTTGTTTAAACCAGTCGTATTACCAGATATATAGTGGGTGTTTGCGCTGGCTCCCCGCAATTCACTTATCATCATCATAGTTCCCATGCCACACTATCATGAACGCCTCCAACCAACTAATTGATATCAGAGCTAGGAGAGTACACACACAGCAATAAAAGTGCAATCAAGAAAAATGTGCAAGAGCAGAAGACAACAAATCGGACAGACGATACGGAATGGTGTCTTTGTGTGAAGTTCGTAAGCTTGACACAAAGACATTGCATTGCATTAGACTTTATTATTGCCATTATTGTTGTTATTAGCACAACCGAGTAATTTTAAAGTTCTCAAGTTATCACATTCCAAAAGGAAAGTTATGCAACAACATCACACGACACCAGCAGCATCCTGAGCGTTGAGCAAAAGAAGAGTAGAAAAAACAACAATTAATAAAAACTGTGTCAACCTAATATGGAACTACGGCTGAGGAGGAGTATGAAGTAAAAATGTAAGAAGTGTGTGTGTGTTCAAAGACAGAAGCGGACGATGTATCTTCCTCTCTTAACTAGGACTAGCTTGCAATTTGCAATGTGTAATAATATGTATGCAATGCAATAGCTTTACATAAATCCCTCCTACACAACAAAACTTCTGAAAGGAATTGTCAAGTGCACGCCAGCAATTTCCTTTCTTTACGCTGACTTCATTTCTGCTTTTTCGTTGTCACGGTATGTTCTCATGTGCCTAGTTGTGCTTAAAACACGTTGTAAATAACGTAATGAATCATAAACTTCATCAAAAATTTAAACTAAATGGTCTAAAAAGAAATATTCCCAGTGTATGCGGATAACACGCTGACCCACTCCGCTGCTGTGTGACTGTAATTGAAGCATGTAGAGAGGATGTCCCATTTTTTTCAAATTTCGAAATGTTTGCAACCATTTTTTCATTTCAAATTATAACGCTTGTTTATTATGTTTACATAAAAATTACATAGTCAAACGGAAAACCATGATGTTTGAGTTATGTAATTTCGATACAAAAACTGTGCCTTTCAAAGAAAAAAATCCAAAACTTGGGATTATTAGCAGCAATGTTATACTTTACAATGTAGTTAAACTTTTATGGACACAAAAACCCACCTTAGGACGATGAAATGAAGGAAGATGCAGAGAAATGGTTGTGCAATAAGTTTTTATGCAAAGGAAACTGATCCTATAAGGTTTCATTCATGAGTACATGATTTGCATCTCCACGCAAAAACTCTGTTGGGCTAACTTGCTCAAGCGAGAACAAAGAGATAGAGGCCACGCATCCCCATCTTCGTGGGTTTCTAACTCATGAAGATACACTGCTGAGTGAATCTGCTCACCAATCCATCGACGGAAGCTATACCACTAACTAACAAGCAGTAGCAATGTAACTTCCACTAAATAACTTCGTATTGTAACACCGAGATTTGCTACCAGTCACACGAATTTCGCATAGTATTCCTATTCGATTCCTCATTACGACTCAATTTGATTAGTTTGAGACTTTAATTTAGTCTGTTTTAATGGCTTAGCCAAATTCCACGAAACCAAATAAATTGAAGTTGTGAATTTCATTCGAAAAATTTAAATGTCTATTTCATTACACAAATGGAGGAAAATTACGAAGGCCTTCACTAGTCCCGGTTTTAGCCGTAACAGAGAGTGACGAGATTTTATCATTGCAATGAAGTAGCTACGATATAGCAACTTACCACCTTTTCATTGGTCATATATTCCGTAAATAAAAATTGGTTGGTTTATTATCCTCCTTAGCCAGCGCCTCAGCTACGTAGGTATTAGTTTGAAAAGAACAAAGTGATCATTCAACCCTTTTTATGATTTCTAGATTTTAATGTCCTTTGAATTGAACATGATAAGGAGCTTGAATGATGAATGAATTAGTTATGGGCATAGCGCTGCTAATATACGGAATAAATTCGTGAAATAAAGTACTAAGTACCTACTACAAACAACTAACGTACTGCTATGGAGTATGTTTGAATGTGTGCAATAATAAACATGGTCTCCTTCACCTCATTTTATCACGCTGGTCCTATCTTCTTTATTCCCTACTTCTTTGAATCGCCATCATCAGTACCATAACAACACTTTTGATTCCATGTTGGTGAAACACCAATTGATGACGGCATCAAGAAAGACAAGCGCTTAAAAGCGTAAGTGTACATTCAAGCTTGCATTCTCTATACAACATGGTTGATGGCTAAAAAAGTCCAATGACAAATACGGTTGCAATATATATTTAATAAGATGTCGCATGTGAACTCACGAGAGTTGCATACCTCAATATTGGAAATAAACAAGGCAGTTATGCAAAACAGCAATTAATTTTGTATGCACTTCCGTTAAAAAAGAATGGGGCGGCACAGTTTTTGCCCCCAAGGAAGGAAAGAATTATCCTAAAATAAGTTCGTAACTCATCAATACTATTATGGTTACTTAAAACGTTTTCGCACATATTTTACGCATGAGCCAATGGTCCGTTTTCAAATGTTTATATTTTAGCAATTTTGCAAACTATTGCAATTTCTGGTATATAGTCTCTAACATGCTTGAAAGTTTGATTTGCATTTATACAGAATTATGGTGACATCGTGTGGAAATGCCAATGTCAATTCGCTTCATAACTTCAAACTTGTTTTCAGAATTTCCTAAGGTATATCGGCAACAACAAATAAAAAATACATATTAGATACAAACAAGCAGAAAAATCATTACTACATTACTATCATGCAGCTTTACGAGCACACAATTGTTGACAGAGGGTTTTGTGGCAAAAATATGCAACAATGAGCTATTGATGTTGAACAATGCTTTTAAACTGCATACTACACTTTTTGTTGTGATATATTTATTCTACAAACTTTGTGTTCCTATATATTATGTATCAACAACGAAGTTTGAGATGTAACCAGTCTATAAGATTGTATTTTTTCTTCTTCGTGCTCCACCTCCTTCTCTTACTGTGCAACTTCTAGGAGTTGGGCAATACCATAATGATTTACAAAACGGACGTGAGTAATTTGCAATGTCGTTCGCTCTTTGCATCCCTATAAACGACTATTATTCATTTAGACAAGCTTTTATATTTACAATGTCAAGAAATAAGAGAGAGACGTATATACAAAAGAAGTTAAAAAGTGACTTGCGTCAGAGTTAAGGTAACGATAAAAATGGTAAGAAGTCATTATAATACACGACCAACACGGCGTGTGCACGTAATAATAGATCCCATCCAACAATATATTACATGATGGAAAATATACTACATCATCGTCTCTCACTCAGAAAAAAAGTCAGTTGTCGTCCAAATGTAAGTGATGCTCTTGTGAAAAAGGGAAAATTGGCAAATAGGCTCACTCTTTTACTTGCAATGCGTTAATGCCGCTAAATTTTTACTAACCTCATGTTAGTAAGATGGTATCTTCCCTGCGTATCGCGTAGGTATCTCATATTTACTACATTTTGCTGATTAAGAGTAACTACTAAGTAGTAGCAAACGCTGCAGTGCACTGCTAAAGTGACATGGTACACGATATAGCACAATGGACTCGTATGTATCTTTATTAGCTCCAATGTACTATGCTCAAGATTGCAAACATTCTAAATGCTCTTCTGAAGAAAAATCTTGTTTGAATGCATATGGCGATTTTGTTAGGTATGAGTACTTTTGTCATTTTCTGCTCTGCAGTTTTTTGCTGCTGCTGATTATCCACATCCACGTGTAATGTGGGAACTATGTGCAATACAGAAATGCACTGTGCAACAATGTGCGCTAGCAAGACAAGACAATCGCGAGAGATGCTTTTGATGAGTGTGTGTTCTGCAATTTACATTTTAAGGGAGAGATGCATTAGGTTGATTTTGATTTCAGTTGTATATAACATTACGTGCGTGTGTTACGATACGCATGCAGCAGGGGAATATTACATATTGTCTATAAAGAGTGAAGTAAACGTGTCTATCTACATTTAATAGGATTACCTCATATGATATAGGATATGCATGTATTATTCAACATATAAGGTATTATTACAAACTTTATAAAAATGATTTTAATAGATTAAACTAATGGTTGTTACACAATGTTATGCAATACATATAAATATCTGCTCAAGACTCAAGACCAAACCAACAACAGCATGAAAGTCACATTCACCTTGTAATGCAAAAATATTTGCAAGCTGCATAGCAAGTGATGGTGGCGGATCGACTGTAATACAATCATGTAATGTCATGTAAATATTTATATGTATATCGGGACTCGTTTTTGTTTTTATATCGAATTGTAATAGTCAATCAACTGTTTTATTATTTATTTTCTTATGCATGCACTCATGATTCTAGTGTTGTTGCAATAGTTCCTTTTTGTAAACATAATTACGATGCGTATGAACTTTAATGTCATCTTTCCACGTTTTGCTCGATTAAAAACAGTAGTAAACAAATATTTAAAGCTGACCTTTGTTTTAATTAGTGACTCACTAAATTCGGGCAATTTAATAGATTTTAGATTTGTGGACATGTAAATGTACTTTGCCTGCTTATGAAATAACTTGTCCATTTTCAGAAGCTGCGAATTTTAAGTTAATTTAAGGCTCTATGATAAAAGTAAATTATTAGATTTATTGCTTGTCGTCCTAAATTTGTAACGTGGGCTTAACTTGACAGCATCAGTGAAGTAGCATCGTTCAAACTCAACTAACGATGTGAGCACACACCCACTACTACTACTACCTGGCAATAGCGAAAGACTTAAAGCCACTTATTTATGCAATCAAGCAGAAGTTATGCAAGCCAAACTTCAACTTCACAATGAAATAGCTAATGATAAATTTCACTATCGCAACATTAAACTTGTTCTCATTTTTACGCTTTTGATCACAACCACACCAACATCATAACCTGGGGTTTGCTTCATCCATACATGCAACAGCAGTTATAAAGCCAAATTGTGCGCAAAGCGCGATTATGACGATACTGCCGAGACAAACATAGTGCAGCACAACTCATTTCCTGTTAGGATGCAATTTTTGATCTCCTCTTGAAGCAAAAAGTATTCACTACTAATGTCGATAAAATGCTGTTGTATTAATAAAGTAGAATTGCATAACTATTTATAGCTTTGAATATAGTAGAGCCACAGCCAAAGATTTTACAATAGTTTATACAGGAAATTATCGTGAATGGCTCAACTCCTCGTACTACATCAGCAGCTTCATTAATACACTGAAAAAGTTGAAGTATCAATATTAGCCAACAATAGGAGTTAAATCTTAGAGTAGTTAAGTATCCAAAGCTCCTTACAGGTTGGCTGTACCAAAACAGGATTACTTCTCGTTTGATTTATGATCCGTACAGGGTTCTACATATTTTAACACAAGACTTTAATGCAAAATGAGTTGTTATATGGACAATTTTACGGAAAAGGCATCAGAATTGCTGATAGTAAGCTTAGTGGTCATAAAACCTATAGAAATTGTCAAATGCATAAGTAAAGAGGTTTGCAGAATATGTTTGAAAATCTACGTCGTAGAAGTGGGAAAATAACACTACCTCTGACAAATATCATTTGACAAAGCTGAATGCACCACAATATACTTAATTTAATATCCGGTTCTATCCAGAGGATATCTAACTGAAAACAATATATAAATTTCGTTAGGGCTAAATTCAGAAAAATACTCTAATTTTTCCGGTTTAAACCCCCAGATCAAAGAAAATAAAACTATTACATCTTATTTTAACGGAAACATCAATATACACAACAAATTTTGAATATTTTGTTTTTGCTTTGGGCATTTAAGCGTGCATGACAAACACGTAATGGTTCAATTTTCTTACTTTGAATGGGAAAAATTGCTAAAGACAGGAAGTTCTACCCTTTACCACATTATGACATAATTGCAGTTCAGTCATGAATATTCGGGTTTCATTAGTGTTCCGAAGAAGTGTATTTTTCTGTAGATACACAAGAAACGATTTCCCAAATTAGGCTTCAGCTTAAATAATATCTGGTAATGATACATCATAAGACGATTCAGATTTGTAGATTGAATAGCGTAGATGACATACGTGCTTCTAAGAAATCACCGTGTATGTACGATCTTACAAAATAAAGTGGTTGTCATTTTGACAAAACCTTTTGAAAATCATCACTACCCTTGTTTAAAAAATTCATTAGTTTAAAAAATTGCTTAGTTTTCCAAAACGAGACAAACATGGTAAAATCTAAAGCTTGGGGGAAATGATTCGTTAGGAATAAGTTGGTTACGCTTTTAAAAATCAGCCAAACTTAACTACATCGACAGATTTAATTTCCATTCCGACAAATGAGAACAAGTATACAACTTTACTAATTGATAAAAGCTACATTTTCATTTGCTCAATGAAGTATACATGCACAATGAAGAGAAGACATTATGTTTTGTTTGGTCAATATATCTCATACGTAAAACAAATTGGGATTCAGCTTGAATGAGATTCTTTCAATACGTCTTAAAATTTGGTGTTAATAAAACACCGAACAGCACCCCCACCATTTCATAATGGCAATTTGAAATTGATCAAATTAATTGGATTGTACTAGAATGTTGCATAAAATAATGGATAAATGACCCCGAAACCAACAGCTGTAGTGCCAGCAAGCGTATTCATTGAGAACAAGAAATCAAGAAATGGCTACTGAATCATTAAAACACACTTGTTAATTATCTTCAAGATAATAGCTGCCTTCCCATGAACGTGTTTGCAATATTTTCTTGATGGGTGGCTGCTAACCTGTAGTGTGTATTCTTGAGACTGAAGTAAAGTTCCAGGAGTTTTGATGTGATTTGATAACAGAATGAAAGGCATAACAAAATTCCTTAAATGACCAGAATGAAAACCGTTGAGCATTAACCATTCATGTTGTACAGCGATAGAGCAATGCACTGCAATTACTTTATTCTCATCCAGATCCACCATCTCTCCTTTATGTTCAGACACTTTTATACATTTATATGCCCATTTATATCTTATAAGTTAGCACATACAAGAAAAAGAGAAGTGGTTATTGCGAAAAACTCACAAAGTGAACGAAAAAGGGAAGGGTGACCTTGTATTGGGCTATTGACAGCGGAGAAACAGCAGCAGCCACAAAAAGGAATCAACAGTATGCAGCAACATAGCAAAAATCTTAGGCATCTGCATGCACATGAACGTAAGTAATGTTGAAGAAGTAAATGTTTCCATAAGAGTTCCTCTTGTAATAACTATTTATGTTGTGTCGTTCCTGAAGTGAGTGTTAAAGTGAAGTCTTTGCCATTACGAATAAACGCCTATCACGCTCTTGCTTATTTAACTCTTGTACTACAGCATTCGAAATGCCTAAATTGAGCGTATAGGCATTATATCATCTCAGAACCTTTTTACATACATTTTTACAGTGGTTCTTGTACTCCAACACGACAGTTAACTTGAGTATTGTGCAAACAAAAATTCACTCACTCTCGCATACAACTAGGGGCTGCCAACTTTGTCTGCTTGTGTGTCGTACGGTCTATACCAAACAAAGATTGTATATACCTTTGATTCTTGTGTATGCAAAAAGGAAAAGAATTTTTGCACATTGCAACATGTTACTTCATTCTCCTTCTTCTGCATTTCTTAGTCTTTCACCAGTTAGGATGACTTGTCAATGGACTTGTGAAGATCGTGCAGAAAACTCGCAATGAATGAATCTTTTGCAAAAGCATGAATCAGCAGCGTTTATCACTTATTTTTTAGAATGAAATGTCGGAGGGAATCGTTTGGATTTAAAAACATTTTTATAGAACTTCCCCCCGTTCGTGTTTCATATGTTTTCCATTTCCCGTTGCTAATAAAAGATATACAAATTTGCACCACAACTTTTTCGCAAAGTTTGAGCTCTCAATGAGGTTATTTAATTTATAATAATATAAGAGTATACGAATCGATCAAGTAATGCGATGCTGGTGTAGACTCAACTTTATTATATTTTGTTAAGAGTAGAAATAAAGAAAGAGTAGAGACCACGACGGAACTTTAAATCACTGTAAATATTTTGAATGTCCAACAACTACTAGTTTGTCAAGTATTAGATTTGATCATATAGTAGCAAGCTTTCATGTGTCAAGGACATCCTCGGTCATCCATCTGAATATTACACAATATAATTTAAAAAGTCTTTCAAATTGGGGTATTGGATTTATCAAATGTAGTATTTGCATATTTATAAATTAACAAACGCAAGTGTTATGCCAATACAATACAACTGAAAACTCAATGAACTCGGTCTTCATTTGTTCCCTGAGTTCGAGAACAGGAAACTACATAACACAAGACTACTAAGAAGTTCCAACAGCATTCAAGGCCATCTCACACAAGTTTTTTATCTCCAAAATGTGGGAAAGCCATATACTTTGAACCTTGTGTTGACTTAACTGATTCCAGGTGATATGCAATAGATTTGAATAGATTTTATACAATAAACCAACAGCTGTATTAATCAACCTGATAAATTTTTTTGACGTAACAGTTGATAGTGTATTCTAGCTACTTTTAATACCGAGCGAGTGAACGGTGACTCGTTTTTAACACGTACAAAACAACTGACACCTTAACTAAGGTTCAACCGGCTACCTGCATAAACAATGTTTTCCATAATAACAAAAACAAAATACTTAAAATTGGTTTATTAGCTGTACCATTACTATTGTCCACTAATAACTCGTTAAAGTACCCACTACTTCGAAATATTCAAATTATTCGCTAAAAATGTACATATCATTAAGCCTTGGCTGAAAATAGCGTAATGGGCTTGAGAAATCAAAATACTCATGCGTGCAGCCGCTTGTATTTGCATACTTTAAATGTAGTATTTTGAGGTTTTTATTCGCTAAACCAAATAAGTATTCTCGAACATACATCTTATTAGGATCTAGTGCCTATCTTGTGGTATTTCGGGCCTGCAATTTCATTGCATGTAGCCCTCATATATTTTCCGATAATTAGTTTATTTTCAAGTGTTAATGAAAGTATATAATATACTGGCATTTTTCTGTGTTACCCTTGCTTACTGTTAGCTCAACGACGGTCCGTCGTAATTATCAATTCGTAAATGCACAACATTCACAAGAAAGTTTTATATAAAAACGAAAAAATAATTTGAATTTGTGGATATGTATGTTTTGACTTCACAAAGGATTCTATCTTTAAATCTCATGAACTAATCACTAATTCTGTATCAACTCCATCTGAAACAAGTGCAATAGGTAACAGCTACAAAATAATTTCAAAGTCTACGAATTCAAGGTCATATAGTCCTGGTTTATTTCTTAATGTATTTCAACGATTTATTCTCAACATAAACTTCCGCTAAGCGTCGTATTCCGTGATTCTTGATTTGAAACTTTCTAAATTTTCACATAGATTATGCATTTTACAAAGCAGTAGTGTTTTTTAAACGCGCGCCGATTTCAACCTATTTTATTGTGTGCGAATCAACCAATTCGGGATTTAAAACAAAGTAATAACTGTAATTACAACTAATGAAACTTAAGCACAAATATTATTTATTGAAAATATTTCCTCCTGGTTTTTATACAGCTTTATGATTGCAATGTGTGACAAGAATTTATTATTATGTAACTGGATTGCAGAAATAATTTCAGATTCATTCCAACACAGAAAACAATTCCCTGCTGTAGTTAGGATGCAGCTCATTTATCTTATCTAATTGATATTAATTTATAGCGAGTTCTTAATTATTGTGTAGTAAGGCATTCCTTGGCATTTCAGCATGCATCTATGGCCGTATTTATTATTTTTGTTTCAACAGTTTATTCTATTTATGAGATTCGTGATAAAACAGCACAGACATCTTACGATGCAAAATTCCTGGATGCGTTAAATAAACTAGGACCTACGGTCATTGTTTATTGACAGTACTGCTCACCTACAAGACTAACTTAGCAGCTGTTCATTGAAAGTTCCAGAAAATTGAAGATCTAATCATTCGGTCCTGGTCCTACAATGGATAAGTTTTTCTCTCACAACTTTCATCTTTTCATTACTTTTTAACTCTATATATTGGACAATAAATTTAGGATCATCTTAAAATCCTATTAAATTCGCATGTAACTAAGAAATACGACAACGTTTATTGCTACCCCAAATTGCTGCCAGAGTCTTAGAATCTTAGGACTTCAAAAATGTACGAAATATAATATTTCCCAATTTTGCAAATACCATGATTCATAACTTGAAAATTGCAAGGGTACAAGCCGCTGTACCTAGATATATATATACCTATACAAATTATACACTTCACTTTCAACACAAAATCTTCAAGTGAGTGGCTGTGAGAATGGAATGAAAATTAAAGGTATAAATCTTTAATATTTTAGAATCGGCGATTTGGCCGAAAGTAATAATAATATACGAAATTATGAATCAAGAAAAAACTAAGGTGAAAGGTATCCATGTATTGAACGCTTGTAAAACGTTAGGACGAAAAAGTATTTTGTAAGTAAAGAAAAAGTGTTTTTTTATAAACCAGGTGAAAGTAGGCAGCATTATGTACCAAAATAGGAGTTAGATAAAGATTCTTTATACAAAAGTTCGAAAATTCAATGAATCACAAACATTGTTAAGTATATAGCGCACTAGATAAAACCACCTTACTTGCTTGAACTAGTTGCTTTAACCTGACGATGACAGGTGTTGTGAATGTTTTTATTGATACACATGAGCGTTTGGATTCCATATTGTAAGCAAATAAATTTAGACTTATCAGAAAATGTTTTGTCAATATAGTGATGACGAGTGATGTTTAGGTGACAGCAAATAATTATTTCAAACATGAGTCTTTTTTTAATAAATCAGGTGAAACATAAAGGTCAATGAATCCATACTAATATTGATTGTTTTGATAAATAGGCATACAATCGCTGAAAAAGCAGTAAAGCTAAATTCAAATTAAACGAACAGTAACCACCATACATTCATTCATACATGGCTCCCTCGTGCCAACTGCTATTTCAATAATCTATTGAAATCTAAATGACACGTGATGAAATAGTACCTAATGTGCTAAAAAAGTACGTATAAATGCAGGATGAATTTTATGGCATTGGCATTAATCTATCTGTTATGCGACAAATCCCAACCAATACAAAAAATCAATGATAACATTGACTGAATTCACATTACGTGAAATAACTTACTACTGAGGAAAACTTAGCGATGAAATTTAAAATGCTCTTAAGGATGGTTGTTCCATTATTTTGGGTTTAAACCAACACCCTATAATCTGAGAAATGACACATTTTTCTTCTAGACTTTCCAGTGCTACCATAAGGATATTCCGTCCGTATCTACTGATGCCCGTAGAAAGAATTGAGGATTTGATAAAATCAAGCGAAACGTTTTTAATGAGCATCAACAAATGAGAAAAATTCCCTTATTCATAAAAGATAACAAAAGTGAAAAAAATATGCACACGAAAACTAACCGGATATATTTACTTAGAGCTCTGAACTTTAGCTGTTTTGTCGTTACTTAACGCATTTAATAATGAAAAGGAACAACTAACCAGGTTTTACCCAACGAAAGCCACCTACGTGAGCAATATTGTACTGAATATAAGCAATATAAATGGTACTGAGCTATTTATAAAAGTTATAAAACTGAATATCTACAATGCCTGTGAACTTGATACTGCATTAAGTTGTTTTTTAAGGATTTCGAAATGAAGCAAAAATTGCACTTGAAAATAACCAAGATTTGGTAATAGCACAGATATACGCATAAAACAAACTAATACATATTGGAAACTCAAGGTTGCAAATTAGCACTTAATGCCAAAACGTATACAATATTAGAATTTTTGAAGTACGCTCGGCTAGTTGCAGTTGGTATTTTCGAGACACACTGGATAAGATAACCCAGCTAAACAGTATGTTCTATGTGTACAGAATTGTAAGTCGTAAAAATAATTTCATTATGCAATGTTCACACTCAAAAAATTTAATGACAATCTCAATAAAGTCATATTTTTTGGAATCCCATAAAAAATCATGAAAAGTTAGCAACAGCAACCTCAGTACTGTGTTTTTACTGAAAACTTTCACCGCACCAATGCTATTTGTTATTCCACATTCCAGTTAACTACCAATATGCTACTTTTGTCTTCAATAATCACATTATGGTTCCTTTTTGCCTTGACATCCTTCTTTCTCCTTTCTGGCCAGACGACAAGATTCAACATAAAATTTACTGAATCATTATAAGCCGTGGGAAACCATAATTCAAGGGCGGTGGTGGCGCCTCAGTTCATTTATCAGTAAAATTACATAAGTTCTCCCCAGCATCTGAAATGAATTTTTTTGCATAGGCAAGCCACGCCAGGCAAATGATCATTGAAATAAATAACATGAAACGAATTTAAATGAAAAACCGATATCATACAAAGGACTGAACTATGTTTTGCGTCAAGTACGAGCATAACATAACAGTATATCCTAAATTTTTGTGGTGAAAGTACAAGTTGATCCAGCATGACTTTCAAGATCATTATTACTTTAAACTTCAAAGCATTTATTACATTAAAAGGTATAATTTAATTATGTCACTGTTTGCGATCCTGAATTAGGTTCAATGCTGAAACTCAACCTGGAGTAAATACAAATAATATAGTTATTACTACGCTGCCTTAGTAAGTAACCATATAAGCACTCAGTACCTACAACGAAGGATCTGAAAGTTCATATAATTTTGTTTGAATCAGTGTGTACAAAAATATGAGTGAAAATGTAATTTATTAGCTTTATGAACTGTAAAACAGATTGAAAAAGGAAGTTGTCGCATATATGACCTGAAGCTTATGCTAACTTAAATCAGGTACTCGGAATACTCAGGTTATTTTAGCTTGGATTAAAAACGATATGGATATAATCTTTCTGCATTTCAAAAAAATTGTGACTTCAGCTTTAACTGTTTAATTTGTAAATTGGTTTTCAATTATCTGGCAATAGAGTATGGTTGCTGTTCAAGTCTAAAAAACAGTATGACGTTACCAATACTGTACATACACCACAGTATGTAATTTCCTGAAATTGACACATGACAATCATTTCAGCACGATGGGAATCTTTACTGCACTACCCGTAAAAAGATATTGCTAGCCAATATTTTCCTAGAATATTTTTGCCCTTGGATTAAATTGCCCAAGATTGTGATAAATGATTTATTTCAATTAATACTTCGGATCAAAATTAGCCAAAAAATGTGAGGACGTAGTATGTTGAATCTGAAATCTATTTTTATCCAAATAACATGATTCGATGAAAAAAAAGTCTTATTTTCCCTGCAATGAAATAATAAATTATCAACTAGCATCTAATTGTTTGATTTTGTCGGCCAAGTCGGTGCACTTAGGGGCACGATAATTTCGTTGTATTTAAAGGCAGTTTCACCAATTGATAGTCAGTGAACGTTTACCCCCAACAGTTTATTACGTGTAATGCATAGCACGTGCTGTATCAATCCGAAGAAAGTTTCTGGATTAGATCAACCCTGATACTCACGTGTGACCCGATAGGAATTCTGATCTCAATTAAGGTCAAACTAAATGTTGAGAAATTAACTTAATAGCTATACACAAGATGTTAAAATGGTCTTGAATTCTTTGCAGGTTATGATTTACGTATATATGACTATTTAGTTATACTCCGCGAATCGGTACCAATAACAGGACCCTCAAATAATGAGATCTAGATTTTCTCAATAGTCATGCAGACTTTCTCTCTGACAGATCGTACTTTTTTCGCTAAAGAATCGTACGGGATTATGCATTATTCACACGTTGAATAAATTTTTTACAGCATAAAATTCTATATAGGAATGAGAATCTAAAGACATGACTCGCAAAATTCACAAAACCTACCCTTTAAAAACTCTTCAAGAATCTAAGAATCGTACGAGTGGTAGCTAAAGAAACAAATTTAACAAAAAATTCAAACGAAAAAAATGGGGGTGGAGCTTCAGTTTGCTGTAAAACGAAGGTGAATTACCTATGGACTGGACACGTGCCACGTTTCGTGTTATCGGCATATGTATTCATCTATAAAAACTACACAACCTAACAAAATTTTAAAGGTAATTCCGTTTCGTCAAATAGCCAAAATTTTAAGTAAAACTGATACTTCAATTCTTTAATTTTGGACGTTACGTTCATATGTATGTCATACGGTCGTAAGTTGTCTATTTTCACTAAGGATAATGACATTGAACTTTCACCTCCGATATTTCACATGTAGCTTTCCGTTTCTTAGTTAGTAACACAAAATACATCGAAAGTCCATTGAATATTTTCCGGTTAGGCAAGCTTTTGCTATACGAACAGGTTTAGTTTAATACATAAACCCAGGAAGTCCAGAGTCGATAAGTCCAAAAACGTAACAAGATTCACTTGATTGTGTGTGTAAACTAGCTGGAACAATCACGAACAACATAAACATTGAATTTCCGTGTTTCACTCTTGTATGATTGAATACTACTGATTTGATATGCATCATACTGTCAAATAATGTTGTAAGTGATAGTTCATGAATGTCAACCTTAAATTAATAAACCCTATTGGCAAATTACTGATTTTCTACAATGAAATAGTTATTTATGTTGCAGAGGTTTTGGTGTATATTTAGGACAAGCAAGAAATAATTTGGAAAGTGAAATACCGTAACTTTCACCTGGGTGAAAGTCTCAACTTTCACCAGGAAGAAAATTTAACATTTGAAACACAGATTATGCACATGACCTCTGGCGAATTATTAAAGCTTTTAGTGTTATTATGCCTTGATACCTATAACTTTCGTCATTTCTTAGTATTACTTTGGTCGTTAATTCAATGATGACTGTCTATAAATGAGACCACAGAGTTATTCACAGAAAAAATCAGAAGTAGAATTTTTGAAAAAATTATGCCATACGACGTCAAGAAAATTAGTTAAACCTTTTATTGTGTTAGGGTTTCTGAAATCCACGTTTTTCTAAAAAAATGATGTATAAATCTGGTACCTAGATGGATATGAGTTTAAAAATTCTACACTGTGCCTTTTACAAAAACCATTCTAAAGCAAATGAATGAACCAGCAGCAGAGTTCGGGTTGCACTTCGATTTCTTATTAGGTGCTTGGAGATTTGAACAGATAAATTACAAATTTTAAAAAGTCTTGCAGACCTCTCGAATTCAAAGTACGTACACAATATCCGTGCACTCTGTAAAAATCGGTCAGGGTGATATTTTGTTATCATGCTATATAACAGTAATGGGAAGGATATTATCATTGTTATTACAATTTGACACCATAATTATCAACTCATGTAAACTGATGGGTCGATGCACTTTAAGAATCGCGATTATGATCAATCAATATCTTTCTTTACCAGTTCCAATCATGGCTCCTTGTAGTTGATTTACATCTACCAAGTAAAAATTCGTGTAAATTTTCCTAGTTTTCGCTACTACAGACTTTATTGAAAATTCTACTTTCACTTTAGTTTTTGACGTGGCTCCGAGACAATGAATAAAAAGCATAGCTTGACATTCCCTAGACTTAGACTATCATGATTAATGCAATTAACCGACAATTATCATCGATCCGCATTTCCTGATCGTCTTGTCTCTGGAGTTTATACCGTATTTAGCGGTTGACGACATACAATTTTGGTTCAAGAAAGTTTTATGATTATTGCAAACAATTGTAGTATTTTCTTGACATATGTAATGCAGATGTCATCATAACATAAGGTTCCTTTTGTTACTTTAATGTTTTGTACGAATAGTATGCCTTTTTTAGTTCGAATATGTAGACATAACTATTTGTATCCCAAAGCCGTATACATTTGAGTATGAACATTGGTTGGTAGGGGTAATCGGGCCACAAGTAGTCTAAGGTATATTTTGTATGATTCATATTCGGGATCATCTGGTCACTTGGTATTATTTAATGTGTCACGCAGTGATGACAAACCACACAAGGAATTAGACTAATGGAAGCAAACTGTAGATAAAAGAAATGAAACTTAGGCATTTTCATCAACCTGTAAGAATAAGCAAACTTAAGTGTAGTTTTTAGCATTAAATCATAACTTTTGCATGGACGCTATCGCAGGCTTTATGTCATCTGATCTACAGACATCAGGATGCAGTTTTCAGTCGCAATACATTGTTTGATGCAAATATACTGAGCTTTTTGAATTACTAAACAGTGATGATGGTGTAATTCACCAAAACATAACCCAAAAACTCTTGAATACCTGCACCGACCACAGACAACGTACGTCTACAATTGGCAAGATAGAGATTCACGTCACTAACCTGTAAAAAGAAAAAAATCATCAGTTACTATGTGTTCCAATTACTCTTGGCAGCTGATAATTGATTACATATCAAACAACATCAGTATCAGTTGTAAATTACACAAGACGCTGAGACCAAATCACGAAAATCATGATTTTCCATCAGAAATTAAAAATTCAAGGACAACGATGTATCACCCCACCGACAGACCATAGGACACCATCAGAAAAATGAACGTGGGCTTGAAAGCTTTAGCTTGATCTATTGTGTAAATGCCATCTTATTTATGTATTATTTAACTCATGTATTGGTAGTAACGAAAAATAGCCCAAAACCTCTCTATTTTAGAGATGCAGGATGCAATGAAATGCTAGCAGTTAAATAAAATGCATTTATCAGACACAGATTATACATGCTTTATAATTTTATTATGAAATAAGCATTCCTGGTGAACTTGTGGTATTGTCCTGATTTAAAACGCATATCATTTATAATAGTAAACTCAGAAACCCACGAACTCAATTTAACAGATATTTGTTAATGTAGTTAAAAGTGTGCAATGTTGATAATAAGTTATTATCCACACATTTCGGGGAAAGATCCACTAAGATGTGTGAAGTGACTACTTTAAGTATAATTATAGGGTGTGTAATGTAATTGAAATGATAGCAGGCGTGTGAATTTAAGTTTTACAATTTTATGTTCATGCAGAAAAATGTTCTATTCCGAAATTCTTAGATTACAATAGTCACAACAGACGTGATTGGCCAGTTTGGCAGAACTGATTAACTGTATTTACTCCTGTTACAATATGCTCGTCTATCATCATTTATCAGACATCGCCTAAAAGAACAATTTAACTGGGAGAGTGGCAATGCGGGTCAGAATAAACTGGAACTTAAACCGTATTGTCCTCTTTAAATTCCACAATTAAGTTGTGTTTATTTTTGTTGTTGAGCAAAGTAATTGGTTACAACCAATTCTGACGACATAGTCAATATTTGCAAAACTGGTTGTCAATTTTCTTGGCCGCAATTGCTGCTTTTCATTAGATAAAGCAGAAATCCTAAAGTAAGAGTTATTGACCCTTGAATGGCACATTAAAATAATTTGAACTTAAAACATGTAATACTTTATCCCATTTCCAGAGTTAACGAATTGCAGGTTTGTCTATCATTATTGAAAGCATCTAACTAGTATATTGAATAGCCTGTATTGAATACTTGTATCACCGTGCAATCCAGAAGAGAAGAAACCCATACTACAGCTATAACCCAAAATCTTGTGGGGAAGCCCTGCCACTCACACTGGATCCGAGAATTGCTTTCCAAGTAAATAAATATAAAATGGATTGTCTACAATTTAATTGTTATTTTGGGTCAAGTGAGAGCTGCGAACATGGAAAATACCCCTCCGCAGTTTTCTTAAATCGATTTCTGGAAAACATCATCGACTCACTCAATAGTTGTAAAAGCAAACTTGCTGCCGTCTTGATACGTAACTTCGAAATGACATTTGGATTTGGCTTGCTATTATTTTAATTACGTTAATAATTGGACAAATATTTGTTCATGTGTCAATCAGTTTTTGCGTTTTTAAGACGTAAACCACATTAAATGTCCGAATTAGATTATATCGTGAGTTCTAAGGGGTAACGCGGAGTTCTATACTTTACCGGGATTGTTACACAATATTTTAGCAACTATCTCAATTTAATGAAGAATGAATGACTCGGAAAATCATAAAAATATTGGAAAATGTTGAAACAATTTGTAAGCGTGTCAATCGGTTTATCAGTAGCTCAACCTTCAAATAAATTTTGAGAAAAAATGTGAAAGTTAATTCAATGGCTTCCGACTAAAGATATGAAATCGCCGTCCTATAGCCAAATAGTTTAATTATGAATACAGAAGACCTAGCTAAGCTACAATCGGATACTACGCTACAGAGAGCCAATCTTCATTCACGTGAAGACATTTGAAACTCACTTCACCCGTCTGAAGACTCCTAATTTCGGTGAAGATGAATGAAGACAAGGCAAATCTTCACAAACGACATCGAGAGAACTGAAGGATGCGCCTCTGTGAAAGTAAATGAAGAATGAAGGCAGTAACATTTACTCATCTTCAAATACCAACATAGCAAATTACATTGATTTTGCCATCAACCGAATTAATGCTTTAGAACAAAGCGCCGTTTACACAAAACAACCTCCATATGGCTTTAAAAGTATTAAAAATTTCTATAAATTTTTCTTGGCATAAACTTATTTCGTTTCCATAATCCATACCATCAATTTGTATGATCCAAATGCTCGTCTATTCGGCATGAAAACAATCTGCCCATTGTGTTGGCCTTGTATTTCCTTCAAAAAATCTACTTCTCAATTACATATTTAATATTTTACCGTTGTCATCATTCCAATTACAATTTTCTCCTTTTCCCAACTCGATCAACTTAACGATACTTATTTATATGTTGATCGTAATCTGCACTGTAAATGTAAAATTAGTATGCGAGGAATAGTAACAAAAATGAAACGAAGAAGCGAAATAAGCTAACAAATTAGCAGCGCTTCCAATTCCAATTTTAGAGATTGTTTTAGACTACCACGAATTTTCAGTAGCATTACATTATGGTCCGCATGAAAAGGATTTGAAGAAAAGAAGAACGTAGAGCACCGTAGATGAAGATGCAATGAAGGCAAGAGTTAGTTATTGAAGATGAAGACATTCACCTTCTATCTTCACAGTGAATGAGATGAATGAAGACACCCTTTCAAAAACCCAAAATGAAGTGAAGATGAATGAAAATAATCATCTTGCTGCATCTCTGCTACGCTACATTAACAAATGACAACTATATATAAAATTCCTGTTCAACATTGCAATTACTTTGCTGATTGTTGTTGGTTGACTGTTAATTAATAAACTGTGACGGAAAAGTTTATATATATCAATTTTGCTGGCTTCCTTTGATACAAAAACAATTTTAAACAGCAGAAAGATCCGTCTAAAAACTAGCCCTACATTGTGATTCAGTTTGCCTTCGTACGTAAACAAAGCATGCAGCATTATGAGCAAGAAAATTTGGCTTCTGGTAAACCTAAAGCCGCACATTGTTGAAGGTAGTCAGAAAGAATTAGGAGTTCGCTGTCGTGTATTGAAGTCTTTTTCCTGAATAAATCTGTAGACTCGAGAGACCGCCTCACTTCGATATTGGTTATTGAGCAAATAAGTGCTGTTGATTAATCTCCAGCCAAGGTCTTGATAATTGAGATGAAGGTGTAATTACGGAATTTAAGCCCAAATTAAGCTGAAACCGCATATAACACCTACTACTACACAATTTTTGCCTATGTATCAGGATGATGACTAACAATTATTCGTACGTCTCAACAACCATTAGGGCCAATATTAGCCTAATGACAATTAATTAATCGGATTAAGTTGAAACATTAACAAATTAACTATAAGTTTGTTTAAAATGTTCCTATTTTTTAACTTTGCAGCACAAATAAACTGATGTTCGTTGCAAAATTCCTTAATGAAAAACGTTTCACAGCTTAAAAATTGTTGAGTTATCCTTGACTCGTCATCAGCCATTGTCGATTAGAAACATTTAGAGTACTAGATTCCCAACAGCAATTCGACCCAGTGTTGTGAAGAGTTAGCTTATCTCTTATACAACATAAATTCTTCGAAGAAACCGATGTGTCACGCACATCCAAATGATTGAAAACAAATGTACTTGCCAATGCTTCGGAAACGGAATTTTTTCCACAAATTGTACGACTAAAATGGTTAAATCGGCATAAAATTCAAGATTTTTGCGTAAATTTAGTGGTTTGATTAATCCCACATGGGATTAATTCAGGGCCGTGGCGATGGGGTACCCAGGGTCCCACGAGTCCAGGCCGGACCACTATTGCCCTATTAAATTCCCTAAAACAGGCCGTTTTAACAAGTCCAAACGGGGAGAAGTGGTATTTCACACGTTTACTTCTAATCATTTGGAACTTCTAGAAACCACTTGCAATTGTTTCATAAAAGCATTATACTCCAGAAGCAAATGTTGAATACTAAATGATATAGGCTGTACTTCGTTGCATTGTAATAACACTGGTGATTTGTGGGAAAGTTTTATTTTGTCAGAGTAATATAAGTAATGTCATAACTTTGAAAAATTCCAGTACTTGAACAAAAGTTTGAACAATTTTTTTAGAAAAGCCAGAATGTCACTCCTCATGGTATAAGTCCTCTAAAGCAGTCAATTAATTACCAGGAAAATACTAAACTTCAGTTGTGAATAAAAACGCTTAAGATTAGTGACATTTTGAGCTGTGATGCAGCAATTTCCATCATCTCCTACATCCTAAACGAGCTATAACATTCTCACCGTCAACCATACAAGCGTACATCAATGTGGGGAAAACTTTCACCGCTCACAATCTGTCGTTCAAATAAATCTATCTGAGGAATATTCAGAGCTTGCAATGGATTATCGATGAAGCTTAGTTCAAGGGTTATCTGTACAAATAACCTAAAACTATGGAAGATATAATTTGAATCAGATTTCGAGAATGTCAAATGGATCGTCGTGATACTTGTCAAAATTTACCCATTTGACCCCTCAGAAGCTCGGGGTTACATATGGATTTCAACGTACACTTCTTTTATCTCATAGCTTTGATATACCATATAGTATACCTTACGCTTGAAAAAACTAAATGTGCAACCACGACGAATCACTTTGATTTAACATGTTATATAGTATACACTTATATTCAAACATAAACAAATATATTCTATTAATGAAAACAGAATGCGAAAAAGTTTACGTGCTCGAATTTAGGTTGCCAAACGTCTCATAGGAACATGGACGACATATTTTTTAATGACTGTAGTAGACTTCGAAAGGAGTAAGAATGAAGTATCTTATCATTCGTTCGACTATATAGAGCCATAACTTTTACTTATCCTTCATACTAGAAACCAACTAGATAATCAGGTATAAAGTCCAAACTTTTTTACCTCTGATAAGTGTAAAAGAATAGGGAGAGGCGAAAGAAGAGTAAAAGAGTGGGGAAAGTACTACTGGAAAAAGAGAAAGCATGGATGAAATGGAGAAAGTAACAGTGGAACATAATGGAAAGTACAAATGAGATGAAAAGAAAGTATAAATGAAGGGGAGCAGAAGAACATAAAAAACTTATTAACGTTTTCGAGCTTCACCTTTTCTATTTCTTGTCATGAAGGTCAATAAATGTATTGGGACTAATTTTCAAACCTGAGCAACATTGTGTAAATAGCAAATGATAAGGGTCACCAAGGCAGTTCTGTAAGCTAAACGCAAAACAGCCACAAGAAGTTGCAGTATGAGAGGATCACGACGTGAGTGGTTACACTAACTTAACTTGGACATATGGATTTCATAGGATAACGGGAACCTTTGTCACTCGTGCTATAACTGGAACCAATAAGCCACAAAAATTGCTGTACAGGACGATATGATTTCAAAGTAAAGTCTTTCAATATGTTTTCATAACATAAATACATAGTGAAAGCAAACATGTGGTTATCACGGACGTCGATAGTTTATAGTTTCACAACAAGCTCAACGGATATTTTTCAGTTTATTTTAATTTTTTGAGTTGCCAAAATTCTATGCTTTTCGTTGAATGAAATTTTTCATTAAGTTAACCTTGAACTGATTGGGGTATGTTGACACTTTCGTTACAATAATATTAAATTGTACTTTTAAGTTTGGTTTCCGTTTCTAACTTTCTCTAAAAAATTGTCAAATGTTAACACAAAGCTGGTTTGGTTATTAAAAATTCTAAGAAATTTGTTTGATACGCCTAGCTAATTTAAACAGTAATGTAAATTTCGAGAGGCGGAAATCAGTTTTTATTTTGTATGATTTAAATTTACGCCGTCTTCAAAAAAGCTAATATTATTTGTAGGCTTTTTAATTTTGTTCTTGGGGTTTGCACCAGTCATAATTCTAATGGAAGTTATTTTTTGTGTTCAAAATCATGTGTCAATAGTGGGCCCTCTTACATAAAATATGATTTATCTGAACTTTCTCTAGTTTAGTGGCCGGAAGTTTGACAGTGTATTGGATACCGCTAATTAATCGCAGCTGCTTACAATTAAATAACACCAGACTGACTTCAGTAAAGTGAATTTCGCTAGTTTGTTGTTGCTTCTTGTTTGTCGTGAGTGGTGACCACTTTTCATGGCTATGAAGAAGACAGGTAAGTTTATCAAAATACTTTACCACCAAATGATAGCTTGAGTCAAACCAAAGATAAAATCCAATCAAAGAAAAAATCTAATTAGTTCTTTTAACATCCAATAAAAATCAGTAAATTGAGTTTCATCTGTGAGGTATACTTTACAAGGTATCAAAATGAAGGCAGTGAGAAGACAAATTTACAATTTTTACCTGAAAGTGAATCTGAATTAATCACGTGCTTTTATTATAATCTATTTTTCTACGTGGTTATTTTATCATATATCATAGGCATCAAAATCCATATCCCCCTATGTATCATTTTTTGTTAATGCTGTGACAGCTTGTGAATCCTGGAAAGAGCTAATTTATGTCGGGTGCTGAAACTTTCACTCATTTAATTAAATGGATTGTAACATAATATAAACGAATAAAAATGTTTAGCTACCTTATTCGCTATTGCTAACCCGTATACATGTGGATCATATGATACCATTGACTGATAGGTATAATACTGGTTTCCTTGCTCTTGCAATAACGTTTGGGGGAAATTTGACTTATTTTGAAGGTCATCTGATACACACTAGCAAGTTTAGACAACGTACGGTCTTTGTTAACAATATTCTTGTTGGCCAACTTTCTTAAAGCAAGCTTATCCATTCAACCAGAGCCGTTTCAATATCCATTCTCATACATACTTTACAGTATTCCATTACATGTACGTACATTGTTCACAACTTTGAAACTTTTCTGGAACACAAGAAATGCTGTTATCGGAAGTTCAAATCGTACATGAAACACGATTTCTCAGATTGGCTCAAACAGACGTCATAATAACATTATGATGGTAGGACAATTGCTTAGTTTTGAGAATTAAGTTGGTTTACAATAATTTTATGAGATTAAGAACTTGCTGAATTCTTTGCACCACGCTAATGTCAACTCATAATTTTGAGTAGTTTGAGTTTAATGGGGAAAGCAAAGACGACTATATAAACTTCCTGCAAAACTTAAAACTCCCTATTTCTATTCATTTTCAAGGTCGAAACATTTCACACACGTTTACTCTATTTTCGGAACGGACAACAAATTACAGTATAGATTTCATGTGTTAACCTGTCTCTAGCATAAAAAAGTCAATATGTGATTTTCTCCTTTGTCACGTTGCTTTCACCACGTCAAAAGTTTCAACACCATAATGGCAATAATGATGTTGCGAGAATCGTACTAATATGATTGCAGGTGCTTTTACATCCCAGAAAATATTTTGAAACTCAATACGTTTTTGTTTACAAATAATTAATACCGTAGGTATGGAAAATAATCCATCGAAGCCATCAGTACCGATTCTCATCGGAGTCATTAGTCAAAGTTTAGCATTAGTTGTAAACCAAAGTAAAATCGAATACTTATTTGTGTCAGATTTAATATATGAAAACTTTGATATTATATTGATATCCATGTATTATACTCTACGAATCTATTTTTCTGTTAGTGTAACCTTCGTAGGTACAAATGTTAGTAGTTTCCTCCTACTTACATTCAATAACACCATTTGCGGAGGTTCGTACATTGCGACTATGTAGACTGAATGCTACAGTAATTTCAATTTATTTCTTGGAAGCGAACATGTCTGGCTGGATATTAACACTACACTTTCTTTAGTTTACTCTTTGAGAAAATGGTACTGTAAAAGGTAGGCAGGCATAAGCCACAAACATAATCTTCGAGAACCTGGCAAAGGTAACATCATGAATTCTCAAGGACATGGACAACATACAGTATATCCTGGCACCAAATCGGACATCTTTTATACCAAATCAGCTTGTATGAAAGTCACATTTTAAAAATGCAAATGTGAAACAGTCAAATAAACAGTGTAAAAACAAAATGTCACCTAACATCCGCGTTGTCCTAAATGCCAGCCCTCAATTCGATGAGCAGGAGATACGTGCCACACCAAACTTTTGGCATTTGGTTGTAAAGTCATCCAAGCAATAATGTGGCGACCATTTATGGAAAGTAACCAGATAAAACTGGGTAATAGACAGGAAAGATGTGATGAGACCCAACATGGAAAACTTTTGACCATGCAAACGCATTTCAATGTAGATGATGAAAAATGCAAGGTAATTTTCAGACGACTCTGTTGCTAGTAATAGGAAGCACAGTGGCATAAAATATGTATATGAGCTGAGTAAAGGAGACGGGTTTCCTGGCCGGAAATGCCCTTGAGCTCTCTCTGGCTAGGTTGGATTGACGTCAAACCTTTAAATGGGGAAAAGTTGGTTCAATAGAAAGAGAAAGGAAGGAAACCACAGTTCGCTTCCACACCGCCGCTACAGCTGTAGCTATTTAGAGCCAGAGTGAGTGATCAAGAATGTTGGTTGGTGAAAACCAGTCAACACAATGCGAAGATGATACTAGAACCAATGGTTACTACTACCACCAACATAGAGTGCTAAATCATTCACTCATTTTACGTTGAGCTGTTCAAGTGTAACTACTTTTTGTATAAAAATGAGTTTTTCGAATTGAAACTATCACATGATCGACTTCCGCCTTATTGTTGCTTACACATAAATATAACTCTAGTCGTAGTTTCAGCTACAACCTTCGTCAAACATGATACATTGCTTCCAGAAGATATACATTTATGAAATTTTATACCTGAGAAGGGATTTGGGAATAAGTATATATATATAATAAGTTCAATATTTGATACTTTTCGCACATCCATATATCATCTTTTAAGTACTTCCCCACATATATCAGTACTCAGTACAAATATAAATTTTCCCACTACCCAGTACCCGTCTCCCTGTCAGGCCGGCAGCTGCTGCAGCAGTCTGAAGTTGTGCACGACAGATTTTTTGTTCCAATCGATTGCGCAACTGCTGTGCTAAGGTTTTTTACGAAGAAAGTGGAACTTGTTTTGTGCTTTCCCTCTAGAATCTAGAGTCAATGTTGCTCATATCACATTTTCTCCAAATTCAACTCGTGTGTGTGATGTATTAAGCCAAAAGAGAAAGGGAAGAAGTGAGCGGTGCAAACACTGTATCTATTTCAAACTAGCTACGAAGGTAAAAGGATGTGTAAGTAAGTGAAACCAATAAGAGTAGTTTGCGTTTAGCAGGATTTCGCTTGAGGACACACTGAGCTCATTCGTAAACACGAATATGATACTTCTTTCCATTGTCGTAGTCTCGCAGGATTTCTAGAACCACTTCTCCCCATGAATAGTTACCAAGGTCAAGGCTACGCCGATGTCCTTTGTAGTTCAACTTCTGCAATCAAGCCATTACTTTCTTTTACAAGCCAGAAACCTCTCAGTAGTTTACACTGCAATATAGTCATGCATGTTTGTTGATACGATATGCCTTTAATGCCTTGGAGCATAAAAGCGTACGCTCTATATCACTAGAGTATAATATGCTGTGTTTGAATTTAATTTGAACTGCTTTTATTTTATTGAGCCTCTTCGAATACTTCGAATTTTCTAGTCACTCACTCTTTTAACATTTTATGGTTTTAATGGTTCATTTATGGGCATAAAATGATAAGGTTTTGTAAAAAAAAAAATTAGAGAACCTGTCAACCAAATGTTTTTCTCAGAAGCTTTTTGTTTCCAAAGCCCAAACGTTGACTTCTCATTAAAAATCTGTAAATATCGTTCTATGCACACCTCAAAAACTATATACTTATAACATTTATTGCTGTTACTGCCACTGTTGTAGAAACTTTTCGTTCAATAACTTAATTTAACTCACATGCACATGTTTAAGACTACTGATTTTCATCTGGTTTGGTAGCGGTAAACAAACTTTGTTTCAGAACACTCAATTTTTGGTATTGTTTTGCTTTCTATATCAGTTTAATTTTTTAAAAACAACTATTGTTGTTAATAATCAGATATGCAAATGTTTTCATTTTAAGTGTGACCTGAATTGAGTACTTTTATCCCTGTTACTTTTCTATTACATATAAGCATACGAGAAATGGTTCACAGTTTGAGTTGAGTGCACATGCCAACGCTACGCTTTTTATTGGGATGGCTTACCATTTTCCATAATTTGAATGTGTACTGGCACTGGTTGACCAGCACCTTTCTTTTGAAAAAGGAAGAGAAGAGGAGTACATATTGTAAAAACTTCTCAATTTCAAAGTAATACAGCAGACGGAAAAACTACAAAAAAGAGTTTAGGAAGGAAATCTGAACTCATAACCATACGCAATTCCGTAAAAAAGAGCTGCATCTCATCTCCCAAACACACATGAATGATACCATGCTACTATTGACTATTCTCGAGTTTCCACAAGTAATAAAAGCGACACATTCAGTAAAAATCGAAGGCCAAACATATTTTTTGTTCGGAGCTGCATAGATGGCTTTTTCACAACTTATTACGTGCCATAATACAGCTATCTATACAAAAAACTCATTCTTCACAGCGCAATGAACAGAAGCGCCGAGTCTTCTGAAGTTTTAGATGGATTTGAGCAGATGCACTGGTTCTTTAACCTACATCTCAGTGGTAAAAAATGTGATAATCGAAATGTGGTATTGACTTGCACTGCATATCAGCCATCTGTTTCAATGTGATATACGGCTTGTTCCAAAACCTAATGACTGTTTACAGTTTCTCAACGCTGTACAATAATACCCATTCAATCACATTCAAATATTATGATGAGCATCCCAATTTTTGGTTGCCGTTCAAAAGAAAGTCGGGATAAGAATAAAATGTTGCACCAGTCTGCTGTTTTGAAGTTATATATGTCAGGTCAAACGTTAAACAGGTAATTTTTGTTTCCTGTTTTCCGATGCTCAGGAAACATTATATCACGCAGTAATTTTTATTTACAGTATTTTCCTTCCGTGGCAGACATGTCAGACATCAAAATTATGCTTGTGCACATTTTCATACATCCGGATTGCCATGACATAAATTTATTTGTAATTGATTTTCGGTACTAATCCATACTGAATCATCATGAGGTGGAAAGGTCAATATTTGGTGACAATTATGCCGGAATGGTTTGCTTCATATCTAACTTTGCACGTAGACTCATCCACTTGTATTTAAATATAAAATAAAATAATTTGAAAGTGCCCATACATTTTGTGGCTGTCAAATTGAACAATTTATCAAAATTAGGTGATCATGGATCAAAGAGTTTGTTGTGAAAAGGAGCTATCCACATGCTTGTCTCAGTAGCATTGCCTTCTTAGTTATGAGTGGAGCTGTAGTAAAAACGGAATGCATGAGTGATCCTCTTTTAAGGATTGAAATCAAAACAAACTCTTCCTTTCGGAGAGTGGCTTGAATTACAGTTCATGATACAAAAATCAGACATGAGAGCACTAAAAAGAGACCATTCTTTGTAACCAAGCCTTGCCTACATGACAATACAATGATTTACAGCAATCCACGTTAAAAGCCGATGAGGAAGAAACCATGCCGCCAACGCAACGCAATGATAATACCATGCGGTGCATAATAAGGAAAGACAAAAGTGGGATGGCTCCTTAAACAAGGTGCTTTTGAGAACTCGTAAGCATGCATGTCCACAAAATGAACCCATTATTCACAATGCATCCCTCTATATAAGTTGTTCTTACATAAGACTAATTGTTGGATTATGTGACCTGCCCCGGCTCAAATAACAAATGTGCCTATTCTCTCCGTTTTTTGGGCTGTATTGGAAATTCTAGCTACCTACTGTACCAGTTTACTCACAAGTGTTGTCTCCATCTTTGCACAAAAAGGATCCGCCTTTATTTTTATAAATAGCTCACTCCTCAAGCCACTGGTCATTTGATCACTTACGTCAACCCAAAATTTTTGGGGTTAAAAGCCGCATTTTAAGCTCATAACTGAACACTTTGTAAAACCCACTTTAGGGACTGCCGACCACACTGTTTAGACGACTTAACATAATTATGTTCAATGATTCGAAATATGATGACCAAACAAGATAAGAATGTTTGCTACTGGGGTTGAATTGCTGAAACCTTTGCCTAACATTTGGTTTCAAAACCGTCCTCAGCATTCATCTGGCACCCATTCATACTTGGCATTTTCGTTTTTAACCAATCAATTCTTTATTAGATAGAATTAAACAACTGAATAGGGAAGGGAAACGATTTGGAAAGAATGACACCAAGGTTCATGGACTAGACTCCATGCCAAAGTAGGGGGATGGCACAATGCAGAAATTTGTAGAAAAGGAATTAAATGTAAAGATCAAGATTACGAAACAAAATGCTTTTAGGCCAAACTCTGGAAAAATATTGGCTGAGATGCTTATGATTTGTGAATAGAAATTAAGTCTTTGTTTTAACTCTTTCTATAACATCATATCATAAATGCACCAAAAAAACTTCAGATGCCCTGCCAGACAATGCAGAAGCATAATATGGTAACTGAAATGTGTCGCAGTTCCATTTTCCCATTATGCGATCCGGTAAAAAATATGAAACCTGAGCCAAAAAATTAGACCACATAGGGACTCATGATGAGCTAATCCCCTACAAGGAAAAATTAGACAAGAAGCCAGGAAGAAAAAGGACTGCGGTTTCTTCGCGTACTCGAATTACTGTAGTGTTACACTCATACGCATACCGTTTCTCATTGAGCTTCTGAACGAAATGTGTGCTTCCTAAAATATAACTTCTGGTAAAAAATGAAGACAGCTGAGATCTCAATTTTGGAGTATGTCTCCTTAAGGTTTAAGTATACACATGTAGTTCTTAATCACGAACATGCTTAAAATACAGATGTACCTACAACAACGTGGGAGTAGGTATATCATCCAGTTTATTCAATTTAACATTCTCTTCCGCTCTTGCGTTTATTTTATAAATATTTCGCAACATCAAACAGATATCCATGATGATGATGCATAACCAAACCAAGAGATAGATGAAGGCTGCCGTCTATCCATATAATAAAATATATTATACCAGCCATAGGTATTGTCATACGCACGACCATCGTACAAATATTATATATTATTGTTTTCTTCCTAAAAAAGAGACAGAAATAAGAAAAGATTTTTGTAGTGATGTAAAAAAGAATTGCTTGTTTTGTTTTGTGAATAGACAAGGAGGCTTAAGGCAACCATCTGGAAGTAGATGCTTTTGTTTTGCACGGAGAGAAGCAGTGAATATCTGCATTCAACGATTACATTACAAACATATTTATGGTTGCAACGGGAAGGAAAGAGTTTGTCTGTTAAGTTGAATAAAAATACCACATAAAGTATAAAAGAACGTTAATGTTAGCTCCCAACAACCCTTGCTTGTTATTATTTTTAAGCTCCAGGTTCAGAAGAAGTGGAAGGGTTAAATGTGTGTAAATTTATGGAAGATGCGTATTTTTATGGAGTACGGAAAGGTTAAAAATGAAAGGATGAGAAGAGTGGGAAACCACCATTAGATCAGACCAAAGGAACACTAGTTTCTTCGTTCATAAGCTTTTCTCAAACAGACACTTAATCTCTGGATGTCATGTTTTGTCACAACTTTTTGCGTTCCCTTTCTCTCTCTCTCTCGTTTCAAACAAGATTTCCTCATGTAAGACTAAACGCAGTAACACATCTACAGACATATTGAAACAAGATACCACAGTCGTACACATCTTCTTTAATATTTTGGGATTGACACATGAGGGGCGTTTTTCACTTTTGTTTGTAATACTTCGCCCAGTAAACTCAATTTCGCGTAAGCAACACCAAATCGTACGCGGATGCATTATTAACCTAAATGCTGTATTGTATATGTTTTGACATTTTCTCGTGCGACATACAATAATGTCTACCATTATGTATATGAATTAAAGGTTTGATTCGTAGTTAAATTTAACAAATAAAGTTGATGAATTGCTAATTTGCCAATCTTACAATAATTACTAGTTGGTGGATGATGAGTACGAAACGGAATTTTGACCGACAAAGACAGATGCAAAATTTGCAATTCTCTTTATCCCTTACACACTAAAACTATAAATAATATTTCGTTTTGAACTCCGATCCGACAAATATAGCACCCGGGCGATCCACTCATACGGTTTATGAATAGTGTCGTTGTTTAGAAAACTACATAAGGAAAGATGAATTGCATAAAATCCTTATTAAGCGCCCATAACTGTTTATGCCTCATGTCATGATTCGTCGTCACGTTCATAGCCCCTGTAGCTCCTTGCGTAAGAATTTATGCTGAAAATCCATGAGGCGTCAAAAATAATATTATTTCCTTTTAACACCTATCACGTCACAAATATGACATGAGACATGACAGACTTGGACAGAATTGATTAGAGAATTGTCCTAACATTTTATGGTTGGGCTCTAGTGAGCTGCTGTGAGATTTGGGACATTTGCATTTTAATGTTTATCAAACTGGGAGCCATGCGTTCTGGAAAACTGGGCAAGGTCATTTTATATCCAATGATATTTGAATATCTTATGTATGTTCGTAAATTGACAGTCAACATCGCATTTTGCACACTCCCTCTGACACAATGATTGGCTTGTAGCTAGACCAAGGCGAAGTTGAGGAAAAACTTAAGTAAACTCTTCAGAGTAATTTTTTACGACGTATGTGTGCATGCATCAATGCATCTTCTTAACAAATCTGGTGATTGCAAAGTTCTAGAAATTTTAAAAAGGATGAGAATCCAAGAAGGAGGAGGAGATGTGACATTTCTAACAAAATATAATTCATTCTAGGTTATTAGCAGCCAACCATGGATTGTTCTACATCCGGCCAGTGACCGTGGCGTGACTTTAACTCCAGATTAATCTCAAAATAAAAAATTCGTAACATATTATTGTAGCCAAAAGACCTAGTGAACAATTGCCACGCCACTTTGTCAAATATGCAGCATATATATCCGCTATGATTTAATTTTTGGTATTTGCATATTCTTCACTATAATCAATGCTATTGAAACAAGAAATCTGGAATGAACAAAACAAAAATACCAACCATAAACCAATGGGAATTATATATACATATGTAAAGATGATTTTTAAAACAACAGATTACAGACAGAATTTTCTACTGATATGATGCTAAAGTAACACAAGGTCAAAACTATGGGAATAGATTCGCGACAATTAGAAACTTAACTGCGATAAATTTCATAGTTACAGGATTCAAATCTAAAATGAAATGGATGTCTCCTTTTCAGCGCTATCAAATCAAATCTATTCGGAAGCGGAAGGAGAAAATGTTGTCACAATTAAAGATCAAGAAAAATTGCGGAGCCTAGTTGGCTCAAAGACAGATTTTTCAGTCTCATCCGATCAGTTGGTAACATCGTACTTGTTGGGCGAGTTAATGAACTACCACCAATGTATATAGGCCGCTCCACGTTGCCGAGAATAGATCTCACGATCTCTGCTTGATTAACATTCCCTTGCATTCAACTATCAAATTATTTAAAACCGAGAAATTTTTATCTGGCATACTTTGCAAATGTATTACGTAGACGTATGGTGAAAAATCTAGATGTTCAGTACAAATGTACCAACACAGCAGCAATGAACACCCCAGAGGTGAAGACGGAAACAAGTGGACTGCATTATTATTATAAAATTCGCAGAAAAGCAAGTATGCATTCGTAAAAAACATTGAATACTACTCGCCAACATCCTTCCTCTTGTCGAGGCCGCACATAAAATATGTTGTCAAACTTACTTTCACACTTTCCGACTTGAAAACCAGGACGAGACATGCTTTAATTCGAAACCTACGAAACATAATCTGCCAGATTGCACTAAACAAATTTGCAGCAGCAAAATCCATGACATGCTTCAATTTTCTTGCTTAGTGCTTCGATTCAGTTCTCCGAAGGAGGGAAAGACAGTCCGACTAATAGACGGAGTGTGAAGCATGCAAGTTTATTCACATGAGGAAGTTAACCAAATAGTTTCCCTATAACCACAAACGGATACGGGATGCTATGCGACACATGCCCCGAAATGGAATGCGTCCATGCCTTGAAATCATGCGTACTCTGTTTATTTGCATATATCGACTCTGTGTACTTGCAAGTTGAAACATGGAAAGGTCGACGTAGTTTGAACTATGAAAATACGATGGGACCGAATAAATTGATGCTCAAGAAATAGTTTATTGCTGCCAAAAAATTGGAGGAACAAGAAAACGCGTGATTCCTCGTTCAGCTGAGTACAACAAGAGACAGTGAATTGGATACAGAGTGACTGTCGACTGTGACTGGGCAAATGTGGAAAAGCGTGAAGGGGGACGACGCTTTCAACAAAATAACACTTCTCAGATTACACCTTCATCGTATAAAAATATTGCTGTGACATCAACTCAAAGTGATACAGCAGTTTAAGAATTGAACGCATTTCCTCTGCCTCTTCATTACTTTCACCAAACGGTAGGAAATGGGATGTCTATGAAGCATGGTGTTACATGTTGTTATCATAATATTGCTTGCAACCAAATCCATTTGTTTTTGTCACTCTTTTTTTAAAAACATAACACGATGAATGTTGCAACGGATTTAATGATTACATTTAGAGAAATTGGAGCAAAACAACAAGTAACGAAAATAGGACAAAACATATTTTTTCTTCAAAGCTAAATTTAGAACCATGCTGATTTAACACTGACGGAAAAGTTCTATTTGTGTGGCTGGAAGATTGCAAAATAATGTTTTATGCCGAAAAAATGATAACGGCACATGAAACACCAATACGTTCTTTAGATAACAACTTGGTTGCCTCAACAAATCCGTTTGATTTTTTTGATAGTGATCAGTTACCCCAAGTGTTACAACACCCCAAAGACACAGATACTTCACACGACACATATGATGAAAACCCAATGATCTACTTTTAAAACAAAGACGTATAATAACGAGTTTGCTTGTTATCCCAAAAAATGGCACGTCACCAGACGGCAAAGGAAGAATGTTTTGAACCAATTAATTTGAGTACGTACTTTACAATTTTGAACTAATGGTTATTCCATGTTTCAAAAATTTTCAATTGTGGCTGCTGCATCCCAAATTTCAGACTAGCCTCCGCATTTGACCCATCTATAAATTTATTTATTGCCGTCTAGTTCATGGCCAATGCCGTTTTCGGTTTTTTGGAATGTTTTTACCCAACTTAAGCGTCGGAAAGCGGCTCTGTGGGTTGAAAATTCAAAACGACAACCCATTTGATAAATGTTCACTTTTCCGGTTCATTGTAAATAAGGTAAACTGGTCAGGGCCAGTGTAATGGAAGCCATAAATATAATTTGCATTTTATTGCTATCAAAACCGATTACAGTTTTCTCGGATGCATCTGGTTTATTTAATGCAATGAAGTAGCATCATTAGAATCGGAATTTGGTTCTAGTTAATAATAATTGCTACTGCCTATATAGTTTTCTTCCTGGTCTCTTTTTACATCAACTCTAATCTGAACGGAAGCTTAAGTAATCTAGCGATTTAGAATAAGTTTACGCCATTCTTGATTTTTTGTCTACTGATAACTGTCAACCTGGTGACAGAATGCGATATATTGCCAAGACAATTTTCAGACTGTTTTCTTCTCCTGGCACACAAAAAGGGAGTCAGAAACACTACAGAGCACGGTTTTGTTTGTAGTTATACTATTAATTGATAAATAAATGTCTTCTAAATCTGAAAATTGGCCAAGAAGGAAAAGTAAGCCATTAGTTCACAGCTTTAGCACTATAGACACACATACTTGCACTACAACTAGTTGGTGGGTTGGGAGAAAATTCTCAAAATTCTTTTATGTTGTGCCACGGACGTTATGTGCTATAGAACATGCCCATTAAATGACGAAACTTTGTTAATGTATCTGATTTCCGAATCACAAGTGTGAGTGACCTTAAACTTGGCATTCATGATGCGAGAATGGAGCTACTGCATATGTACCTTTCTTTAGGTAACTAGAGTAGATATTTATGCATCAAAATCTTCAAGATTTTGGTTGTTGGGCAAGAGAGACTATGTGTATTTCATTTTTCTAAATAAACCCACTATTCCAAATTGTATAATAACAACGTCAACAGCTTAAAAATACATGCACGAGCATGTGCCAAGTTGGAAATGACGTATGGGATGTGAGCAAGTGTGAATTTTGCCTTTATGTTTTGAATATCGCTAATATCTATCCTTATTCGATGGTGGTAGCAGCAGAAATATATAAATGTTAGACTTTTAGTTCCGAGACATTGAAGATTTGCAGCTTGCTGTCTAAAGAAAGTTTGAGTTTAGCGGATATTTAAGATAATTTATGCTCTACTTTGATTTCATTTGATTATACTTTGTTTTAGAGGGCAGTGTTCTTTGTTTAGTTTCGAAAATGCTTTGGCTCACTTTAACACATGATACAACTAGGAAATAGGTAATTATCTTTCCAAATTAGAACGGAGATTTTCAAAGGTGGATGCATATTGATTATAAAATTACGCAGTGACGATTCAAACGAAACTGAAAGGTAATGGAATACCATCTTAAGAAGGTAGTTTAAACAAACTTTGAAGTTTCAGAGTTCGCCTTCAGCCATCTGAGAATTAAGCAGATGCGCCAATGAAAATTTAATTCCTTTACAGAGAATATGGAAAGAGGAAATGTACTTTGTGACTACTTCATAATTTACAACATTTTCATCCGACAGCATCATTTTCCTAAGCAACAAA
Source organism: Orchesella cincta (assembly GCA_001718145.1). Classification (NCBI taxonomy): domain Eukaryota; kingdom Metazoa; phylum Arthropoda; class Collembola; order Entomobryomorpha; family Orchesellidae; genus Orchesella; species Orchesella cincta. The sequence goes on along the minus strand of LJIJ01000062.1, from coordinate 292,872 downwards.
TTTTACTCTCCAACTGCATTGGTGCAAGAATATATGATACGCTGTGTAATACATAATGCATTTGCTGTATAATTGCATTCATATTCACAGTTACCAAGTTGGAGTGTAACCAACGCTTTCTGGAATTGAGCGGATGTACCAAAATATTATATGGTTCGTGACTTCACACTCAAGTCGTTTTTGTTCTGCATTCCCGTTTTTATGACATAAACACACATTTGCACACGTCGGCTTCACCTTCAACTTCCTTCCTCGTCTTTTATTTCATTGCTTGGTGTAGCTCAAATCTCATGACAGCACTCATATGATTCTGGCCAGGTTTCGAGGAAACCAACAAAACGCTATACTTTTGATACTTCTGTGAAATGTTTTCACTTTACATACATTAGTATCCACACTATCATGAACTGGATACGTGTGAGTTAATATTTTTTGCGGAAGTTAGGTTTGGTTTCCAACAAATTGCAAATGTAGGTTGTATTCTGCACAAACTTAAGGAACTAGATATGAATGACGATGATAAATGTTTGCTCAAACCATGTAGAGAGCAAATAGAGAGAAGTTCCTTCGTTTTTGACACAACTCAGTTCTGCTGGCAATACACACAGTTCTCACTGGTATGTTGAGGCAACAGCGTTTCCCAAACAGATGGAACAGGTCACTGTCAAATCACTGTTGTAAAATGGATACGTGACCTTCCAGCGCCTTTTTGAAGTGAGGGAGAGATGCATGTGATGGTGAGTTCATTAGCATGGCCTTGGCGTGTCTGTTTCAACTTCACAGCTAATTACTATGTGCTGACATGTCGTATATATTCGCATGATTGCAACGATATGCTCTCTAGATCCGTTTTTCATATAACTCCGTTCTTTACCAGCGTTGTAGCTACCTAGTCGCTACGCAAATGTTTAGCTTTTGGGTATACGAAGAATATTGTAAACATTTACCGGTTGTAGTTTCAGTATCTTTGCATAATCTCGAGATAGATGCTAAACAGACCAACTGACAATCTGATGTTGCTTTAATAGTTTTAAGACACTGACCTTTCATCGATCCGTTGTCTGATGAGCCAGAATTAAGTCCTCCAACGTCACGATGGTTTTGCTGGCCCATGTCATTCATGCCTTGGGTCATCGGGGCTGCCAATTTTTCTGGAAATAGAATGCAAACACCCATTTTAAATCCTCTTAATGGTTTGGAGTTTTTATTGCTATAATAAAACTCTAAATACACATATTCCTTATAAAGGTTTATCCCTAAGCCGCATCTCGCGAAATTCAATTCATATAACAGTATAAAGTATTTGAGTATACCAGTGGCTGTCTTTGTTTCAATTTTTGTTTACAGGGATCCCAAGTTTCCAGTTTATGTAAATCTAACAAAATCCTAATTGCAACTTTAGTCCCCTAGCTTTGTTTAAATTTAATTTTCATCGCAGTTGCAAAATAATGAGCAACAGACTTAAAAAATCCGAACGATGAAATTTTCCTTTTACGTCACTCACGTTGCAGATTTTCATACACTTTGTGAATGAAACAGATTTAAAGAGTAAGTATTCAAATGACAAGGTTACATAGTATTCTAATACAGCTTTAAAGAAGCTTATAGATACGCAGGAATTCGATATCATCTACCTGCATTGAAGTAATTATGCAATAAATTCAAATGACCGAAGAATCGACTTTCAAATTCATTTTAAAATCAAATACACGCGTTTCAACATTGATGAATGAATCGAAATTTAATATTTTTCGTAACTCGGTGATTAACTATATAATGCATTTGGACGAACAGATAGTCATAATCCATTTTTAAAATTTGCAAGTTTTAAAATGTGTGCGCATTGTGCCGTTAATACAGACATTGACGTTTACACGGATAGTTTTTAATATGGCATATTACTAATGAAATTAGTTTTAACGCACATACTAAATGAACAATTTCATAGATAATCAAAATTGTGGAATAACTTTCTAAAGCTCAGCGTAATCATAGCTGCATTGAAATGTCACGTCCATCAGAATTAATACCAAAATCGAAAACAGTATAGCACGAAAACTAATACGTTACACGAAGGCTTACCTAAACATAACGATTAATAAAGAGAAATATAGACGAACCTACTAATTTGAATAAGACGCCATGGAAGTTTAGCTTGCATCATTGAGAGTAGTTATTAAGCTAATTGATATAATTTGTAGTTGCGGGCCGCTGGAAACATATTAACTAGCATATTTATACGGTGAGACCCGGCTAAAAATTTACATGAAGCCCCACAATCCTCCCATGCGTTTTAAACACAAGGTCAGGTTGGTTGAAAAACCTGAAGGGAAGTATGCATGTACTAGAATGCAATTATAGACTTCCAAAATGTTGATGTTAATTTGAGTTTTTCAGTAAAAATGTTTAGGCTTTTTTGATAACTCGCATAAATCATGTTAAACTATCTCATGAAATTTGAAAGGGGATGGACTGTAGATACTCATTGCCTCCTTTTTGGTGCGCAGTCTTACATCGGGTAAGTTTTATCTCGATATAAGCATTAATTAGAAAGTTTACAACATAATTGTGCAACTTTCGCAACTTTTCTCCACCAAAACATGTCAATATCAAGGTAAAAGTACCTGTTTGTTGTGCACTTCATAAGCGCGTTTAGTTCAATGCTTAACATGCATGAATTTTAGTAATGAAAACCTGAAACACTCTGGTACACAAGCCTCACTTCTCATATGCGGGTACAAAATACAGTAGAAGTTACAAACCACAAAAATAAGGTCAACAGACTATATTCGGTCGACTCGTGTAAAAGCAATTACAGACCTAGGATGCCATGTCATTAGGACAAGCAAAACTAAAATTTTTGTATACAAAGTAATATGGATTATGTCATTATGTCACCACATGCCACCGATCATCCCATTGGGTTGCATCCTGTCTAACCACAATTTAAAACATGAAAACGTCGTACAAAATTGAGTACTTATCTTACATTAAGCGGTGTTTCAACAAAGAATTTCTCAATAATTTTCATACCTACTGCTTTCTCCGAATATAAGTGATTTCACAAAACTCAAATCTTTCTGGACATCAATTTTGTGCTTAAGTCAGTGATTACAGTTAATCTACAAAATTAATCGAAATTCTCAAAATGATGTAAAAAATTGACATGCTCGTATAGAAATTTCTTGAACATTTAAACCGTTTGAGAAAAGAATAAAAATATGATCAGTAACAATCTATAACATTGTGATCTATAACAAAACAAGAAAGTTTGCATGGAGACTTTAGGCTTTTAATTCTGTTTCTGTTTTCTCTCTTCGAGTTGACATGTTAGGATATGCGAAATAATAGTACATTATATTATTTCCTTTGTTGATTTTGTCGATTGAGATTGAAAGGATGTCCTAGATTAGAAAACTCAAATATGCTGTAAAAAGGCTTTGTTTCCAAGTGAAGATTGTTCTCGTATTTTTACGCCAGCTCATTCTCGTATTGACACAGACCCTCCCGTTACCATTATTTGTGTCAGTTCCCTACTGTTTTTCTTGTTTCATCGTTCCATGAATAAGGATGACATGGAACACCCACATTGTGCTAGTTTTCAAGGTAACCTGCTTTCAGTGATGATGATATAAAGTAGCTACTTGCTTTGTGCTTTCTCCTCTTTCTTTGTTAAGGTCTGTTGAAATGGGGATGTATTTTATCTGCTCTAGGATACCCCATTTCAAAAGTGTTGATACAAATATACGCAGACAATAATGATTTAATTACTAACAGAACTTGTTACGATAGAGCAGAGCCCCAAACTTGTAATATCGTTATTGATGTTTGCATACATACATATACTAGATGAAACGGGATTCTAGCAATGTTTCCATATATTCAAATAAACTATAACCTATTCTCTGCTATGACCTTCATCAAGTCAACAAAAGGAGCTGAGGAAGAGGATTACATATAAACTCATTTTAGTGCCGACAGCCTCACAAAACAGTAAAACATTTTTGATGATAGGCGGAACTCTGAGAGCCTTTTGCTTTTGAGCTTCAGCGAGTGCTTCATGGAATGCTGCTATTGATATGAAACATCATACATCCTTTCATTTTATGGAAGAGAAAGTAGAATAATGAGGTGATGATCATGACAACAAAAATCGTTATCATCATCCCATCACTGCCAAACTAACAGATGCAGCAGGGAAAAGGAAACCGAGTCTACTTGCCCAACAGCATAATATGCAAACTTTATTTCAATATCAACTTTCCTTTCCCCCACATTATGAATCTAACAGAAAGGGAGAAGAAAGTCGTTTTACATTCTCTTTATGACAGGCAGTATTGTATAGCCTTTTGGTTTCACAGCTTTATTATGGAGGCAAACAAGAAGGGTTCTGGGAAGCGGTGGTTCTTGGTTGCCAAACTTTTGTCTGGATATGAAGGCAAACGAAGGACATGTCATTTTAAAATCCTCATTCAACTTCGCTTTGATCTCTGACCGTGACAACAGCCAGTCATTCGATACCAACTTCCAACTATATCAACTTGCTTTTTTTAAACTTTCTTTTGCTTTCTCCTTTGTACTACTATGAATTTTTGGGAAGATTCTTGGTTCCGTGAGCGTGAGAGCAGGTCCATCACGGTGAAAAGTTGTTCAAATTAGAAAACATTGTTTACAAGTGACCTTCGCTTTGATAATGTTGATGATGATATGGCTTGTAATATTGTTTGAGCTTTGAGAGAGATCAGTTCTATTTAACAAATTCGGGCTTAGGTGGCCTGGAAAACCCTTAGTTTTCTTTTAGGTTTCTGTCTATTATTACCCTTTTATTCTCTCAAGGCCGACAGATCTATGATTGACTTGATAATATAATCTAGCTCAGCGAAACCTGTAACTCTAGCTGTGATAAAATTACCGTAGTTGTTCCTAATCATTACTATCTGCTGAATTTCTATAAAAGCGCCAAGTTTTTTCAAGAAATGAAAAACTCTTGATATTTTAGGAATTCCAGGTGGAACCAAAAATGTTTATGCACTGCCATACGCGGTGATGTGTAGAATAGCAATATGTTGTTGGCTCACTCTAGTCTCAAAGCGGAAGGAAGAGCTAAAGGTCAAAAGTGAGGTTGTCGATTACACTTGTGTATCGCAACCACTTTACATTGGTTGGGTAGCTCAGATTCAAGGTTGAAGGTCGCAACATGTACGAGAGAAACTAAACTTAATATTGATCAAACAGACTGCTTCAGTTTCAGCTCAACGGCTATTTTTTAGCTGATACACCTGCATTCAATAATTTTTACCATATACCTACCAGAGTAAATGAATAGTGTCTCTCCATTGAAAACATTTTTCGGTACTTTCTATTCTAACTCTGTATTGAGGCAGGCCCCGTATTGTGAGTTGTATTTAGATCATTATTATTGAGCACGCTTTGCACAAGACTTTTAATTTTTTATTAAAGTAAACATGAGCAAGAATGGGGAGAATAAAGGGCTTTCACCACTTTTGTGGAATCCATTTGCATGAAGCCGAAACTAACTTTGAGTGTGCATTGTCCAAAGGTGAAAGGAACTAGCATCTACCTAGAAAGCGTGTACATGTACAAAAAACTTTGGTGCAAATGCATTGTACATCATCAGTAGTGCTTTCAGCCATTATAAAGAAAAGAAAAGGTGGTAGCTCCCGTAGTGTCCACCATTTCTAACTATCTCGTATATTGTATGTTTACAGCTGGAAATTGATCATTTGCAGACGGAAATTCGTTCTTCCGTAGCGCAAAAACTTTTACAGTGGGAAGGACTCGGGGAGTAGGATCGCTTACTGGAAGTTTCCTGTACTTGAGGAAGGTTATGCAGAAAGGAAACTCGGCTATATAGTTAAAGTAGAAGAAATATCCGGTTTGTCAGGGATTCTACTTCAAAGGAAATCGCCTACGCTTGTCTAAATATACCGCCAGTCTCTACCTTTGATCTTGGATCATTTTCTTTGCGAGTCTGTGTACATGATCAATCTCATAAATTAAAGACAACCCCTCCAAGAAAAATGAATGTGGCATCATGTCCAATTAATAGCTCATCTGGTGTACTTAACAAGGGATTTTAATTGAACAAATTTTTTATGTGCTTTGGCTTAACAACAGCTTTTAAAACAAAACAAAACCATGCTTTCACTTTGAGGGATTTAATCATGTAAAGATGCAACGACAACGAGAGATAAAAGTATTCTGATAGGCTGATATTCAACCATCACTAAAAAGATAAACCCATGCGTGAACTGTATTACTGAAGCAGACAAACTGACATGAATGCAAGTGAATAGGGAAAATACAAAGGGTTGTTTTCCGGATAATTTTGGTTTTATATTTGACTCCTGGAAGCTTCTTTTGTAAGGGAAATCAATAGTTGATGCAAAGTCGGTCGATACAACATTTTCACATTTAATTTAATTAAATACTGGGAGGGTTGTTCAGCCAAAACTATTTTTCCATGCAAGCTGTCTGGCCCACATCATCGTTTCAAATCCTTTCTAAGTGTTTTGCTTGGAGTGGTGTTCTGAAAAGTTTTCTTTGCAAATTGAAACAAAATAGCATAGTTTGAATCCCTCCGTTACGCAAACTAATACGGCCACTTCATTTACATTATAATTTAGATACATGAAATTCAATGTTCGGAATCGATTTTTCTACGAAAATGAAGTCCGGAGCAATTCAACGAAGTTCCTCTATCTTTCCACCTTTATTTTTCAGTTCTTTGAAAACTGATATGACATACAGCAGCTAAAAATATCGTTCAGAAGAACTGCAATGGAGCAACTGCGATTTGGACAGTTCATGAAACTAAATACGAAGCGTATTGAATTCTAACGAACTATTATTTCGCTTACCGGCAAGCAAAGGGTTGGCAGCAGCAATGTTTGGTTTCCCATTTCTGTGACTCCCATCCATAGATCCATGAGCATCACACAACTGACTTTGAAGAATTGATTGCTTCCTCTGTGAATGTTGCTGCTGGGCGAGGTTAGCCAAAGGAAGAATATTTCCAGCAGCCTCCTCCAAAGAAACAGTTTCCATTGTGCCATGCACCCCAGGTAATTTCATTGGCTTTTTACGCTTCTTACTATTGTTCGCAACAGAGTTTCCAACACAGCTTCTCTGATCCACCTCCAGTTGGTTGTGGTGATGCTGCTGTTGTTGTTGCTGAACATGACTGATATTTCCCCCATTCTGATAATTCATGAATTGCTGTTGTTGTTGCTGAAGGGTTTGAGACTGTTGCTGATGTTGCTGTTGTGCGTTGGACCCAAAAGCCTGAGAGCTGGAGACCAGACCTTGTCCATTGCTCCCATTGTTAGCACCATTGTTGTTCCCATTACCAGATGGATTGTCATCAACGATCCCATCCAGAATAGCATCAATTTCGAATGCGGGTCCCGTCAAGTGATCAAACAAATCTGTATCGTCATCATCCAAAGAGGAGACGAGACCATTTAGATCCGCTTGGGAAAGCTGGGACAGAGGTAGTTCACTGATTTCCTGTTTGATTATTCTGTCCGCGGCGTCATTGGGGTGAGATGACTGATTGTTTGACTGATTTCCAATCATCCGATTGTTTTGTCCACCACCGTTCCCGTTAGCCTGGTTGTTGTTCCCATTTAGCGACGCTATCAGACTGCTATACTCTCCACTGGATTGTTGCGAAGATGGGGATGTGCATGTTGTACTTGTCACGGCGGAGGAAATCGAATGAGTCGTTGATGTTGATGTGCTTGAAGAAACGGAGTCAACATAGCCGTTGGAGCCGGCGCCAGGGAAGTAGTGTTTGACAATATTGGGACCTTTCTGATGGGACTGCTGGGGGTGCTGAGATTGTTGGTGCTGATGCAACTGGAAATGATGAGAACTCTGTTGTTGTTGCTGTTGTTGTTGTTGCTGTTGTTGTTGCTGCTGCTGTTGTTGTTGGGATTGTTGATGGGGCATATACGAGTTCAGGTTATGACTATTCACTACGTTATTGTTGTTGTTACTGTTCGCAGTTGTAGTGGAGCTGGAACTGTTGTTACTGCTATTGTTAGTGGAACTAGGGCATGAGCTGACGACGTTGTTGTGAGTAGGACTAGGTGTGTTACAACCGCCAGTTGAGCTGCTGGACACTAGATCTACTACTGGTCCGTTTGATGAGGATCCGTCCTAATTAAATATAAAAATTGTTACTTTCATTAGAATCGAGAACGATATGTTTTGATATTTTAATTTTATAAAAGATTCTGGTCAAAACGACATTCGTTTTACTTTTCTCCATTGATTTTATTGTAAATTAAGAATAGCTGTATTCAAGGACACAACACTATAGCTACAGTTCATTGGAACGACTTTTCTCTTTGTTGCTTGCTGCAAGCTTCAACTGCAAACCTTTTATCTCATACGCGTGGCGCCGACTGTCAGCAAGAAAGAAAACTATTTGAGAAACTGGAGTTTTCTTCAAGCTCTAGAGGGCAGCATGCCACATCACAGTCTTTGTTGCTTGCATGAAAAATGTTAGGGTCGGGTTGTGATGACTTTATATTATCATTAACTACTTGATAGTGCTTCAGTGTCACTGGTTTTGCAACGAAAAGTATTTATAAAACTAATATAAGCGTCATTTGTACTCTACAATATTTGACCGTCGGTAATTATTGTTGCTGTTACTCGATTGCCAATAGAGTAGAATAAACGAATGTCGTTGAACCTTTTTTTAATTTTAACAAGTTATCATAAAAACTTACGAGACAACCAAGGTCGATTAGTTTTCCGTCATTATCAGGGCCCCAAAGGAGATCATCTATGAAAGGCATACCAACTTCATCAGTGTCCTGAAACCCCCGAGGGGTTCCGGAACAACTGAGAGACATCGACCCAATTTTTATATCCACGTTGCCGACCGTCTCTGGGTGAAAAATCGAACGATACAGGACTTCTTCTCTCTAAACCCGAACTCCCCAAAAGGAAGGAGACGGGTGACTCCCTTGGCGACGCTTCTTTACGTAGGCAACTCTCAGTTGACTACCCGACACTACAAACTGTTTTTCGCTCAAGCCAATTTCTTCTTATTTTATTACGGTCCCTTTGACTGGTCATTTGTAAAGATTAGAGGGGAATCCTTTTCCTGTGGAAACAAAGTAATACAAATTGTTAATATACATTATGAAACAATATAGATAATATAGTAAAATTGTGAGACAGGACAAAGTTTAGTCAGTATATCCTATTTTCGTGATAGTACTCTAATTACATTGCTGATGACTGTTAGTTAAAACAAATGCTTTTGTAGCTTCAGAAAGTGCTTGATATAGGTCTATTAAGGAATGTAATAAAAATGCATGTAATGATGCTTATGATTTTTGGTAAAGTTCATGTTTATGCTATCAGCTACACTTAGCGCCACTTTGCTGCGTTTACATCAACTAAAAGCTACCTCATGAAGTTCTAAATGCAGTTTCTTAGTCTGACGAAAGAGGGCAAAGGGAATGGTTTCTTGAGGTAGCGTCTCTATAAACTTGTTGCATAGGGATTGAGGTAGAGGAAATCATTTCTAATTCAACTTACTTCTACACACTTGTTCCTCCGCTTTAGATATTCTGACATCAAGTTGAAACAAAAATGTATATGTTTGAGGTATGCGTAATATGTTTGTTTAAGTGTTGTAGTTATACCATGTAACTGCCGCTGACTTGTTAAGATAGACAAAGCGCCACAATATCCCATGCATTTTGTTCGCATCATGTGATGTGATTTATGATAGTATCATCATGTCAGTAAATGAAAATGAACGCGAAGTGCATACTCATGTACCCTTCAGATCTGATTTGAAAGCCACCAGTTCACAAACATCCTCATCTTACGACCGGAAATGTTATATCACTCTTCTTACATGTATGTATGTATGTAATTTTAATGATTTTAACTTAAACATATTTCTAAATTTATAGGATACCTGATCAAAACTAGTGACAATTAGATACGGCACAATTGTAATAGCGGCATATCAATTTCGGTAATATTTTTTAAACAAAATAATTTTTCCAAATTCGCTTAAAAATGTTTGTTTAGCACACCAGGAACTCGTCATCCAAGTTATTATTGTAGCATCACATTCCGCCTCAACTAATGAAGTCAGAAGCACAGAAAATAAAATTCTGTGAAAAAATGGGAGAGCAAAATTTTTTGTGCTTGTGTTGTGCATAATGCAGTGGAACTTCCGCATTATTTATTTACCTATAAATAATAACCTATCGTGAAAAATGGTACAGATCCTCAAACCTGCCAAGTATCACATTCATAATGAAGTGGCTTGTATTGATGCTCTAACAAAAATCCCAACAAAGTCGTCTTCTCCTTTTTATTTATGGCTCCAACAACGAAACACCTTTCTAATTGATGGTAAAAAAATTGTTAGTAACTTTGTAAAGGTGTGGTTTATACAATATTTAGTGTGCTTTTATTGCATGAAACTTGATCTGGAATGTCCAATCTTTAATCAATAGTTTGCAGCCATGCATACATTATGGTTGCGGCAGATGGACAGATCTTGTAATTAACGTACCTATAAAGTCATTATTCATATTTTTGCGAACTTGAAACCTACACTCTTGGTGTCACAAAGGAGATGTGTTTCTTGCGGTGAGCTAATGGAGTGAATGTCTTAAAAATGCCCACTTCAACTAGGTAAATAGCCTTTATTCTTGCTCCAAAAAGGTAGGTGAACATCCAGAACACGATGTGTAAACTGCATCGTAAGTGTAATGATCTAACATTATGAGCCGCAAGCGACCTTGAATTATGCTTCCAACGCATCCTTAAAACGTTTGTCAAGGAAACGAGCCGCTCAAGCTGCAAATCCCAAACACGCTACAATAACGATGCAGTCGAAGGTCACTCCAACTTTTATATACTGTTGGGTGTACAATAAAGTACATTAAAAGGGGTAATAATTAAGATGGCATCTACATATTTATGTATGTACCTTATAGAGTAATGATTCAAGATCAAGAACAAACACTGTCGATTTCTATAAATAATCATTACCCAAAGCCCACGAAAAACCTTTGAATTTTTTTATTGTCACATAATATACTAGACAATGGAGTGACTAAAAAGTGTTTGTCACTCAGATCAGCACTAGCTACCAATCTATTTTTGGGTTCCATTAAATTAAAAGACAGAAATAAGAAACTGAGCCGGTAAATTAGTTTTTCATCAAGCACAATAGCTGGAAGGAACATTGAGCATAAATGAGCACGCATATTAAAGACTGTCACATAAACGTACTAAAAATATGGTCATAAGTCAGTCTCATAAAATTTATGCATGAAACTCGACTATCACCATGTATGTTACCGTCATGCAACGTGTGTCACACGTAGCGGGGTGCCATAAAACAAAAATTGGATTGGATTTTCGTCAATGTGAAGATTTGCATTTTGCATCATGTTCGAAACTTACTATACCACCATCACTACCCATGAATCTGGGTAATGGTTGTTGCACAATGCATTTATTACATGTGCCTATGCATCTAACACACAAGATTGGAAGATAAAGTTAACACAACTTCCTGCCTCAGAAGGTAGGTATCATTTTTTCAACTCACATGTTCGCTCATTCACCGTCTCTAGCATATCCGAATTTCACGACCTGTTTTACAGCCTATTTACTTATTTTCGCAAGAGCGATCGTTTTTTGTTACAACTGAGTAAAATATTGCATAATGAAGATCGGTTTTGGCGTTTAGGGATCTAACATCTTTGAAGGATCCATATTTATGTGGATTTAATGATCGAGTTGTGATTTGATTTTGTGTTTCGGGAATCTAGCGGATGCTCAACTTTTAATATTTCTACACATCCTGCCAGAATGATTGGATTGACAAATCCCTCAGCTAATTCAAATAGGATCAAATGTACCGTTTTGAGCAATGATTAATGGTATACATGACACGATTACGAGTATCAATAATAAGCTTACGTAGGTTGAAGTTGATAGCTTGGTTTGATGTTCAGAAGTATTATGTTGACTTGCTAACTGCTGAAATTGTACGGTATGCAACTCTTATCGGTCAGATCTTCGCGGACAATAATCGCAATCTCTTACATTTAAAGTCAAACTTTCTCCTCTCTCTCCCTCTCAACTGAGCTCACGCTCACACGCATGTGTTCGAGTTTAGTCACATTTAATATCGTTATCAAAGGAAACAACTCGATTACATGCTACGCGTGTGTAGTCTATGTCTATGTAGGTGTTGTCGGAAACAATAGGGTTGCTGCAGCTAGTAAAGCAGTCAGCAGTAGCAGTCTGGTGCAGTGCCATTCAGAGAGATACTGCAAAAGCATGCATAATATGCATTACACTACATTACATGACGAGTTGTCGATAAAAGGAGTAAATGCAATGCAGCACAACGTAACGTAATGAATCTAGCTTTAATAGTAGAATGATGACTGACTGCAAATGTAGCAAGATACTTTGAAAGAAAGGTGAGAAACAAGAAGTTCTATGAGTCTACCTAAGCCTTACATACTTCCTAGCCTCCTGCCTGATATAATTTCGTGCATTGGGGGAAGTCATTGTACTGATTATTTTACTGCAAAAGGGCTACGACAATTCCCATGCCTAACGAAAGTAAGTATAATATTGATCTGTAAATGCCGCAAAAAAGGAACTGCATCGGCTGAGGTGTTAAAGTTTTTGCGCAAAGTTCATGGTAGCTTTGCACAACATGCAACTGTCCAACTTGTTCCCATATGATTTGATACATAACTTCGTTCAGATCAAGAGTGATCTCATTTTTTATTATCCATTTTGTTTCTCGTTGAGCAGTTGCTAGAGGGAAGAAAGTATTCCCAAATGCCTGGAAACTGAGACATATACATTCAGTTGCATACAACTAAAATCAGTATGTCAAGTGATATCTGTCACAAGTGCCAATTTATCTGAAACACCGTGGTGGGCAAGGAGAATACCCCTGAAAAATTTGAAGTAGCAGATGCTCATCTCACTTACGTAATATATCTGGTCTTTTATCACGGGTCAGCTCTCAAGTTCAATACATGACTGATGCCTGGAAATGAATTTGACTTTACTTCCTAGTGTTGCAGTAACCCCTTCTACCTATTTCTTTGACAGCCCCAAGTCAAGAGGAACTTGCACAATATTTCACTCTTCTTTTTTTACTCCGCACTGTCATCCCATTTTAAATGCCTCTGTTCACAAAATAGTTTTGCATAGCCATTCAACACAGTGCTATCTTCCAGCTTTTTTGTATAATTGGTGGGAGAACTCTGGAAAGTGGGATTTTGGAGTTCAGTGACATTACTCATATACCCTTCATTCGAAATGTTGGAAACTTGTGTAGGTTCCTTTCACACTGATGACAAACTTTGAAAGCCGGGATATTTAGTTGGCTGCTCCCACTTACTTTTCTCGCTGTGCAAGCCCCGTGTTTCATGATGGTATTCAACAAAAACTCAAAGGGAAAGTTCACTTTGTGTCAAAATTTTGTGATGCGACACTTATGCACTGCAGGATCGAATCAAAAAGATGAGATCCGTCCTCCGTCATGCTATGTCTCTCGTCTTTCCCCAAATGTCTTTACTGTCATACACACAAAAACAATGCTAACTGCTACCGGAACAAGGAAGCTGATGCATTTCAAAAGAAAATTAGAGACTCATGTTTCCTCCACTATTGGAGCGTGCATTAATGTTATGCTATATATTTCAAAGGGTACTTTGAAATGAGACCTTTTAGGTGAATTTAACAAAGTCCACAACCTGTCTGCACTTGAGTTCCTGGTATTAACTCAACATACTTTTTGGATGCCCGAGAAATTTGAGACTCTTGGACTTCACTCGTGTCAAAACTCCGTTAATTGGATTTGTTGAAACGACACCATTCATGACATTTTTCGAGGATCTGAAATAGCAAAACTCAGCTTTATAATAAATATTCATAAATGTCAAATCTGGAGAGAAGTGCAGTGACTTTGGGGTGGTGTTCTTTTAATCGGAGTAGAATGTATCAGGTTCCATACTGTTGTAATCAGCAGGGGGTTTAAAAATTAGTGTCTATATTATTACAATATGCAGCAGTAATTCCCTAGTTCAGTATTACAAACATGCATCTGGTGAATCAACCTCTAATGGACAATTGGTGTTTCATGCAAAACTGCTGTATGGAGTTGCAATTAGATCCATGCACTCCTCGGAAAACGTATGACAGTCCGGTTGCTGCACCACAATAGTCATCTCTAACTCACTACATTCCTGCTAGACGTCCCATTTCATTCTGGATTATGAGCTAATTAGTTGAAATGAAACCCCATCATTATCTTAAGTGACTGACTTGTTTTCAATAAGTTATCTAAATGCGTTTGCATTTTTATTACTGCAATTACCCCGGGTGCATACCCAAGAAAGATTGAATGCGGCTGAGCCACAATTACTTGGATTGCCACTGACAATGAGAACCATTCCATTCCAACGTTTAGTTCTTTCGACTTTGACACCAAACCAAGAATCCCAACAGATATGCTGTAAGACTCAGTTTTCATTGGAAAGTTTAGCATACATTAGTACTCAAGTACTGTTTATGAATAAGCAATTACAAGAGGAGCAGAACTACTCAAAGATTGTTGATTATAAGTGTCGTTGCATTATTATTCCCTCTTCTTTTCTTAAGCTGACTCTGCTCAAAAGTTATCCTCCATTGAAAACATATTGCGTAAAACAAAACAACTGTAAATTGACATTAGTTATAAACTACTCCTCGTCGTTTCTGCTTACTTCTAAGGCAATGCATATATTATCATTCGTTCTGTACATATGTGTGAGGAATAGAGTATCAACATCAACATCAACCTTAACCTCCAGAAACATTCGTGGCACACATTGACATTGACTTGGAATAAGGTAACGTGAGAGGAATCCCTCGTGATTATAGACTTATTTCCACATCCAACACCTCAAAACACAATAAGACTAGAACTCTTATACACATCATCGACTGAATGTATTCAAATCATATGCGTATCCTTATCCTCCCTTCCATACAGACATTGTCGATCTAATCGAGAGGCAATAAAACCTATCTATTCTGTTATGTTGTGTAGCTGAAGTATAACAACTTCCCATCGTAGTGCAAAAAAAAACAATCTTGTACATGTACCATTAATTAATATGTAGCAAGTAGGTGTTCATTTCTCATGGTCAAAATTCTTTTCAAGTGATGTCCTTAAGAACTCTACAAGTTCAACAATGCCATTGACAAAGTAATTCGTGCATATAGATCCATCTTCTACCTACACCTCGCACAACAGACATATGCGCATAGGTATAATTATAAAAGTGCGGAATTGGCTACAAAATATGTAATCGCAGTGGCACACACAACATGCTAAGCTGTTGGCCAACCCATATTATTTTCCTATGCATCTGCATAACCATCTCCTCCGTCTTTATTAAAATTTGCTAGGTATATCCCAAAACGTAACAAACAATATGAGTAAAATTGGAAAAAGAATTCTAGGCCAGAAAACAGGAGTATAAAAAAGTTCATCATCATCCGACTATATAAGTATAAATGAATGAGTGCCCTTCAAACAAGCCAACAGATGAGGGATTAATAGTTTTACCTTCAAACCGTCATCGTCATTCGTCACTATTACTAACGTTGAGCTAAGAACGTGATAGTGGAAGAATTATTGCAAAAGATTCGCTGTATTTGTAATTATTACATATATCGGGGCGGTTAAGCTGCTTGCTGCATCTTCACATATTGTATGTTTTATGCGCACCTATACTCACATGCTGTGCTGTTCATTTGTAATCGCAACAATAGCAGAGTCGCATAGAATCTTGGTTTAAAAATGTATCTAAGATCCTAGCAAATTTACCACGTATGTATTTATTGCATTGCATCAAAGCCCAATGGATGAAACAGCCCAAATAGCTACAAATGCATAACTTTACCCAGATCATGAATAACATTACCGGATGCCATCATCGGGAGTGCAGCATAACGAATGGTTGTGATGAATGTCAGAAAAAGCACCAACAAAGGAAACGTTGAGGAAATAAAAGTGCAAAAATGTGAACAAATTCATCCTTCGCCATGTTTTCCTATTTCCTTCTATATTATCATCATAATGAGTAAAAACACTGTGACTCAATTTCTGTTCTACTTTACCACTGCCTACATGTCAAGGTCCTTAGATTGGTACAGCTGTGAGCTTTACACTGGCTTTAAAAATCTCTGCCTTGCACAACCATTGACTACCTTCAACATAAAATTTCAAATATTTACAGACACGTTCCGGAATTACAAAATGCTTCCTCTTAGAAATACCTTGCAGTGAACTTGACGTTGTCTTTTTTTATTCCAAAGTTCTTCCCTTCAAGCATACATCTATACCCAAGTCGATTTGGTAGACAGATAGCCAGTCACCTTTACCTTCAAAATTTAATTAATGGTTTTTCTCTGCCCGTATGATGTATATTCAATTTAATATCTTATACTTGGTCCTTATGCACATGATTAAAGAAAGGAAGAAAAGAGTCATGAGCAAGCACGAGTTGTGCGTGGTAAGGGTGTACACACTTTTGTCAAAAGAATCACGACACTTGATAAGGACATCCAATCCCCGTGGCTAACTAAAACTTTTATAGAGACATTCACAATGCAACGATGATGTGATGTCGTTACACTGCTCACTTACTTATCAAGGTAGAATATATTTATGGCGAGTTATTTCTTATATCCTGTCTTTTGTATCATAACTGCATTCTCCATTATGATCATGTGGAAGGGACATTCAAAATATAAAGTGCCTGCTGCCACCAAATTACACAGTTCATTAAAATTCGCATTGTGTCCACACTCCATAGTAGTTTGAGTATCGCAATAGCCACAATTTCAAAACAGCCCACCGGCTACATAAACAGTGCTTGGAATTCAATGAATGCAACTCATAAGCAATTATAATCTCACTCACATTTCTATATTTTGTACTCCACTACCCTTCCATCCATCTCATTTCATTCATTCATAACAACTGGGGTTGCATCGTAAATTAGCTATGCGTAGTTCCTTGTTCTTTCCAGTATGAATGCAAAACACAAACATCAAACTGGAAAAAAATATCTGCACGCTTGCATAAATAAGATCCGTGGAATCTGCTCACAATATTTGTAGCCAAGCAATAATCCAACACAAAATATGGGGGTGCCGAAACATTAGTCAGGAACGGTCTTTTTTGTAAAAGAGCTAGGTATCAATTAAGTCAATGTCATGATGAGTGGAATATTTTTTTGCCATCATCATCATAAGCATCATATTCATATAACTGCCTTATAGTGTAAATTGCTATGAATGTAACGCAAATATTTAATGGCATTTTTTCTTTGCTATATTCTTTGTGGTTGAAGTCTGCTAATTGTGTTTTCTAGCAAGGCTATATGCATAGAACGTTTTCGTGCTGAAATTGCCGTTAGTTTTCTCGAGTGCAAGTAGCTCCATTATGTTTAAGCTGAAATCTGTGTGGAGCTAGTGGTGGGATCAAAACAAGACTACTATTTCATGTGGCATTGAAACTAAAGCCAGTTCTGGAATAGAAATCATGATATACGTGCTGAGCCTGAATTATGATTTCAACTTGTTTGCCATCAACCATAATGTTGTTTATCCTTATCCAAGTTGATGCAAATCAGCATGGTAGGTTGTTAGCCGGTATATTATATCCAAACAATTTGAACCCAAGCTTACAGAATGTAGTTCCTCATAAGTATGATCGTTTCTACTATTACTATTAAAGAAGAAATAGCATTGGTTTTATTTGACAACAGAAAATGTGCGTGTTTGGCATAAATTTCATTTCTGATTAGCAAAGGGGAAGTAGTTGTCACTGATGTTAGTATTCACTCGCAATTTTATCAAAGGATGTCTTATTGGATTAGTGCTGTACCTCCGCCTATTATCCGGTAAAATTGAGTGTAACCATTACTATCACTTATACTACTATTGCAACTGCTAATAAAACTGATTCAGATCATGTCAAAGTTCAAAGGCGCACTAATAACGTTTGATGTGCACGTCTTGGTGATTAGAAAATCAAAGCGACGCGTGTATAAAATGGTTATGCTTAGCGTTAATTGACAGTGATGCTCATTATCCTGATGTGGAAGTTCCATTTTGACTGTCTAATCTCCGTATAATTTAAATTACACATGTATGTGCACCCCACAACCTTTATGCCTCCTCCTCTTCATCATCGTCATACTCATCATCATCGAATTTGATTCTTCGTATTGATTCAAGGCTCAAGGTCGACATCCCTTAATTTTCATGCACTGCTAAGCTGCCCCATGGTAGCCTAGCCACCTAATATAGTCATGTACATTGGTCACAACCTTGTTCACGTTACCTTTACCATTATCATGATCAATCGTGGGCAAGGTGAAGTGACGTCTGCTCCTTTCATACATGCACGTATGAATGGAAGCAAAGAGAAAAAAGAATGATCAGAAATCGAGAGGGAGAAGGATGATCATCAATACATTATGTGTTAACCACACAGAGAAAAAGTCTATCAGCAGAAAATAATTCGCATTGCACCTAAGTATACCTTTTTTTTATTATACACTGCAAATAACATTATGCATGCATACATTTTTATTCACTACTGGAAAAAATGGGATGAATTGAGCCAAGTTACAAAAACTCTTCCTGGTTCCCTTTGCCCACTCACGTAGCTCAGCAGCTCAGTGAGTGTTGTGATGATGATGATGACTCATGAATTATGAAAAGAGTATATTATGGTTTGATCAGGAAAAAAGTTGGAAGAAAAAACATAATGTTTGTTATGATCGCGAAACTTCAATAACAGTAAACTCACTTGCGTCGGTTGCTTACGTGCAAAGTGATGCTGAGGACAAACAAGAAAGATGCATTTCATGCCGTTGATATCGTTGCATTTTCTTTAACAGCCTTTTCAAAATTATAATGTTAAGTTGTGGAATACGGATGAAAATAACATCACTTCCGATCCCTAACACCTGAAAGAGACCCTGCATAGGGTGAGAATTATTGGGGAAGTAGATTGTTTTCGAGCACCTTTTGAAGGTTAAAAAATATGGAGAAAAGGATGAATTGCTTGCTACACACAACATTGTGTAATTACCATTCGCAAAGGTAATATTTGAATGGACAGAAGAAATTTAGGGATGCAAGACAAGCATGCATGCTTATAAAATCCGTGCATGCAAAAAGTGCCGTTGCGTTTTGTCGAGAGGGTATGCATACAAAAAGTACAGACTTCGCGTCGGTATTGGCAGTTGTAGGTGAGGGCCATGACAGTAACCCTCACCTACTCTTCAAGCAGGCAGAAGCAGCAGCAGCAACGCAGCGGTAGTTGTTGTAACAGCGTCAGCATTTTAGACATTTAAGAACATTCAGTCACTTAGTCATCATTATCACCAAGCACAATTTTAGCTGTCTTCTGCATTCAGAGAATTAGATGGGTTGAGTTAAGTTGCTGCTATTTTATCCATGTAAAAACATCCTCACAACTCAAATGTCATGCTCTAAACTGTGTACATATTACATGAAAAGAATTGACAAGACATGGAAAGTCATAATATCAACCACTTCTTACGATATTTTGATGGGTGCTAAGCGCAATATTGTATACCAAAAGTTGTGTTTATTGTCAAATACTGGGATTAAGCCGCATCCTTAAAAATCTTTCATTAACCTTTTAAATTATAGTCATTATGAGCAATACTCGCAAATGAGTAACCTAATTTTTAACTTTGTCAAGTTCGCGCAGTTACCATGTTTTTCATCCCACATTTACATCCTAACGCTTAGTTTATGTACAATAATTATGAAGTTAACTAATATTAATGAAGCCAACAATTAAACTTAAAAATAAGAATGAGCTTTTTTACATAAGTAGGAGTAAAGTCATATTTGTAGCGGTGCCTATAATTTACTTTTATGGACAATAAATAATATACATATTTGAATTTGTATTGTTCATTGTTTACTCATTTACTCACTTTAACTGCCACAAGATTTTAACGGTTATGAACTTCCTTATGAACCTAAGTATTTTGTAGGATGACTGAGGTGAATCGTGTAAATTATTATGATCCACGATAAAATGAAAGAATTGAAATTTGAATGCAAAAAAAAGTGTCAAAAACTATTTTATAGAGGAAAAGCACACATCGTAGCTTAGTGTCTGTGAGTCTGTCCTTCCTTTAAATTTAGGTTTAGGGGGCAGGGTTAAATCCATATTGCGTGAGATGTACTACAATAATGACTGATGAGATGACTGACTGGCTTAGCTCACTGTCTGACTACGCTCGTATGAGTGTACGAAGATCGTCCGGATGCAACTCAATGCAGCTCAATGAAATCTCATAAGAAGTTTTGTATGCTAATAAGCAGTAGCAAAACTTCTTATACTTTATTATACTGGCTGTATACATCATCATGTCAGTCAGTCAACAACATGGTACTCAACATGCTCATGGTTAAGATTAAGATGGTGTTAGACAATGCGCAATGCATCAACCATTTTTGCTTTGGATGAGATTCATTCGCGTTTGTCCTAGAATATGGTGATAGCTTTGATTTACATTAATGGTCATTTACCCAACAGTAGTCTTACATAAAACTAGTGAATAAAAACGTGAATGGGTTAATGAAATGTACGAAAATTTTGTTTTACATCATGTACACAACGTTTTCAATGAAACGTTCCAACACATTACTTCTGTAGAATAATCCCGACAACTCTACATTTAGCTAGGTAAATACTTTGGCTTAATTTAATTTCAAAATGCCATAATGATTTCAAGTCCCTTCTCGTATCAGCATATTTTAATTGATAGACATCTACTATTTCTGTCGTTCAAAAATCGTAGTCTGGTCCTTTGACCCTATTTTGGTGCTCTGTCCTAACTATCAAACAGCAATAACTTCAAAAGGACAAACAATTTAAAAACTGTCGCTCCCATAGACAGACAATTGCCGGTGCATCAGTTCTTCTTAATAAGTAACGTAAAGTACATAATAAGTACTTATGTAGTAAAAAATGAACATCAATTTATCCAAAGACTTTGTTTCTGACCAATTATTTTTAACTTTTTATTTGATACATTCATCACTTACGATAAATGTTCATCAGTGCATCATACATATCATCAAACTATTATGGCGTAGTTAAAATTTTTTAAAAAAATATTAAAAACTTCTACGCATACTAGTGGTTGCATGAAAAGTTTGAATTATCATCTCCTTGTTGCCTACTCACTCATTTTTAGGAAGGAAGTGTTTATAATCTAGTCAATAAGAGTTAGTAGACCCAAGCATGGAGTTCCACATAAAGAGGAAGCCTATCATCATCGCTAATATGCATGAATTCAAAACGAAGATTCCCTTTCGATATCGCATAATTTACGCGTATTCCTTCTTGCCTACATTCTGTATTACCTAAATTGTACGAAATTCAAATCAGGTTTGATAAGAGAGAAAGATATTGTTGAAAATCGTAGCCAACTAATATATAGATTCACCTTCCATTTCACTATGATTTTTTTCTCTTCTCACATTTTTCTTCACCTCTTCTTCTTCTTACTCCTTTCCGAGAGGAGATCATCAACACCACGCCAGCATCGTCATCTTCATCATCGCCAATATCATTATCATCATCATCACCGTGTGATCAAAGATATGGTACTTCAGGAAGAGCCAGTTACATTATATAGTCCTTTTCTCTATATTAAGTATGCACAAACTAGCAAAATGCAGAGCTCAAAATGTAATAGCTACATACACACAGTCACAGATTACATGCATCTTTCTTTTTGCTACAAAAGGTTATAATAACATTTTGATGCTGCATACCTTCCCTTTTGCAACGTAATGCAAAGCAAGGCACAACAATAGACAGATCCTTATGAGAGTAGATAAGTTGCATAGTAGTTTTGTAGTCGTATAGTTAAGTTGTAGTGAAACTACGAGAAGCACAACCAAAAAGGCTATCGACCTCATCTCACAACATTTTGGACTCTCATCTCTTCAGTAATACTATTATGCATGGCTAGTGCTGCTGACTCTGATACGTTTCTTCTGGCACTACCGGCTTCATATTTTCACTATAGATTTTTCCCACAATATAATGTTGCTACAATTTAAGTACTTCGTATAGGCTCGCAGTGCTCACACTCGAAAAAAAACTTCACTCTTACTCTCAAAAACCCAAACTTACCTGTCAACAAAAAAAAGTTTTGTGCACAAATGTAAAATCTCAATGTAATATATATTTATAATATATATATGTATGCATGTGTAAATACACAGACGTATAAAGCAAAAAGTACTTTTTTCGTTTATGATCACATCTTTTGTATCATAATGTGTGTCTTCATGCTTGCAAAAATATGTTTTATACATTAAAACGAAATTATATGCAGATATAAGTGTCTACTTTGTCGAAATATGTGTGTATATATGGTTTTAACACATGATTCAGAGTGCTCTGTGATTATTTCCAATATTGCTTTGACAGGCTCAGAATGTTTGATTTATATCATACAAAACCCTCTGAGGCCGGATAAACCTGCATAATGTTGCACAGGGAATCAAACTACCGTCAGCATTTCCTGACTAAATCCAAAATGTTTCGAACATTTCACATCATCAGTCACCAGCACGCAACTCAATCCTGTCTTTTCTATGAGACGTTACAGAAACACGTTTTTTGGAAGAAATAAATTTATTTTATGTTCTCATTTCTCCATAACTATGGACAATTGAAGGAAAGAGTTATTTGGTGTTCAATACAGCTGAGCTAGTACCTAGTTTAAGTCAGGATGAGATGCAAATTTTCCTGAAAGATAAAGTTTTGGAGAAATAATTTTACAATTGCATTTGCACACGGAAACGGAATCAAAATCAGTTTGCCCTCATAATTACTCCAGCGAGTTATTTTTTAATGTATGCATATTCAAACATTTTATACAGATTTTGATATGCAAATTATCCTTAATAGCATGTTATACGCTTAGGTTCATTACCCTCTTAACATAACTCTTGCCCTATTCTCTTCTTCCTTTTTGTTTCTCGCTACACCTTCCTGAAGGCTTTCCCAAATTTCGATGTGACTTTTTAGGAGGGTTACCTAAATTGATGATGATAAGTTGGTTCCCTAAACAACACACCACAAAAATAATCACCTTAGTGGATGATCTATAGATATACTTATGTTGGCATGAGTATAAAATGCAAGATGCACGAAAGTCAAAGAGTAGAGTTCATATGATGATCACCATCATTGACACGACTATTATGAACATCAACATAAAATTCATAAGGGGCTCGTATCAAAGGTTTTTGACCCAAAACTAGGTTACAGCAGTGCATTCTAGGTAACCATACCTATCACAGCCTCAGATTCTTACAGTCACTCAAAACTGAGAGTGAAAGAGAAGTTGCTCAGTGCATTTTGCTTGTTGAACTAGGATGCTACAATAAGTTTGCATGTGAATGCGAGTTCTTTGGCTGCAACAAATTTATCTTCCTTCCTTCCTTCGGTTGGCCGTTTGGTCGGATGGATGGACGGGCGAAACAAGTATTTTTCGCCTCTAGTTATTCTCTATCGTATGCTCCACTCCACTCCAACTTTTCCTTTCAGTTTCAGTCATCTGCATCTTTTTTTATTTATCTTTACACATTCTAAATTATATTCACTAGCAAAAACCATGTCCTCCATGAAGTAAAAGGATGAGCCATGAAATCCACGAAGATGCCGAGAGTACAACAGAGATCAAAGCATTCTCCCTTTCTACCTGTCGGTGTCGGAAAACTTTTCTTTTCCCGTGTTTTAAATACTGAATGTACTTGGTCATACAAAAGAGTCTGCTAGTGACGCAAGCTAAGCTCAAAAGTGTAGCTCCACAATAATATCATGCAGATGGTTAAAATTTTACTTCCTACAGCATCAATTATTAATTAGCATGGATTTTACTTGTGCTTTGGTAAAGGCACGCAAATGTTACCATTTATGACACTTTTTCTTCCACAATTATTTATCAATATTTTGTGATTGACATGATGTAGAGTTGCACAATGGATTTTAAAATTGCAAATGCAATATATACCTAAAGATGGCGCCTGCCAGTTACGATACTGTCTCTCTGATAGCCTTGAAGAAGAGATCATCGGTATATTGCACCATACAACACCACCTAAAGATCTATACTTGTTGACCACAAATTTCTCTTTCGACAAGCTGGAATTTTGAGACAAAGCAATGCAGAAGGAAGTGTCGAGCCGGTACGTTAAATACCAGGCAGTAAAACCAAGTGGATTTGATTCTGAAGACATAGTAAACTGCGGAAATTAGGACAGCAGCAATCAAAGAGAACGGAAGTAATTGAAAAGTTTTTGAAAGTTTCTTCTTTGTTCATTTCCATTATATATGCAGCTTCCAGTAGATAATTTCCGTGAATCAGTGGTTCCTTCCAAAGTTTTTAAATTCAAACGAGATCGACACCGGTATAAAAGGACGAAATTTATTTTCGTGGAAAAAGCCACGAAATTTGTTCAGGTATCATCACGCACCAGCGAAAAATCTTAAGCTGTTGCCTCGATCCAACAAACACGCTAATTATATGATTCACCTGCGTGTAAAAGAGCCTTAGCTTATGAGGTTTGTGTTAATGAATGCATACTTTCCCTCAGACACATGTGTTCATCAATGATAAGGGCTCCCCCCTTGTTAAATAATAAAAGAGGCATTTTTCTGCAAAAAATGACTTTTAGTTTCATTGACCCCAGAAGTGGTGGCTAAGCAGTGTGTGTTATCATCATCATCATTATTATATTATACAGTGCATGCAAGCTTAGTTGCTTGGTTGGTTGGCTGATTGTATGTATTATATATTGTAGTGCAGTGATTATTTTATAGGCAAGTAACAACTTGAAAAGCAGGTACGAAGGGTATATTACACTGGCAAAGTAGTTGGTAGGTAGGTATACTGCTGCAAAATTGTGGATGTTGGTTGGTAGTAGAACAACGCAGTGAAAATAATGTGTTATGCACTAATGTAAAGAGCGTAAGGTTAATTTGCGCTTGCATACACTTTAGCTCACAACTTGGCGTCAGAGCTCATATAAACTTGGTTCATGCTACTGTACAGCCATACTTACTTTTTTTTGCAAATGAGTAATCCCTACCACCATTTCTATGTAGTCTGGTAAACGCAGACGTTTGATAAGAATGCATTCATTATTGTGTGAAGCCCTTACAAAAGTCATTACATTACATCCACCTGAAGTACCTCCACAACAGCAACAATGAGTGCAACAGTCAAAAAGGCAACGCTCAAGCCAAACCACCACAATAATATCAATAAATGGAAAGTGAATCGCTCCCTTTTATTTCCCCTTCTTTTAATCTATGCAAAAATGTATAATATTATCCTAATGTGATTTGGCAGACTGCCTGTTTTCCTCCACTTTTGCCTAGCCTCTATGTTGCTCGCAGAGATATAGTATGCTTAATGCTCCCTATATCTACATTGTATCTCCCCTTTTCCTCTCTGGGCTTTGTTGCTCTACAACTTAAACTCACTTTTTTAGTGAGGACGTAGTGGAAAGATAATGGTTCTTTGCACATTGTACTCCTTACTTAATGCTCAAGTGTGTTCCTTGAATGGTTTTTTGAACTAAACTTACCATACATACCAATCAGTTGAAAGAAGTCATTCAAAACACCAAAATTGACTTGGCTTTAAATGATAGTTAGCTAACCTCTCAGATAAATAAAAGGGTAAGTGGATATGTGTGTAGAACCTTTAAAATATCCATTAGCCACTGCACTAATAGTATCAACTGCAAAGGAAGTTTGTATAGTTTGCTTGCAAGCGAAAAAAATATTGTTTTTTAATGTTACATTTTATAAAGACTTTTCTCTTTGAGGCAAATCTCAATTCAAGTTTTTACCTTGCAAAGCTTGTTGTATAGGTGTGTGTGTATGCATACGTAATACCAATTTAAAGATTACCTTCTCACTACTCAAAACATTGCTACTGTGAGTTCATTTAGATGTATGTATGTGTTTCTATTCATTTTCAAACAACAATACGCACACATTTGAATCAAAGATGATCTCTGCGTACTTGGGTCTCTATTTACTTACACTTTTCTTTGAACCCTTGCATGAACCTGATCGTAATGATGATGATGGTGATGATGATGATCAAGTTTGTTGTTATGTAACAATGCAATGCAATGGGATCTCTGTTCTCTTAAGCCGGCAACACAAGACAGGGGTAATGACTTGTACTTTTCTTGCTTTGCTACATTAACTTGTATCAGCTGGTTTGGCCAAAATTCCACTCTACCTTATCATCCTATTCTTGAAAAATGTATTTGTTCACAACTGCAACAGGCAGGTTAACAGGTATGCTCTTGCTAATGTGCAATCTATGAATTTTTAAAACGAACAATTATAGCCGCATTGATGATGAGAATGGTTAGCAGCCACTTTTTCATGCTGTCAAGGAATGGGAAGTGATCTAATGTGTCAGAGGGAACCTGCTTGAGCGTCTGTAAAAATAAAGATTATCCATTCAGCTGAACAAATGTGGTTCCTTCCTTACTTCCTGTGGGATTATGACAATTTTATAAATATTTTTCAAAAATAAAAAAAATCTTCATCATGTTATCGCATGATGTATGTATATCTTGTTGAATAAATTGGTAAACAACTAAGAAAAAGGGAAGAGTGCTACTGCTAGGCTGTCATGATGTCAGCATGCTACACGCATTCAAAATTATATCTATAAAAAGGTATAAAACTGTGCAAAATGCTTTTATATATGCTTATACCTACGTAAACTTTTAGCAAACAACGGATATAGCTAAACTTGCATAATACAATGATGAAGGGATGAATTAGAATTAGACAACTCATCCTGCTCCTGTCTACTCCACTGTGAGTTTCTTCATTTTTATCAGAATTATGAGAATGATGATGAGTAAGCCTCTTACATTCATCCTGAGTTATAGAACACGATAGCTAAAGTCATTGAACAGAACGACAGGCATTTTTGAAAAAAAGGGAACGAATAATGCAGAGAAACAGCATCAGTGCTTTGGAATCAACAATGTAATTCTGTTAAAAAGGATAAAAAATGAAAGTGAAAACATCACACTAATCACATATCACATCAACACCACCAACATATTACCATTACCCTCTCTCAGGCAACTCAGTCACTCAGTTAGTGAGTAGTCAATGATGGTGATAGTAATGATGATGGTAGGAAGGAACACTTCCCTTTGTGCATTTCATGTAATGCTTGATCTAAGCATGACATTACACATGATGGGGGTATCGGAAAAAAATGTGAAAGTTTAGGCAAGTTTGGCTGATATCCCACAGAAAAATGATGAATGGGGGAAAAATTGTATATAAAAGTTATATAGTGGCTTTCGATAGTTGTCCAATAAACATTACCACAAAAAAAGATGTGCTTCTGCAAAACATTTATTGTTTTAACTTCCTTTTTTTATTCTTTTGTCAATCGCATGCATAAGATGTTTTCAAACAATTGTGTAACCTGAAATTAGCTTCGCGTCTCAACAGTTTTACGTGATTTCTGTCAAAGTTTAGAAGAGAATAATAATTGAACTGTTTACCCTTAGTAATAAAATGCACAACACTCCAAAATGTTTTCATTCTATTTGAGATGACTCAAAATTTAAACGCAAAAATAATCCTGATGGACGAGAGAATCACATGAGCACGCATAATTTATCATTCTCATTCCAAGGGAAATCTGTTAGATCCTTCACCTTAGGACGTCTGTTCCTTAAATGACAACAAAGATGGCGATACAAGGTTGAGGTCAGAGGAAAAATGGACAGCGCAAGCAAAAAACGACTATAACCCCTGTAATAAAAACTAACCACTGCTAGAGCTAGTAGAGCATCAAAACAATGATGCTTGCTGCTAGCGCTAGGTTTGACCTTAACTTTTACTGTTTATCAATACTCATAATATACTACACACTTCATTACTTCATTCCGCATAGTAAATGTCTCTTACATTATGCTGATGATGCTCTCCTTTACCATGCCAGAGTACACATGCACATGGATGAGAAAGTGGTATTCAATCAGCTCCCTTCAATTTTTACAGCTTGTCTTAAGCAACATTACCATTTTCCCAATTTCTTGCTTAAGCTTCCCTTTATTATGATGCTTGACCAGTTGACCTTCCCTTGTCTCAGAACACGTATACCTGATATGCATGTTTGTATTGAAATTCCTATGGAGTCCCTGTACTTGGCCAAAATTATGGTATTCTCTTCTCTAGTCAGCCTAAAGAGTTTTCGTTTTCAACGATGGGGTTTTGTTGCTGACCTCCACCACAGTCAAGAGAACTCGCATAAGTTTGAGGCTAATATTTATCCTAGTAGAAGCAGAGAAAAATGCTGACATGTGATTGTCTATCTTTAAGCAAAAGATATGAATTCTAACTTTTTTTTATTGATTTTATAAATAATTGAAGTATTGGATTGGAGCGTTTTGGAAAATTATTTTTTGTAATTCAAGGAAGAAGTAAGACATAAGCTTGTTACCCAATTTAATACTTAATAAAACTTGCAAATTTTTATTAATTAGGTACTTTTACTTAAAACTTGAAAAGAAACTTAAAGTAGTTTGACTACTGTTCAACCTACTTATAAGTACGGAATGTCAGTTATTTGACATCTACGCCCTCAAAATGATTTAGATGTAGTAAATGCGTACAAATTGAGACGCATTCGCACTATATTCATTGGCTGGATATAATAGTGCGTTGAGGCACAAAGCTGTTATTTTGCTGCATTGACGAAATGATTCCAGTTTAATCCTAATTACAAAATGCAATGAAAATGAAATGGATAAATTTATTTGCGTAACTTACAAACAAGCATAGTTGATTAGCCACTACACTAGATTTAATTTAAACCAGCTTAAGCAAAAAACTGATGTTATGCTGCTGAGTCAATGAGAAAAGTGAATGAGTGAGCAAAAGAGTGAAGAGATAGCAGATCAAGAAGTGACTAATAACATTTTGCCTTCTTCAAGGAAGGTTGCCGCAATGACCTTCCGCTTTGGTAAGCTACCTTGAATCTTTAATACTTGTGCTGCCGTATTTGAAGCACAAAAAGTTGACTTGTTCTACGATTAAATGTACACCGACGTAGGCATTCGCTTGTAAAAACCTCTCGCCACCTCTTCATAACAATCTTTTTGGCTTGTCAAAATGTGTGACTTGTAAGCAAACACTTTTTTTCAAATTTTCTGGTAACGCATCATTTAATCTTTTGTTTTTCTAAAGAAGTTGATCAAATGTATTTGTTTTTTTATTTTTAATATTAATTGTAAGAGAAAAAACATTTTGAAAATAGTGGTCATGTCAGTAGTAACGTTAAATGTGAATCATATTGAAGAACTTGAGTAACGCCTGTAGTTTAGTGAACTAATGGGGGAATGCGAAAATATTCTAAATAAATACCTTCCTAGGTCTTCTTGATAGAGAATTCAACCTAAATGTTACCGTATTAATCCCTAATGTCATGTGTTGTGTCAGGAAATT
The DNA here is from genome assembly GCA_001718145.1 of Orchesella cincta. NCBI lineage: Eukaryota > Metazoa > Arthropoda > Collembola > Entomobryomorpha > Orchesellidae > Orchesella > Orchesella cincta. The sequence continues at coordinate 263,180 of LJIJ01000062.1, read as the reverse complement.
TCACACTGCTATTACAGTTTGTTATGTACTCAAACGTAGTGCCTAACCTGCCTTAAATACACTAAAAGGGATAGTCATTCAAAGTGCGTCACAGTCACTACTAACTACTCTCAGAAATAACGGCATTGAGGAATCGTTTTAAATAATGGAAAAGCGACACTTGTCTCCTTTGGTTTTAGATCAAATGTGAAAATCCATAAAAAAGGAAAACATATCATACACAAAGTGATGATCCGCTATGAAAAATTTTCCATTGTCCACGACGAAGTCCATCCAACTTATACTTGGTACAACCTTACCAACCCAACAGCTGGCTACCTTAAATTGTTCATTGTCAGTTGAAGACGTCATTTAAATATATTCTGTTGCTTTCTATTCTCATAATAGAGCAGCAGCATAATTGTTATTTGGATAAATTTAACAGAAATTTGATCAGTGGTAGTGGATATTAAAGGCGACAATATTTGGATTGCAAAACTTACTTAAATCTTGGAGCCTGTTTTTTCTGAAGGAAGTAATTTGCATAAAATGGCTTCGCAAATAGATTTTGGAAGGCAGCATCAGTATTCATTCACTGAACCAAGCTTGGAGAAGAAAACAAATTGTGAGGTCCTCTTAACATACTAGCACTATACTCTTCAGCAGTTTTTGCTTGTGTTTACTTGCTACATTATATCCACTATATTATAATTGAATATCGTTGAAGTCAGGAAAAGTGGAGTATGCATGATTTATGTTTGTTTTAAAAGCAGTATAAACCCCTACTTTACGTCAAGCAATATTTCCAAGTGAAAAATGTGTCCAATATGAACAATATATTCTGAAAAATAGCAATCTTGAGGGATCTGTGACTTTATTTCTTCACAGTTTCACACGTAATATGTTGATTCAGTTAGTATGCCACTGAAATGATCAAGTCAAGAAGTCAATATTTAGTGTATTCTCTAGGGCTCAAGATGAGAGATCATATGCAGCAGCACTCGATGTCGCAATGACAATTGTTAGTTTGCATTGTAATGAATCCGGTTATAAAAATGGTTAAATAAACCATACTGTTTTCTCAGTTTGTTTGTAATAGTTTCAAAATCTTTTTTATTGTAACAATATGATAAAAGAAGTCCTACCTTCTCAACAAAATAGTCTGCCACTAGTCAACGTCATCCTCCTGAAAATTCTGCTGGAAATAAATATCTCGCATCGCTTGTTATTTCGTTTCATTGCCGAAACATAAAAGGGTTTTTTGCTTGAGCAACTAAATGGGTCGAAACTTCTTTTATGAGCTGGAGATCATTAACTGGATAATAATATTATATGTATTATATGAATATATATATTGGGACATCCAAACATACAACAGTTTTTTAAAAATAAAAATGCAGTTTTGAAGAGCCTCAAAAATTTATCTTTTAGTGTTGCTGTCGATCTGGATATAAAATTTCTTATTAATTCCTTGTTTGCATCTTCAACAAATTTTTTGATTGCAGAACACAGAGGACCTTGATATATCGATGGATTTCAAGGTAATTATATTCTCTGTGTGATAAACAAGTCCTACTGTGAAATTTAGTGGCGACGTTGCAAATGTTTAAACACTTTAGTAGTAACATTTCAACAGCATTTAATGGTGCACTTTTTTAATTCAGACCAACTAAAACATTAGCAAACTGGGCTCCATACGTGAATTCCTATCTGCCGAAATGTCAAAGTTGCAATTTTAACCGCATTCCTTATTCCACCTACAAATAGTCATCATAGTCTTCAAGTATGCAACTGAAGTTGCTGTAAAAGTGAACAAGACGAAACCTACAAGCAGTGTCACTTACGTGAGCTAGCAGATGCATAAAAATATACGTGCCTACCATCAAGGGATAATTTCTTCCTAGTTCTATACTCAATCAGCTACACTTTTTTACACTTGATCACGCCTGTCATATAAATAATGAAGTAACAAGAGCTCAAGTTAGTTCGATTTGGTTCCTGCTATGCTATGAATCGTGGGTCATATACTGCACTGCCGAATCATATATGCCTTTTATATTATCCACTGTCAATATTAAAAATTTCATACAAGGTTATCTTCGTAAATATTAATTCTGCATCGAAAGTTAATGTAAGCAATCGGTGACAAGCATACAAAAATATTACAACTCTGATTTCGTTTTCAAAAATTTTACTAGATAGTACCGACTCTCTATTATGCGGTCATCATCATATCATCAGGATCATAGCTTATGCACATAAAAATAACTAATATATGTATGTTACTCCTTAGCTAAAAGTTCCACATGTGTCGATTCAAGTTTTTAAAAAAGGGAGTCGTACAAGTTTTCTATTAATATTATCATATTTTTGTTCATGAATGACTAAATCCATGTTGTGCGTATATTTATATCACGAAGCAGTAGTATTTGAATGTTGACGACGATGATGATTAGACGAATGATTGTAGGTGAGTAAATGACCATGAAAAAGGAAATGAAACGACCTTCAGATGGATAAAAGCTGTTTGTACTCACGCTTGTTTTGCTTCATACACCAACCAGATGGGTCTATGCAAAGTACATAGACGTAACTGAACAGGTACGCACCGTTGCTACGATTTTACCAACTTATGCATATTACACATTATATTACTTATGCACGGTTTACAACTACATATACGTATATATCTAAAGCTGTTACGAGCTTGGACAATACAATCGCAAATTACATGCTTGTTACTTAGGTTTCGCTGTACTGGTAGTCATACCTATAGTAGAGCGTATGATGCACGCATCACTGTGTAATTACCTGCTCCGTACGTGACTGTACTGGCTAATAATGCAGTCTACTATACATACCGTAACAATGGGATTCCGTAGAACGGAACATAGCAGCGGCAAAGAGCTGCTGCATGAAAACATTACAATCCTTTCGATACGTTCCCTCTTACGTAGCACATTCTTTAAAAGAAAAGCAGAAATGAAAAGTGTGAGCTTGACACAACTGACACTTTCAATGTCAAGATGTCAACTATGTATAGCCAACGTATTGGGCAGCTAACAATAAAAACATATTCTTTGACAAAGCTGCATCTCCAATGAGATGAGAAACCTCACCTTAGAAATCAAGTTGGGAGTTAATGAAACATTGAAGTTCAATGTGATGGATAACTCAACTCAGACTGACTACACTACATGATCACCATGCTGAAGACTGTTTTATAATTTTCAGATCTTGATTTTATTTGTCGTAACAAAATTTTACAGACGTACGTGATCTACCTACGTACTTCACTTTATGTTTCCTAAAATGCAGTGCAGACTACTCAGAAACATATCCTGGACTGACAATCGCTCTGATTCCTGTAACATCTCGTTGTGGTGCGGTTGCCACTAATTGTCCGACAAATTATAAAGGTGCATAAGTTTAAACATACTAATAGTTTGTAGTAGGAGCAACATGTTATTGAACAAAACAAATTTTCAAGAGGTGAGTCTTGTCTTACATGGTTTTTATGTTTCGTGGGATAGTTTCTGCAAACTAGATTCACTTATGGACAGACTTGATAAACATTTAGAAGCGTATTATTATTGTAATAAAAATGTAACTGGGGGAATGCAAATTCATGGTGAGCTGCATTTTCATATAACCACTTACGTTCTCTACTGCAACACAATAGTTTAAGCTAATTAGAATATCTATCCAGCCAATAACAGTAAATTATGATAGAAACAACAGCAAAGCAGCCCACCACAATCAAGTGTGCATTGCGGTAGAACAATCAAGATAATCTACAAATCTAAGCATGGTTTCCTGGAGTTAGCTATAGAAAATTGGAATATTCCTCGTAAACCTGAGACGCCCTTGAATGCCTTGAACGCGTCGTATGGCTTAATAATTTTTATTTCAGATCTCCCATGAGAATTTTCACAACCTGTTTAATTGTACTGAATTATAACAGTATTGCTATCCAAAAATTGTATTAAGAATGCACAACTTTGAAAGCTGCAGTTCTGTGTAGATTCACTGAGAATGGTAAGTTTCATTTCATTGTTGCTAAAAATGGAGCTTTACATGAAAACAAGTAAACAGGCAAAAACAAAAGTATTATCAGTAACATAATTACAAAATTATTACAATACAATTCAGCACAAAAATTTACGCATGAACATCAGCTTCACAATACACTGCATACTCTAAGTGGAATCATGAAAAGTTTATGAGAAAAGGAAATGCATAACAACGGTTGACTGTGTCTACAATCTGCAATAGGGGATGAAACTACTCCAGATAAATGCTGAATTGAAGGATTTTTGAAGATTGACAAGGTTAGGATTGATTATTTTATACAGTACACCCAATACCTAAATTTCTGAGTGGATGGATTGTTTTAATTGTTCATATTTATATTTATGATGATTATAAAAAACGCTCAAATTTGTTATTGGACAAACCCACTATTTTCTTCGGACACCTTGCCTGATATAAGATACATGCTATACTTTGGGCTTAGAATATCACCCGTAAAAATCATGATTTTGTTTCCGGATATGGCTATTCATTCATGTTAGGCAAATGAAATAAGTAAAATATAATTATAATTTGTAACGCTTGAGTGAAATGTAGTCAATGCATATATACATTTAATGTGGAGGTAATTCATAATATATGCAGGTTTATTTATCGACTTGTGTATCACTACCTAATGACTACGCACTGAACAATTGTAGGAATTACGCATTCAGTCAAATTTAACACAGGATGAGTGTCTACGTCTACCAGGATAGGATCTTTGCCAAAAAGTTGAAAAACATTAGTGTTTAACCAGCCACTATTGGGAAAGGGAACTTTAAATGCAATAAATATAGATTCCAAGGAGATGTTAAATATGAACGATTTTGTAAAGTCGTCTTATTAAGCATTATATATTTGTTTTAACCTTGAAAATCTTTGACTGATTACTCTAAGGCAATATCCTCTTGCTACTAATGTTCTAGATCTTCTCTCAGTAGCCATACCATGTAATGTAATCAGGTGTCATTTATTTGTGAGAGCAAACAAGAAATGCATTTCTTTTGTTGGAAATATACCTACAAAATCACAAACAGGGTTGAAGGTTGTCCTTTGGGGTAAGTGACCCATCCAAATGTGTCCTAAGCAAAACTAATGTGAAAGGGAAACGAAGGGTTGAAGGGATTTTCGTAGAGCATGTAAACATCCTTATTTGTTACTACAAACCTGGAGCAATCCTATTCGTATAATCAGCATGTTTAACTATATGTGTTTGTTGGATTATACCGAAATCTTTGTATGTATTTAAATTGGATTCAGTTTTATGGTCATAGTCATGGACACGTTTACCCTTTCACTTTTTTTCTACTGGATATTGAAAAACCCACTCGTATTTCATTACTTGCTGGAATGCTGTCAACGATAAATATGCTTTACAGCTACAACCTACGCATTGCATGAAGTGGAATCCTTGCTCAACTTAAAGGACTGGTTTCAATGCGATTATCAAGTAAGATTCATATTTCATTAAGAATGCAGATCTGCGTTGATATTTGGAAAACAGAAATCCCTCTTAAAAAATAAATCTTAAAAAAATAAACTCAGAAAACACTACAATTGCAGCATATAATTTGCAAAAAAGTATCTACATAGTGCAATGCTACGAGCACGCATGAATGCAGCAAAAGATGACATGAAGTTAACTTTGGAATACACACACAATGTAGATGCCTACAAGCGTGCATTCAGTTTTCTTCCTGAAGTTGCTTTAAGAAACTGTACATACCTTTAGATACCCTAATAATACACTTAAATTAAAGTATCAGCAATTGTTAAGCATGCTACATTTATCGTGTTGGCGAAATACAAAGGCCTGCCACTTACTCAAAATGACGACAAGGAGTCGGGCTAAAAAATGGTTGCATTATATCTTCACTTAGACATGCAGACACACAATGCTTGAGTGAATGAATGCATAACTATATATCCAACGTAGGAGCGCACTTACTGGGCAGTTTTTACAACAAGTACTGTTCTATTTAGCATACAAAAACATTTCCTCTTTTGTACTAAGCAAAACGTATCATCTCTATCATCACACGTATGGTAAAGAGCATAGGAGCGAATTACTTATGTGGTATTTTCCACAGACTGCAAGCGTCCTTTCCCTTTTCTTCTCATCATGTCCATGGCCTTCAGAATTAAAGAGTCTATCTAAGGTAAACTCCCAATTTTTTATATTCTAACTGTTTTTTCTCTATCCATTTTCGTTTATCAGCATCAATAGCACAACTCTGCTGGATAATATGGTTGATTGTGATGATGATGATGATGATGATGTAGTGTATTATGCTGACGGCATGGTTTAGGAAAATGTATGAGTAACTAACTTGGTTTTTTCAAAAGTAACCTTGTTTTTTCAATCCATTCTTCAATTCTTACATCTGTTGAATAAATTGTAGCATGTCTTACAAACAAAATAACATAATACATGTCCATACCATAATAGTATGGACTATACAACACAACTATTTATGCTCAACTGACTCACCCACAGAGCTACGTGTATACTATTTGTGCACTAAATATGCGTAACTAAAGCTTCAAAGATTTATCTGAATGTCTGGCTTTAAATCTTCACTTAAACCAAAAATGTATAGGGTGCCGGTTGATGGGCTTTAAATATGATGCACCTGCACTATAAAATACCGCAGAGATTGATTTATAGCCCATGCAATAACTGCTCAAGTCTCTGTTGGAAAACCCTTGCTAGTTGTTTAGGACATAGTGCATTTGTCAGCACGATGAAAATTTTTCAGATATGCATTTAAATGCAAATATATGTACATACAACATTTGCATTACTTTGAACTTCCGCTCTTTAAGGAATATGACCCAAATGTTTGCTGTCAAAATATTATATGAAATACCACTTTCAATTCTTCTTGTATTCTGCAAGCAATTTTGGTTATGAGATTCAATTTCTCAGCTACAGTCTGTGCATAATGATCAAAAACTTATATAAACCTAGTCTGAACATTTGTTGGTTGGTTGGTAGGTTGGTAGTATAGAGATTTCGGATGCATTTGTATACCTTCTTGTGTAAATGGACTCCTTTTTCAAGTTAACAGAATAGTTACGAATACATTCCTACATATCCATGCAAGTGACAGCTTTTGTCATGTTATGCCCATAGCATTTTGTGCCCAGCGCATAGTGTATGTATATCCTCTAGTGAATGCAAAAATGGGAGAGCTATGTTGCGGTGTAGAGTGTGGAACAGGGAAATGTTTTTTTTGCCTGTACACAACCTGGACGTAGAAAGTGCATCTTTCTGCAACTCGTGTGCTTCCAGCAGACTTTGAGGGGAAAGGAAGGAAAGGGGGTTTGCTCATGGGATCGATATGCATGCCGGCTTGCCGGTTTCTCCAATTTGCCCTGTGCATTCCTCACTTCCTCGATTTATAGTAACAGTAGATATGATGGTATGTACGCCTTTCCTACAACGAATCTAGTGAAAAGATGAGGTTGCTCAACAGACCGGAGGAGTTGCACTGTGAAAAACCGATCCTATAAGAGGCAGAGGCCATGGCCATTCCCACTGATTGGCGAACCACTTAAAGGAAAAGTGAAACCAGTGAAGAGTAAGCCTCGAAATCGCAACCGTCCTAAAAATGCATAGTGCATACCAGAATGGTTTTTGGTTGTGCTTGCACTTTAGGTTCCCTTTTTCCACTCGTGTCATATTCCGCTTCTATCTAGTACGACGGAAGGAAGGGAACTAGGACAATGGGCCGAGTTCATGAAAGTAGCAGCAGCAGATAAATGCATGATATAGCAAACCACTCATGCATTACTGTTGGTCCTATACCTATGCATATTTTACTATCATTTTGCAAAGCATTCTTATACACTACAGGTTATTTTGACTCCTTTCTCCCAGTGCCCACTTATCATTTCATCTACCAATCCTATTACAACACTGCTCTTCTGCTTGCACATTTTATGTAACTGGACTGTAGTTTGCTGGAGGAGCTGACGGAAACAAATGATTCGTGTCACAACTCAGCTGCAGTATCCTTTTTATCGGGATCATAAATGAAAAATGAGCCGAAAATGCAACCTTTACAAAAGTGATGCTCAACTAAGCAAACATAATGGGGACCAGTTTTATACTAAATCTCTAGTACTTGCATTCGTTTGTATGCAAAGGATTAAAACCTCGTAATCGGATTCGTGCCCGGAATGTTAACTAAACTTTGCCTGAAATTCAAAAAGTGTAAAAACCAAATCATTACCTGAGTCCAGGGAACCGAAATGTGTAAATTTACGGATCTTCCTATTCCTTTTTTATTAAAACGATAGTTCCAATGTAATCAGATTCCACCTGTAAAATAAACAGATAAATTAATTGTTAAATTTTATTTGTAATGTGTGAGCCATAAATTCAACCATGGCATGTTAGATTATACTTATTTTTGCACTTGTACTGTTTCATAATGCTTCAAAGGCTTAATTTGTTGTCGTAACTAAACTATAAAAATGCATAAGACGTCAAAGTAAGTATTTGTAATTTGATGCCAAGGACGAAGCCATGTTTATTTCAAATGATTCTTCGGTAACAGAAATTTTTGGCCAAAAGCAACATATTTTCTTTGAGAAGTGATAAAAAGGATTCCCAGCATTCAAAAAACTTAAGCTAACTCCTTCCTGTTGTTATTAAGCTTACTTAGCAAATTTGCAGCACATAAAAATTTTATGATAAGGAAATGCAGTAAAGGAAAGCTTGAAAGACAATCATACAGTGAAAGTAAAATAAGAGACTAATAACATTAGCACTTTTTGGCCATTGGTATTTGTTGCTTTTGAGGATGAGCACAGAGAAAATTCAAGATGGGACTCTGTGTTCGTCTTTTTTTGCACATGTCATGCCACCATCACATCACAGCAGGAAAATGAAGCCAAGCCAGGTAAAAAAAGGCATCACCAGATTAACAGAGTCACTTTTGAACAGAGGCAAGGAGCGCATCGCTCTTTCATTTTGTCGTTGACGTTGTCATCATCATCATGAGTTATGTATGCAAGCTGCTATTGAATCTTCTTTTAACATATAACTTAAAGGATTTTGTTTCCCAGCCCAATATAAGTATTAGTATTACTTCGCTTGCAACTATCATCAACGTTCAGTCTATAAATTTCGTAGTTTGATCATCTGCTCATGTGAAGTTTCATATACAATGTGTGCATATGCATTATGTATGAACGTAAGTATATGCCTATGTGTATATGTGTATCTTCACATTTTTCTCGCAATTTTTTCTGCAAGCTCTTAAAGCAAGACTCAACATGATATATATGTTATTATTTGCTAGCTTGAGTTCACTGCTCTTGAGAAACCTCTATTCCTCACTAAAACATAAAGTGGCATCAACCAACTTGATGTTGTAACCACAATAATCACACTACAAAGCAAGTTTTTTTATGACAAATATAAATGGAATGAGTCCAGGACTAGGTTGATATATTATAATGTGATATGGTAATGTTGAACTTTTTGAGTTAAATAAATGTGTTTGTCCATGTACTTGTCTCATCTTAGTTGGGTTGCTTGAGATAACTTTCGAATCAAAACTGTATCAACTTACGCCTCAGTATTCATATAAAAGTGGAGGTTTTACGACCGAAATAAAACAAAGTTTAATGGGGTCTTAAGATGAGCAGTGTCTCAGTGCATGCAAATCAAACCAATTCTCTTAATTAGCTGGATGGTAGGAACTTGATAGAAATTATACAGTATTACTGTGGATTCCAGGTTTTTGATAACTGTCAACAAGTTGCTACATTATCAAAGTTTTCTCTTACTACCCCCACACGTACGGTTGGTGTGGTGGCAACGTACTTATGTGTATGTACTATCTGCATTATCAAGATTAAAACCTTGGACAACACGGATGATCATGCGTAAATAAGCAGCACATCAAGTTAGCACCGTACATGGAGAAAATAACTATATGAAGAGTGAATCCATGAATTTCAATGATTAATAAAATGACACGTTTTAATAAAATGTGGAGTTTGAATACACTTCCAGTTCCTTAGATGCTACACATCTTGAACATGAGCTTTCATACTTAACTATGTTTAAACCACGCATGCATGAACTAGCGATTTAATAAATAAAAATGGGACGTAGCAAACTAGTGTGATCTCCAAATTTCCAGGGTTTCCTCCATGAAAAAGGTTCTATGCCGTGAAGGTGACGATGATGGCTATTCAAAAATGAGAGCAGGACGAACCGAAGCAAACGGTAAGATTCAATTGATTTTTTATTGAGCTCAAAGTCGAGCCAGTGACCTAGTTTGATTAAAGCAGCCTTATCCATCCATCCACCCATCCATAATACTATTTTAAGCTTCATGGATGGCATTCAGCCCTCCATGATACATGATTCAATGACGAGGATGATGTCGCTTGCTATTGATACGAAGATAATAGTCCAAACAACATGCATACCTATAAAGATACGATATGGTGATGATGATGACTGCATCCATATGAACAATACGATCACGGTATTTTTACACACAGACATGCTACAACATAATTTCATCTCATCCCTCACTCAATGAAACTCTGACATGCAGAGATTGAATTGAAATCTCCACACAAACATTATCAACAACGAAACCTTGGGAAACACATATAAATCCCTCCTGACCAAAGACATTGACCACAGAAACAGCGGTCGCGCTTGATACTGCAACCTGTAAGCAGAAAGGAATGTTCCAAGTTCCAATGCCACGTCCATGCCTAAATGTCGCGAGTAACGATACCATTAAATTTGAATGGATTGGAATGAATGAAGTTCATTTGTCCATGTCCCAGTACAGGATAATTGACGATATACCTGACTAAGGTTAAATTTTAACTACACACAATAATTTACATGTTAGATGACAAAACAAGCGTCCAAAAATAGATGTGTGTGTAGTTACAATCCTCAGCAGTTTCTTCTGGAGGAAAATTACGTCAAATTATCTTAAAGCTTTTATGGAAGATAGTTGTCACAGCCAGACATACCAGTCCCCATTCGATACTGTCCTTGATCTGGGTTTACTTGAAAATATAATAACAAGATAATTGTGAGGCAAGGAATGTAAATGAGCACTAGACATTGAGTCTTTAGCACGGTTTAAAGGCCGACTGAAATGTCAATGACAGTATCATGGACTAACCAATTGAAACTTGATGGAAGCAGTATTAGCCCTAAATGTTGAGGCACCGCAGTTTGGAAAACGTTTTGTCTTCGACGTTTCAGAAGATGAGCTAATATGAATCCTTGAATCAATTTTAAAATTGTGAACTTGCCTGCCTGAAGAGTTACAGAGACAAATAATATAAATATAATATTTTGTTCGTGCAAAACCCTACATTATTTCATAACTTTTGTGCAACAACATGAACACATTCGGTAAATATTATCGACCCTCTGGAAGCTCTATTCTGAGCAGTGAATGAATGAATAAGGATCACACTATTATGAAGTTCATCAATTCAAAGTCATGTTTGCTCCCATCCATAAACATCAAACAGTTTGTCAGGTATGTTTGAATTGCATGTTGAGTTTTGACTTGACTCTACAAAGTTTAATGGTTTCCATTTTCTAACTGATGTACCACAATATCAAATTCAGAGTAAGTGATTGACTCAAAATAAATACCCAGTGATCATCATCACCCTATCTATATGTATGTTACGTATACCTACGTCATAATCAGTATATTTTTTGATTAGACCATGTAGAATAGCCCTGTGCTTGACAGCGAGCAAGTAGGTATTTTATATTCTTCCTAGTACACACGTTATATGCATGGACCTCATGTACTTACAGTGAACAGGTTATATAATCGTACGTATTGTAAATATAGATATGCTGCATGATTCTTCTTCTGGTTTTGGTTGTCGTCGCCGATTCGTAGTCAGTCAGAGGCAAACGACCTTGGCCAACAACAAACCATTCATGCAGGCAGGCTGCTGCAACAACCAAAGCTAAGCTAGCAGTAGCAATGGTAATATCAGAATTACTAAGAAGAGTCAATATTGAATCTAAACCCAAGCTTTGTCACCATTATCAACTTTGTGGCAAACAACACACACGTCGTATATGTTCAGAATATGATGTCATGTAAATGCTCGCTACCTGCCAAGCTATTTTTTCTTGCTCAGGGGTTACCTGCCTAAAAATGGATCTGACAAGCTTGGCTATGATTTTTGTAAGTTTCTTTGAACTTTTGGTTGCAGTAGCCCATATTGTAAATGAACTTTTTGATCCGGCTGGAGATTTAGCCAAACCAACAGGAAAACGGTTTCCTGTTTCATGATTATCTCTTCTGATAACGTATGGGACCTCTGACTTTTTTCAAACATTAGTTTATCGAATTTAAATTTTAGAGGAAGAACCAATTTGAATATGGCTGATTAGGTTGAAATAATTTGAAAATAAATTTATCCAAGAATGCAACATTCGAGTTACATTTACCTATCAAACAATAGCTCGAAACTAATATTTGCTGGATTGATAGAGAGGAAGTAAGGAACTCGAGTTGAAATGTTATCTCCCTGAAAAAACATGTTGAATGAAGATACTAATATCAAACAGAATGTTTATGACGAACCTGCAGCAGTAAAATTGTTTGAATTAAGAGGAGAACTGTTGCCAGCACAATTATTATCGATGCAAGTTGCAAAAATAGAGATTTTTTTTTATAAAAAAAGAGGATTGTCGGAGACGTCTTAAAATGTTTGCTGCTTGGATATTCATACATATTTTATATCCACCTTTGACAGTTTGTATCCTACGCTACTTCCCAGCTCGACTCATATCTCATTTTTAACAAGACATTTGCAACTGATACGCTTCCTAAATTCCTTCGATTCGGAGGCAACTCTAGCGTTCGGCTTGAAAGGAACTCATCCTTCCAAGTAATACACTTTGCCATGCCATTAACAATTTAAAGATTTGTTTTACACAGATAATTTGCGTCGTGTTTGGAAACGTAGGAATTCAAAAAAAAATTGCAAGTTTAAAACTTGTCCATTATTAGTTAGCTCATAAAACAACGTTCACTCGAATCCTAGTCATTTTGAAGTTGTAAAGAACAGAAACAAAATGTGCTCATTATTGGAGCAACGAGCCAACTCACGATGTTCACATTGTATGTACATCATGATAACAAGATGATATGAAAAGGGTTTGAGCGGCGGACAGAATATTGCACTCTGCTTACTTTTGTCTATCATTTTTGATTTGTATGAATGAGTGAATGAACTTTGAGAGGTTTTGCTTCTCATCCATAATGCGTGCGTAGGTATACCTACATTCATCATGTGTAAGGGTTTATCGTTAAAAAATTGCAAGATACGCATGGCTTCAAATCAGAAAGAAGGGTACATAAACTGGTGCTATTGTACTACTGCCATAATATCATTAGTTCCATTCACAGAACAGACCAGGGCAATGAGTCTATCATCGTCAGATCAGATCATTACTCAATAATTTCTAGTAGACAGTTCCAGAAGAGAAATGGTGCAAAAAGATTGGATAAAATACCTGCTCTTCTCACCGATAAATATATGTTTTGCAAATGAAAAGGAAGCAAAGAAAGTGGAAATTATTATTCGTTACCGTATCGTTAGTTCCAATATTTTCCAAATTAAGCGTTTTAAACGCTAGGCTTACATAAACATCCCATGGCCTATAATTATTTTTAATTTTCCATAAGAAATTTATAAGCACTAAAATATACTTTTCACAGACGATAGGTTATTTGATTACATGTAATAGATTCCATATAAATTTCCCAATTTACTTGATCTAACTGATGACTAATGTAATTGTACCGAACCAGGACAAAAACAGTAATATCAATGTCAGTATTACTAGAATTTATTATGATAAAATAGCATGAAACGCTTTACGAACTGCGAAAAGACGGAGATTGCTGATCTATTTGAGTATATACTTAAATTTTAATTACATAGAGAACAATTCCAGCATAACATAAAACGTGATTCAAAAAAGATGGTCACTCATTTAAATTTCCAAATGCAGCAAGTGACTATTTAATATATACTCGGAAGTACTGGGCCAATACTTTGATATTTTTCAGACACAAAATTTCCCAAAATTTGTGATGCACCCATAAAAGACTTCAAAATTTCGCTTTAAAGTCATTCATATCCCTTAAAAAGTGTTCCATATTGGGTAATGTTTGACATATCATTCTTCTACCGGTAAGCACTCTTTTATTATTTGAGATGTGGGCTCTTAAAACCAAACTAAAATATCCTTACAAAACGCAACAAAAATCATGGCAACTAACAATCAGCCATATGTGCACCAACTATTAAAACTTTTGATTTGCAGACACAATCACACATAAGACCGCAAGGAAGCAAGGTAAGGTAGCACAAGTATGCAACATAAGTATAACAAACACCAACATGTATGTAGGCATACGCATATCTCTAAAATACATCAAGACCAGACACTTTCACTACCAATGGCAATGGCAGTGGACTCCTTGGACTTACTTTTTATATTTTTTTGCCTGTTTCACCTTTGATTGTATTCTATTACAGAAGTCTCAAAATCTCTTGTTTGCTTGCAGTAAAATGGATTGTTTGTTCTTAACTTGAATGAACTAAAGCAGATACAATAATAATCACAATGCACGAATGAATGTGAGTTTTATTTTGTAACGTAGGTCACCGAGTTGTAAATGTTGAGCAGTAGTAACCTGTTAATATATAACTCAATGCAATGAACTCTTTCACACAGGTAATGTTCAAATGTATTTATATGGCGTATTGTTTTCAATGCCTCAGATTTATTGTTAATCCTTAGGTCACAAGGTAAAACACTTTAACCTTAGAAACAATGGGAACTTTTTCCCTCCAACACACACTATTTTCAATGTCCATTCACATGATTTAAAACACAAAAGAGGGAACTAAGTTTGGAATCTAGCATAACAGGAAGGGGATGAAATATTTAGTTTCATATAATCCTCACTTCTACTTATATCCTTTTGCATGCACAAAATATAAATATCCATCAAAATGTAAAAACTAATCCAATCCAGAGTAAACTTTTCATAAATCTGTTCACAAAATCCAAATCTTTCCAAGTATTTTTTGAGGAACTAAAAATTGTCAACTAGTGTCCAAAATCAATATAACTACGCACAAATTAACATCACGAAAAAATTACATCAATCATAAAAAATAGCATCCATGTATTTTTAATGGTCTTTGCATGCAATTCTGAGGTTCGAACAAAAATTCTAAATCTCTTCTTCACTGATCCTGGGGTCAATGTATCCTTGCCGTATTGCAAAGAATTTCACTTGTTGCATACAGCCATCCCACTCATTTTCCTTTTTTTCTTGCAAGATGCAAAAGTTCTTTGCAATGCATATAGAAAGAAGTTGGTGGTAATAGTTGTAGTAGTAAGCTGTGGTGATGGTGTAGTAGTAATAGTAAACGTAGCTTCCTTTTCTCATATGATGATGATCATGAATGCCTACTTCATACAAACAACTTCCACTGTAATAGCATGCTTCTTCCACTTGCACTTTTTATTCAACTACAACGACTTTACTCGTCAACGCAACAAAAAACTAACACAAGTACAAAAGTGTATGTACGTTCAGAGAAAAAACTGCTTCGCTGAGCGAGCTTGCAAGCCTGCTAGCTTAACTTGCTTTTACAACCTGTGCAGAATGAAAACGTTCCTTCTTTTGATATAAGGATGATGATGATGTTTGATGATGTATTCTTATGCAAGTTTTCAAAAGTTTATTGCACTTCATTTGTTTTCATTTTCAACCATGCACTATAGCATACAAAAAAATTGAGACGATTTTTCAGCCAAATTCTTTCACCTTTTTTTCACAAAATATTTTTATCCATTGATTGATTGATTGTACAGGAAGAATTTTTAAATTTTAGCTAGGAACTGAAATGTAAATTTGAGTCACTTTACACAAAAAAATTTACTTTTTATCAAATCAGTTACAGTCCACACCGGCACCACAATATTCCGGAACTGCACTGCGATAAATGCTGGCATGCACGCACAATCTCATGTGTCCAGTTTTGAAATAAATTGGAAGTTCACTAATAATTTCCGGGGTTTGTATCTAAGATGAGGATGGAGTGTTTCCAAATAATTTAGTCAGTTCCGTTTCTAAACGTTTTCCAATTTAGCCTTTCTAGTATGTTTTCGGCCTAATTCGATTGACACATTGGTGAGTATCATTTGTCACCTGAGTATGTAGGGACTACTCTGTTAGCTGTCACTAGGGTCATTCCAATTAGGAGGCCCTTTAATTGCAGCACTGTTTTTTAAAAGCCACTATATAACTCTGCAATGTTACCAATGCTATTTACAATGTTACTCAATAGCCAACATTCGGGTTCTGCAAATGAAGAAACCCCTCACACTGTTTTGAAAGAAATAAAAAACCATGCTGGAATCATTTACACACACGCCGGAGCACATGTCTGTGTGGACAGACAATTGACTATAAACTAACAACACAAGCAGAAAGGGCATTTGGTTGAGGCTCAATCTCAGTAAACCCAGAGATTTGCGAAGCATACATACATTACTATATATTACATTGGGCTTATGTGTGGATTGCAGTTTGCTGAAAAACATATTCGTATTGTACTTGTGCTTATGGGAGTAATGTGATCATCATAATGTTGGTGTACTACATGATGATGATGATTATTATATCCTATTTGTGTATTGTCGAGTCCTCGCCAGTATCCTTGCATACCTTTCTGTCTATAAGCTCGTCAATGCTACTTCTTCCTAAATGGAATATTTATCATCATAAGATTGTAAGCATATGAGTAATGCGTCTATACTTATATTCTGCAGCCACTTTTGCCTGCTTGGTCCCAACACATCACTTGCAATATTTTTGTACCAGCACCACTAGTTGCTTCGTGCATTCATATAGTTTGGTGAGTGCATACACAAGTTGAAGTGAGTCTAAACCGCTGTATCACAGCTAACTTGCCATGCAGCAATCACCATGTGATTTTGAATCGACAAGCTTGATGTTAGTGTACCCCTTTCATTTACTGTCTGCTCTTATACGCATTTTACGATATATATTATTGCCGTCTACTTTTGCTTTCTTGCAATATAACTTTTCATCCTCAGAACATTACTTCACTCCATCCTGCATCATCCTATCGGGGCAATCTGTGCTGTAATGTACGTGAGCTGAACTCAAAGATCTTTTGGCTTTGTATTGGTATTTTGCATTGAATTGATACTTCGCTCATGTTGTCTTCGTCGGACAGATTTTGCTTTCAGCCTAACAGCAACACCAACAGCCTATGTCAATGCAATGTTCGAGGGCTATCCTTCAGCCAGATTTCCAATGAGTCTCTTCACTATGAAAGACAACAGCTAAGGGCAATGCTTTTCTATAGTACTTCTTCATATCCTTGCCAATGCTCAAGTTTGAGGGTCTCACATAACAAGGTATGTAATCATCATTGTGGATATTATTATTCCACATGTATTTTAACAAAACTACGACAACCCATACTACTGCCAGTGAAGGAGTTAACTCAACACCAATACCTACAGACTCACTGATGATGATATTAGAAACGTATATAAATGGCATGGCAGAATGAGAGAAGGCCTTCTGAGCTTTATCAATTCAAACAATGGTTCAATGGGAAATACCCCGTAATGCATGCTCACCTCATAGTAAGTTGTGACTTGCAGACACACACGTTATTATTACTTGCTATTTTACATTACACAGTCATCGTCACTCATAATAACCATGTGATTCAGGATAATTTTGCTCAATGATTTTTGTTTTGTCAGTTCGTGTTTTAGACAAACCAAATGTTGAGCTTTTTACTCAGCCTGGCATCTGTTTAAAAGATCCTTTATTTAAAGTCAGGCACGTTTAGTGACAACAAATAGAACCTTTCATTTGTCAGGGTAAAAACGAAATTGCATAGTTGCCTGCATAAACCTGCAAGGTAAAGGCATTGACTGGAATGAAACCACCAATTTTTAATGCCCTGATTAGAGCTCATGAAGGCTGTAGATTGGAGGTGACTCCGAGTCTGACAAAAACCGTTTAGGGTTGTCTGCATATTATTTTGCAAAAATATCAAATTGAAGATAGCTCAACTTGGAATCTGTTATAAGCTCTTCTAAGGGCTTTTTAACTAACCGCTACAGTGAAGGAGATATTGAGTGAGGCTCCTTCACCCTGATTTGCAATACGTTTGGTAGAAAAGTACCATGATTTTTCTGAAGGCGGCTTGAAGATCCAATATGAGAACAAATCAGCGTGTGCATACGGCTGAAGACGAAGTACAGCATGACATGGCATAACAGCGCGGAGTCTATCTGGTTGTTGTGTTGTATACATGTTTACACCATATAGACAGACTGTTATTAGCTGAATGAAGCTGACTCAATAACTTCCACATTAATATGCAGATACGTATCCTTCCTTGATGTTAAGGACGTTTTGGGCTATAGGGATTCTCATCAAAATGAATGATTACCAAGAGCAAACGTTACGTACGTTCGAAGTAAAGTAGACTCATAAAGGTAAACAGTATATTTAGTTGTGTGTGCACAATACCTAGAGTCTGCGTTATAATAATAGGAGCTAATGTATATTTCTCTTTATCACCTTGCTCGATCATAGGCTGATAAATTGTTATGTCATTCAAAGAAGTTTTACCTTGCTCCGTCTCTTGGCCATTTTATTTGCTGCCGTGATCACCATCATCAAGTTGTGAGTTGAGAGGGATGCCTAAGCGTTCTAGCTTATTTCATTACTTTTAAAAAGATATTGAGTTTACTGCGAGCATGAGATCTTACATCGGGTTTCTTACTTTATTACATTGCATGTGCGAAGCGGATGTAAGCGGCTCGGATGATTTGTTTAGCATAACATCATAACTCGAATTGGTAAATTTGGTTTTTAACTTACTGTTGGACCTTTTTATCTTGACTGCTATTCACTTATGTCAAACTTGGAGTAACCGAGTTTTCTCAGTTTATGTCGGGCACGATAGTGTGCATCCGAAATAAACCTTTTCAGAGTAAAGCAGCGAACCAATGTACTTACTTACAACATCCATGGTAAATTCCGGTAGCGTGCACAAAATCCGTGCTTAAATTGTACACACATCATTGTTTCTTATTGCATAGCAAATTCAGTCAGTAGTTAGAAGAAGTTTTACGATTTGATTTGGATTCACTTTCAAACTTTAATGGCAAATAAAATATATTGATTTTTTAAATGTCTGCAAGCTCACTTTGTTTCATGTTGCGTATAAAAAACTTTAATGAAAAAACAGTTGAAGAACGGATGGGTACAGCTTAAAATACTCCAATGGTCTCTCCAAAGGTTATCCTTTATGTGTCTACAACGTGGTGATTCATCCTGCTACTCTAAACTAATTGGCCATCAAAATGCTAAACGTCACATAGCCGGTGACATCCTAATTTAATTAGAATGTTGCAGTTTGTAAGCTTAGGAATCGAACGCCCGCTTGGAAGTCATGTTTTCGCCAACTCAATATCTAGCTTTAGGAAGACCCGATTTTTATGAGAATTTTAAACTTTTCTGCTTTCGAAACAAGCGCATATTTGGAACATTTTGGTAGGCAAGCACCGTCTTCAGTGCTATTACTCTGACACTATGTTTTTAAAGCATAGAATTAAATAGGATGATAGAGTCGTAAAATACTGCTGGCGACAGTAAATTTCCTTGGGTGTATTAAATGCCGCTTTCGGTTATAAAGCCTTGGGTGCATGTTACCCATACGATTACTCTTTATGACCGCAATTAAAAGAGGAATTAACATTTAAGACAACTTCATCTCAATTTTTCATGGCTTCTCAATATCTAGTGTAGCATTTACTGTCGTTTGAATATCCAATGGCCATACAGAGTCGAAGCAGAAAAGTCGCGTTTCTTCGTCATCATTTGACCGAGGTTGTGACAAAAATATTTTTTCTTGAAAGCATTTCATCCTGCTTTTGACTTATCAATATCTCATAAACTGAATATGAACTCCCATGTACAGTTTGCATTATAGATCACTCATCATATCTTTAAGTTTATTTAGCTTTCCCCATTTAGTAGAGTATAATAATGTTTGTCTTGCATTATTTCTGTTTCTCTGATAAAAAATCTGAGGATTTTTTTGTCTTCTTTACTGTCGTGCTCAGGTTGAGCATCAATTTGAGTATTTATTGCATAAAAATTACTCAACCATTTTGTCATAATGATTTGTTTAAAACCAAGGAAGATCTGGCTCTGGCTGGCATGCATGTAATCTAGGGATGCTTGAATTGGACATATTTTTGTAACCACCTTCTTAAGTCATTCTTCTTCTGGTACGCACATATTATGCGCATACATCCTCTACGGTGTGCATTGGTTCCTTTGAATGTGGTTAGAAATTTTGATAGAAAGTAGGGATGAAGAAGGGTTGGAATATTATTAAGAGATGTGGATGCGAATCAAACAAACACTTGTAGTTCTATAAAGATCCCCGAAAATTACAGGCTAATGCTATAGTTAAAGGGACGCAACAACCTACGTACAATGTTTGTAGGAGATGCGAATAGTTGTTTCGAAAGTTGTGGCTTACTTGAGGTTTATATGGCTCATTGATTCAGTAATCTGCTAAAACACTTCGTGCTTATATTTTAAGGAAATTAATCATTTGATTTGCATTTGTATTCTCTTATGCTTGTCGGAACTTTGCCTATTGATTTTAACCGATTGCTATTGTGAGAATTGATTCAAAGGACAAGAGCTACATGTCATTATTTAGAGTTAAAATTTGGGAGTTGGAAGCGTTTGTGTGAAACCCAAATAAAATTATTACAATCTTTAATGTGTTTTATGGTACATTTTGTACTTGTAAGGACAAACGCATTAAGAAAAACTCATTACTATTTCACATAAAACTTACAATAAAGGAAATCGCTTTCAAAAACTTCACACTGGTGTCGTTTCATGAACCCATATCATATCATGATATCATGTTCAGGTCCTAATACGAATGAATTTGTAATGTGAAATGTGAACTAATGATTCTCTGGGTGTATAGATATGGCTTCATTGACTCGGGTAACCCAAAGTGCTTGTCTAGCCAAACCACCACTTTAACTTCGATATTGTATCTTCTTCAAGCAAACTTATCTACATTAGAGATAATATGATAATAAAAACATGATATGGTGTATCAGAGCAGATATTTTTTAACACTTTGAAAAGACATTAAAGATTGTTGATGTATATCTAGAATATTCTGATCTACGTGCATGCATGCATATATACGCAGGTTCTTCAGATGTAAAATGTTTAACTTTAAAAATGTCGTCCCGATTTTTGCATTTTCCAATTCAGATTTTATAACGTGCATGCATTTTGCAGCTGTTCACATTACTTATTTAAAAAAAAGTTTATTCGTCTTCATTCAATGGACTTTGATTGTGTGTGTAATATGCAAATTCGACATGTGAATATCTTTAATTACAGCGCTATTCGAATTCCATGTGGGTTTGTGTGTGCGTGACCATGAATGTGGTAGCGGCGGCTGCTGACCTTCTCATATTGGATTGATATGGCTTTTGTTATGCATGCATACACATCTATTAATGTGAGTTACAGCGAGATAACAAAACAGAAAGACCCCAAAGGCGATGTAATTTTTGTATGCATGATATAACAAAATTGGCCTATGATAAATGACTTGGTGTTTTGGAATCCACACTACTTATGTAGTATATCAAGTGAAGAAGAAGGACAACATTTCCTTCCTTGGGGTCACTTCCGGTCAGGTTTACAGATCCTCATTTTTTACTCTGTTAAAAAGGCATGATAACAAAAAGTAGGAACGATCCATCCAACCATTTTCAGCTAGTCTTCGGCTTGGAAAGAGTTTGAGAGATAATGAATATGTATGACTATGAATAGTTACCTACCGATAAGGTAAACTGTAGTAAATGTAGAGGAATTATTTTGTTTATCAAAGCATGAAATTGAGTGTCAGGCCAGGCCAGGGTAGTAAAAATATTTTTGGATTGAAATCCTCATTTTTCGTAGAGCGAGCTTGCTAATTCACACTAATTCATCACATGCCAGACACACTTTTTAAAGCTGAGCATGTATGCTACTTCTCAGCAATTAATTTAAAAAAGTGTGAAAGAAATTGTGGAAGGTGAACGCAATGAAAAATGATCTCTCTAGTTTTTGCTGAGGCGCAGGATAATTTCTTTTCTGCGGCCATGGCCATAAACTCGTAATGAAGCAAATTCATTTACCCTTCCACAGTTAGCATTGGTAGGGATAGCAACGATGAGAAGGAATCATGACCCTATCGCATTAAAGTACAATTTATTCGCTCCAAAACATCATCATTTGTTTTCATGTGTGCGTGCTCACATGTGCCATTAATCGCTTCTCAGAATTGCAAAGAAAGATTCAGCAGGTAGAATTATCCAGCTAAGAAAAAACTGCATGCATGCATGCCTACATCATGAGAATAGCTGTGGTTCCACTTCCACCCATATTTTATCCATGGTTGCGCTCTGCCCCTTGTTTTCATGCCCATTGATGTCGTTCCAGTTATACGGAACGGAGACTAATTTTCTAGCAGCAGGAGGCTCGGCTTTGGCACAGCATTAACCGGTTCCAGGCCAAGGATCCTGTTTCTGCATCCCAACTGCATCAGGTTGATTACCCAGTTGCATGATGCAGTTCCCAAACCAATTTTTTCCCTTTAAGTGGAAACTTCCTAATTATTTCCTTCACTTACAATTATTTTAAGGCAACTCAAAACTCCTCATTTTTTGTACAATTTCTTCAACTCAAACAATGCAGTATACAAACATCCGATAAATCAAATTGCAACGCTAAAATCAATAGCGAAAAAGCTTTTTTTAGTATAAAAGGGCTCAGAGGGGTACAAACTTGTATGTGTCACTCAATTTGAGAAAAAGAATAGGTAAAAACCATGGTAAACATCAATTTATTACAACAGCATGAAAAAATGAAGATGATGAAGGGAAACAGGCATGACTTGGTTGTTGGAGGAGAAGATGTGAAAAAGATATGATTTTAGGGAATAAAGGCAAAGGAAAAAAGTGAAGTGAGGAGAGCGAGAGAGAGGGAGATAGTGATTTTGAATTAGAAAACATCATGCAAAAACTGCACACCATGAATATCCGGTCGTTGAACCTGCTTCCTAATATATTACTATAACATCACTTCACGTATAAATATATATGCCATATAACTACGTTGCTCTATTACAGCCAAAAACACAAGTGCATTCTCAACTTCCACTATACTTATTGCAACAAGTTACTCACAGCCATGCTGCTGTTGCTCCTACTATTATCATCAGGATCATCACATCACCACATCACTTACTACTGCAAAAGAGACAACATACTTTTACTCGATCATATGTTGTACAACAATATGTAATTGTAAAATGTAGTTACATTGTATTGTCTATCAGTATTACATACCTTGTATTTACTTAAGCATTGTTCTTTTGTAGCATACCTTATAAACCTGTGAAACACATACTTAGGCTACCTTCGAATCGCTATCATTCACAAAGCTACGATAAATACCCTAACGCCAAGCTACTGACTGGCCACTGAGATGCATAATATGATGTGTTACAATGCAACTCAATGTGCTCTGGGAGCATGAGTAATTTGACACTTTATTATTTACATTCCCATCTCGTCGGTTGCGGGTAACCAAACGAAACTTTTGATATGGAGAAAAGACTTACTTAAATTGTTCATCATCTATTTCTAAACAGCCAATTTGGTTGTTTGCTGGTTCCTCAACAATTTCATTGTTTTTATCAATTTAATCATAATTTCCGAATGCAGGAGTGAGTTGCACTAAGCGACAAAAAATGTGGTTTGTATAATAATCATCCTTTTGTGAAATGGTGGATCTGATTATTGATGCGGTTGAAGAAATTGGATGTGCATAAGAGAGGTAAACTAACATTCCTTGATAAACCTATCAAACTGCATGAAATACCTGGAAGGTTTTTTTAGTTAGGAAGTACTTATCAGGTCATTATTCATGTTTTGATTTCAACTGACGATGCTTATCTCAAGAGTTGGGAGCGACTACTGAGCCGAAGGTTATCATTGGAATTGTCATTGTCACTGTGACCAACCACTCTAGACTTCAACCCTAAACTAGATTAATCCGGGAGAGATTAGCATTGGGATTGTTCCCCACGCTCACAATGGCATTATCAGAATGAGGAAGTGTGTATTGAATGGTTTTAAATTGATGTCCAAAGTAAAAAAAACATATATACCATTCAGAATGAGATTCCAATTCCGGTTCCAGTCTTGCAATGCTAGTCAAGAATCTAGAAGTAGAACCAATGATTATTTAGATAATCAGAAGAGGAAGCAGGTACTTCCTGCAAGAGCTCATAAAATGCCATATTTTTTGAATGATGAAAGGATAAGTAATCTACTCGCATTTGCTAGAGATCTTGCAATTACTTACAGAAGCGACGTTATTTCCAGGAAATAATTGTTTTCAGATTTTTTTCAAGTCAAAACCGTGGTTTCTCCTGAATGAAGTAATGAAGAGACAAACATAAGTAACTGCATAAGATGATTACTTTGATTACTTAAGAAAAGTTTTGCAGACTCTTTGAAGAGAGACCATCAAAGATCAGATCATAGCTCCGAGCTCGTGTTGCTTTTGTAGTGTTTTAATACCCTGAATTTTCTCCAGAAACATAAAGAGGAGGAAAAAGGAAAAACCATTCAATGCCTCAGATATCAGCGTGGGAAGTTGCTTTTTCCTGTCATCATATATTAGCATCATCGTAACCACCGTCATCACCAGTTCAATTTTACGCAAACCATATGATTGATAAAGTAGGTGCTCAACTGCGGAGGCTGAGTAAGAGCTTTCAAAGTGTAAGTCGTCGTGTGCATATAATGCCACTGTCACTAGTTGAGAGAGGGATGTATTACATGCCGAACATGTGCATTATGTAACATTGACAGTGATAAGGGAGAAAAGAAAGAGAGAAAGGCATTGGTTTTTAAGAGTTGAGCTCACTTCAGTAACACCGTATTAGACGAAGTGCCTACTTTTCCTCATTTTATGTCAGAGCCCTTGATGCGATTTCCTCGTGTCGCTCTTTTCAATTGTTTGCTAGATCCCCATTTAAGTTCAGTCAGAGGCTCTTGTGTGCTCTCCTTTCTGCACGGCCTACTCACATATTATTCCATTTCCTGGTACAAACGGAAAATTATGTCTTTATGCCATTTTCTTCATGTCTGTTGTTTAAACCTAGTCTAGTCTCCTATCAAATAACACAGTTTCCATTTTTTCCCTTCGGCATTAGGGATATTAAAATGACAAATTCAAAAATTGCTCTCGTGAAAATCTCACGTAAAGAATAGGGAACATGTGGCCCATTTCACCCAGTTGCTATTACGATATTCAAGAATGGGGATAAATGTAGATGTAACTAATTGCATGTATATGTATGTATCTCTCCTTCAAACGTTCCGTGTCCCCATTGTAGAGAGCTTTAGGAAACGATTTTGAACCGTAGACTGAAATTAAAAGTGAAACATAAGTATAAAGTTGTTAGTTGCATGATTGTTTTAGTAGTAATTCCTCCCGTTGTTGCCCTCTTGCTTGCAAGTTTTGTTTGCTTTGTAGTACGAGTGGATCGTGGATACATGCATGAATAGTAAAAGTACCCTCTTATCATAATTTGCTTGCCTCGAAACAATATGAAAGGGGCTGAACAAATGACCTTAGTTTATAAGCATCTTTAGGTCATTTGTTCACACGTGGATTATTTTAAGAAACAAATGAAATACTAAATACCCTCCTCCTGTGCTTAGAGTCCGTGCACCTATTTAAAACACTCATGAATGTGTATTGTATTACATTTAGGAGCTCTTTTGGTGCACGTAATTATACAGCCGATATTTGAGTCGGCTGTTGTATTAGATAATTGAGGGGAATTTTTCACGCAATTTCCGAAACAAGTTTTTTGTATTTCGTTTTCTTTTTCAGTTGGATTGAAAGGTTTTAGTTGGAGAAGGAAGTGAGTCAAATTCTACGAAAAGGAGATGCGACTATATCCAGTAAATGCATACATCATGTATGTAATGCACATGTATGCATGCATTTTTGTAGGAAACTGTATTTTGTATAATTGCTGGTGTTTTAGTTTTAGAAACAACTAGGTTCAACCGTAATTGCACAAATCATGAAGTTTTGGGTGAGTCTAAAACGCATAATTACAGCCCAATACTGAAACAATTCTACATAAATTCATTGGGCTGAGCTAGGTGAAAATGAAGCGATCATACATAATCAATATTCCGCTGAATACAACTTTACCC
The DNA here is from genome assembly GCA_001718145.1 of Orchesella cincta. Classification (NCBI taxonomy): domain Eukaryota; kingdom Metazoa; phylum Arthropoda; class Collembola; order Entomobryomorpha; family Orchesellidae; genus Orchesella; species Orchesella cincta. The sequence continues at coordinate 236,671 of LJIJ01000062.1, read as the reverse complement.
GGCCTAATTTTTTGAGGGGCTTTGCACGAGCTGAAGTAAAATACGTTTGCGGAAATCAACCCCGTACGGTTTTATGTTATTACTCAGCAACACCAAGACCAAGACTGAATTGCACTAAATGTGGTAGCAAACTTGTCGGCACATGTCCAGCTTGAAATTGTTTGCATGTTCTTACGAAATGATGCAAGCTTAATTGGATAGAAGTTGGTGTAGCCGCTTTCTAAATTATTTACTGCAAGTCGAGTGCATGGAATAGTGGGTTTGCCTTTGATACACCGTCATCGGACCCAACTGAACTGTGTGAAGTAACAGTTCTGATTTTGACAGGTTCTAGAAATAGCGTAAGTAAGTTATACAATCAAACTTCATTTGAACTTTTGATGTTATAAGGGAACAAGAAAGATTTTGATGTGTGATTCAGTAGCAATTGTATCGAATCAACTTTCCTAGTTTACAATGCACCTAAAAACGTTTGTCATCTGATATTGGTATCAGTGAAGCCATTATGAGCACTAAACCAAACGGCAAATGAAGATAGTGATATTATGAGGTCATAAAGAAGGCAAAGTTCCTTCCTAAGAATTAGTGTCATGTCATTTGAATATGGGAAAATAAGAGTTGAAGAGCTGGTGATGAATTTAATCAACTGCTAAATAAATTTCTTCCTTGCATAAAAGTCATAAAAGACATTAGACAATTCATTAGATAGTTGGGGCCTAAAATGAAGAAAACAAGCTAGTCGAATCAATACACTGACTACGCCATTATTTGCATCCACATCCACTAAAGAAGACTCTTAGTGTATTCAAGCAAAGCGTACCCTATGACTACTTGATGAAAAGGGGCATTGCACTTTTAATTTTTATGATAAGTAACAAGTAGAATGCAATAACATTTTTTCTTCAATCGATAAGGGTTTCTTTATCTTACGTTATAGCCACATCATAATAGGTTAATGCAAATAGTGTGGTAGTGAAGTAGCAAAAGCAGTTTTATACATGTTCATGTCTGCATGTGTGACTGCATCAGTTCACTAGTTTCTTGAAGATAACGATGATGATGATGAGACAGTGATTATGATTGGCTTCCCATATTACTTACTAGCTTGAGTGACTGTGGATGTAGGATGTCTACTGAGTTGTGCAATTGCAATCTCGAACGGATGAGCCGCATTAAAACGCTTCAATTCAGTTTTTGCAACAAGACACCTCACCTAACCCCATGCCTTAAAAATGGGTTTGATAAGAGTAGTAATAATAATGAAAAAGTAACGAGCACTTGTACCACGACCTATTGCTATTCAACCTTTTGTACAGCTATGGGAAGCTAGTAACTATCAAAAGTCTCGAAAACAGGAAATGTAAGTCAAAATGTTATCTTCCAGCATAACACACAGAAACATTCCTTCCAATTCAATCATCGAACTGCTTTTATGATGGCCAAACAAGCTTGAATACAGACACGTGGAAGTGCATTTCATATTTATTTCGGTTGCATGTCTTTTGGATTCTACAGGCGCTATTCTATGCATTGTGCATGAGGGGTAAGGTGTAGAGATGAAAGTCTACTTTTCACTTCACGAACAAGTGTAAATATTTTTACCAAGTCAACTGTAACAAATGAGGCACTACAAAACTGTTAGCAACAAACAGGCGCCTCAGCCACAGCAGCACCCGCAGTTTTTTCGAGGTACTGAAGGTCACAAAACACTCATCTGTGAGTGTATTTTAACATTTTAGCTGTCAATTCCAACGACCATGGCCTTGTTATAGCACAGCTACCTGCTGTATATCAGAATGCCGATGACAAGGTAACGTGGCAATACAGATGATTAAATATCCATACACAAAATACCCAAGCTAAGCTAGCACCACGCCAGCCACATCATATATTTTTATAGAGCTTCTCAAAAAAATTCGCACACTAATTTTGGATGACAAGGTATTTAGCTCGAGGTAGGTAGACGGCATGTGCCGTAGTACCTATCGTGAGGAAACAAGATCCGTCTTGCCTTTACTCCCACTTATTAACGGCGATTAACAAAGGCCCAGTATATTCATAAAAAGCATGACCGTTTTGATTTTGAACGGTGAAAAACTTTGCAAATTCTCTGTTATCAGTAATAAAATTGGTTCTTGTTGACAGTCAATCAATGATAATATTATACTGAGTTGGCAATATTGCAAGCATATTTCAAATGGATTATGGTCATTCCCCGTTCAATCAGCATATTTTACTTTTATTTTGATTGGACTCATAAATGTCACATCATACTGCTCACCAAGACGTTTGTTATTCTTTACTGAAGCGTGGCAATGAAAACTTTTCACTTGCTGTCAGCAGACGCAGCATCAGCAATAATCCCATCATGCTTTACCAACAACAAATGTAGTAAGATAGATAGGTATCCCATCCCCATGACTATATTTTGTGATGGTCAAACTTTGCAAATAAAGCGGAATGACTAAGATACAAGAGGACAACTTAAGCTGCATCTAATGTGATTTGATAAATATGCAAAAAATATCGCTGAGCCAGTACACAAAGTGAAGTGACGTAGGGTCCCTACCTAATGTTGATAGCGATAGCGATATGATCATCCATGCGACAATGATGTAGTGGGGAATGCATGGCGCATGAGTTTGTTTAGCGTGACTTTGTTTAATGTCAGTGTTTTTCATTAATCAATTCACTAAATGTCATTCTCCTAGGTCTAGGGCTCTCTCTCTCCCTTATTAATACAAATGTGTGATCATTGTTCAACCGTTGGGTACTCACGCAACCAAGTGCAGACAGAATATACACATTTTCTTCAGTTAAAATATGCATACTTTGTAAAGTACTAGAGGATATGCGTGAGTATTAAAATTTAAACATTGATATGATGGCTCAGCTCAGCGTTTAAACTTTAAAGAGACGAAACATGCAAAGTTGTGATTCCGCTTTGGAGTTGACTAACTACATGAACATTCGTAGTGCATGCATGCGCTGCATCATCATCATCACCCTGCACTTTTCTGTATGTATGCATAATATTATATTGTGTTTGTGCGTATTTTAACATCAGTTATTTGTTCTTGCATATGAGTTTGTTGCACATGCCATACCGTCCTGTATTAAGATTTGCTTACTATGCGAAAAAAGTGAAAGTTTGTCTACGTCAAGTTCATTCCCTACACTTCAATTCAAAATCCAAACAATGTATTGACTGCAGATATAGTCAGAGTAAGCAGAGTTGGCTTGATTTGAACATTGTTTTTACTAACTGCATGACTTAAATTTTTCACCACTGCTGCACTATAGATGAAGTACTGCGAACTAAAAGTAATGCAGCATATATATACATACCCCTTTTGCATCTAGAAATGTAGAGTTAATGGCACTTCTGCATATCTATGGCCTGCTCTAGGCAAGACGGATCAAAGTTGATTTCTTTATGAGCTACGCGAAGGAAGGAAGCTCCACATAGTGACAAGCTTGCATTGTTTTTCATGAGTCAAATTGAAATCCTTGATTTTCTCCTTGACATTCCATTTTCATCCACACGCTCAATCAAGATACTAAGGCGGATCTTCGAGAAAAACATTATTGTATCATCATCGAGCTTTTGTGATCAAAGTCAATAGAATTCCAATTTTTGAGTGCATCTCAATGAAATTGGTGTTCGTATGACATCTAACTTTCAGCAGAATGTCTCATGAGTAGATTTTTTTGAAACGTATTGAATTTTAAATGAAATGGAGTAGTTAGTGTAATAAGAGGAAATAATATGTTTCAGGATGTACAGATCCCGAATAGACTACATTTTTCCGAGACTTGTTCTCTTTACGTGTTTCTTAATCTAAAATAAGAAAAATTGTCTGTTTTTGGTATGCCATTCGCAGCAGTATTTATTTTGAGGCAAAATTTTTCCTCCAAAATCAGCAACAAAAAAGTAATTATGCAAGTTGGCATGGCAACATTATTTCAATGAACTTGTATGAAAACATTGCGTCATTAAATCACGCTACAACTTAAATAGCGAACCTCTTCACAACACACATTTACCCTGATTCTTTTTAAAAGAAAACAAAAAAACGTTCATTTTGCATCATCAGCAAACTGCTGTGAAGTGTCATTGAGACAGTGGGCTTGTTTCAATGTCAAGCCTTTCCTTGATCGCCAAGAGCACTGCATACAGAGTCATTACCATTCACCGCGTAGCAATACCAAGCAAGCAAAGGAGGCAAGGCGTAATATTAATTATATTAACAGTGTTGTTATCATTTACTAAGCCCTGAATAAATCAGTTAACCATAATTAAGTACCATTTTGTCTATACAAAAGCAATACAGTGTATAAGCATCTGTAATTCTATGCTATTGACATGGAATGTAATAATCATAAAAGCAAACAGTTAGGGTTAAAGAAGCTTGCCTTGCTCATTACCACGAACGAAGGAATCAACTCAATTCATACTAGCACACCACCTACAATAATTTACGGCATATATGGAATAGAACAGTAACCAATAACCGTGCAAAAAGCTGTGTGTAGTTAGGCATGCCTACCAAATCCAAGTACTGCTGCCTTTCACATTACCGTACATGTATCAACTCATTGTCTTATATCGACATAACACAACAGGTACACAAAGTAATACTCTCATATCATACAGCCACTCAAACAATGTGGTGGTAGACAGACATGGAGGCATTATTGTGTCCCATAATATCTCGTGATGCATTTGGCTTTGCAGCTGGTTTTGCTTGGCGTCAATATTACCTATGCATGTAAGCATTCACATTGTTTCCCGAGCTTTTGCATTTTATCAATAGCAAGGAGACGACTGCAAAGTCATTGCAAAAATACATAGGTATCGCACGACCGCAGTCAGTGCTACGATGATCAGTTGATTTGGTAGTATAAGTACTTCCCATTCCTGCATGCATAGCGTCTTCATTGTTATCATCAGTAGAGTATGTACACCTTCCCGTGGAACCATTAGTCGTCTCTAGGTCAACTTCATGGGCTTCTTGCACTTGAGCAATAAAAAGTTGATTATGCAATTTTTTTGGTCTGTAAAGCTGAACACATTGAATGATCATGACGCATTAATTCAATTTAGTTCTTTGACATTGAATTTTTTCATATCACCCTCCAACTATTTTACATATGGTATGTGTGTGTGTGTGTAGGAGTTGAATTTGAGCTTGAGTACATACAAGAAAGTGCAAGGTAACAATGGAACTTGTTAAAAGAACTGTTTGTTTGCGATTTTGGCAAATAATATGCACAATATGTTGGAACGCAGGCTATTAATTTTCAAAAAAAGTCAGAGTAAAGCTCCGCTACTGTATGTCAGCTTGGAATAAAAACGAGGAAATAAATGGAAATTTCCCACGAAAAATAGGAAAGTTATCCGGTTTCACAAGTACAGGTTACCGTGGGAAACTCAGAGGGAACCGGCTTATTTCATTGACCTAAAGAGCCTTTTTTTAAGTATAACAGTCAGTTGGTCAGTAAAGTAAAAGTGTTAAATGAAATGCTCAAAATCTAATCATACATCAAAAATTTGGAGGTAATAAAATTTAAAGGGAAAGCAGTAGAGAATCAGATGCAATTGTTGCTGTACCTTTCACACAAATAGTTCTACTAGGAAAAGCAGTGGCAAAGAATGGGGTAATTAGTCTGCTAATAGCCAAAGTGTCATCTACTTATGACATTGAAATTCACAGTCAAGTGTTATGAAACTAATAGGCTAGTGATGCAAATATATCGTACGTATTAACTATATACGATTTAATGCTCAAATATGTTTGTAAAATCTCATATCATCATCCTCATCAGCATATCATACAGGATGTAGAGAAGGGTAATGGCCGACCGTGGTACTCGTGACATAAAATGCAGCCATCATCAGAGGATTAGACACGGTCTCGGTCGAACTTCAATGCACTCAATACCATCGTATATTGTAGCTTGCTGGTAACATTTCACATTTTTTTCAAAAAGTCAAAGAGTAGAGTACACACACAGCGCAGCGGTGCACTCATAGCATCGCCAGGTCAGTGACTTGAATAGATCCACATTTAAAGGTATGACTATCATATTGTTTGTTCATGTCATTTTTCTCGTTTGGGAATTTTGTGTCTATTTTAATATAAAAAAGGCATGCCGTCACCATCATCATCATCTTCCCTTCACACTTTGCATTGAAAGGGAAATGCTTCGACGTGATCCTGATTGCATTGTAGTTAGTCAGTAAATTGTGCACATGTTAAGTTTCAAAGTACTTTGGGAAACGGAGAGTGCAGTGTGCACACACAATAGAGAGGAGTCTCTGTGCAGAAATGAGAAAATGTTACAATCGATTAAATTTCATACGTCAAAAAAGTAAATGGAAACTTGTTCCCTTATTTATTGTTCGTCGTTGTCTGTTTCTTCATATCATGTGTATACTTCTAATCGTCCAAGATTTTTACTCGTTACAACGAAAACAGGTTTTAAACTCACGAATTTGCCACAAGCATGAAATGTACTCTTTGGTATGTAGCGTGGCCTGTGAGTTACGTATGAATCTGTGGTATAAAAATAATCGCAAAAAGTCATATTAAATATGATGGTTGTATTATTTATATATGAAAGGATTATAGACGGGATTGCTTACAATCAAACAGGAAAAAGCAAAGTGTCATAAGTCAAGGTAGCCGAGTGAACTATAAAAAAGGTTTCCTTTACATACTTTCCCTTTACTCCTCAAGCCAAAAGCGCTGGCTCCGAAAATAATAATGAAATGGATGAGAAAGAGATAAAAAATAAAAATACAGGTCATGTCAACTCATGAAATTGTACTTTAAAGTTCATTTCAAAAGGGGGATTTACTTGATATTTTACGATACATGATTCAGTTTGAAGTCTGATACGAAAATATTGTTTTCCTTTTGTGCCTACAATTTAAGCTAGTCTGGCCATGAAAAGATGCGATAAAAGAAATTTGTGAAATTTTTTCAGGTTTTCAGTCCGGAATCAGGTACACTGATTTGACTTTGACTCTTTACCTTTTTTACTAACGAAAGTGCAGAATTTGCCGCTGATAATTCTATTCGAGTTTATTTTTTGCCACACAGTTGTTTGGCAAAGCTTCCTTGTTTTTTAGAATAATCTTATCGCACATCACTGACTCCGTAATCAATCGTCATAGTCATATTAATATTAAGCTATCCACTTTAATGATTCATGCTCAGTCACCAATTTGATCAGTTTTGTGTAGCCTTCACTTTTTCAATCACCTGTGTACATCCTGTCACAGTATTCAATTTTCATGGGAGCTTGAGAGATGCAAACTGACAGATGGAAAGGCCAATAGCTTGTCAAATTTGAATTGAGATGATATTAATGATTCTTAGCCGCACTCATACTGCCATCGCCATTGTAGTGATTGAAAAGTAGTTTATAAGAAATGCATTAGCATGTTTAATGTCCATAATGTCATTATCCTGTTTAAGAGACATTTTATTGCCCATCCACGTACCTGCGTTGTGCTCAAAACTATTCTGACCAGCGGTAGTCAAACCTGAATATAAAGTAGACTTGTAAATATACAACGTTAAAAGCTACACACAAACTGGCCTTAGTATTAGTTTACTCTGTTGCTATTTGTGGCAGTTTGCAATCGCCAATTCAAACTTGAAAAGATTTGTATCGTAAGTATTGAGCGGTTTAATTTGTGCCGTATATCATTTTAGATTATGTGTTTCATATCAGCACATGAACTTCATTTTTCATTTATGTTGCACATTCACAATGCGTGCTAGGAAATGATTTGTCGCAGATGTATTGCTTTTTTAACCATGTGTTAAGTAGCTTCTGACTACAAATAAGACACCACACACACACTATATATGCGAAGAAAGGTCGTAATTCGTAAAAGAGTATGTAAGGCTTATATACCTTGAGGCAACACACGCCCCTGAATTCAACATGAATATGTAGTTACACTACATGTTAGAATTTTTGTTTTGTCATATAAGTCGATATAAACGAGCGTTATAAAATTATCAAGCCTTACTTATGCAAATATGAGTGCTTTCATCATAATATCTAAGATATGAAAATGAAACAATTATGCCGCACTCTCATATATTGGTACGTATGTGAAAACTCAGCTAACTACTTGTGCATATTATTTTTTACGTTTACCCTAACAGGATCAAGGTTTTTGCATTGACATCCTGCCTCGCTACCAAGGTCAAAATACAGAGCATTTCTGGTCACAACTAACATTTCCTGCACCAAAGGTGTATTTAATATAAATTATTGTTTTCGCTAGTGCATCAAAAAGCGCAGGATGATACGTTTTTTATGAGTAAAACGGTTAGGTTTGATATTTTGTTTGTTTAAGTAGAAATACTAATGTTATAGATTTATTGAGTTCCATCACCAGAAGTTAAAACCCTGAAATATAAATAATACAGCATTGAGATAACTGATAAAACAGGAACCGTGGTAGGGAATCAGAATAGCATCACATCATTTAATCTCTGATTATCTGTCAATCACTCAGATGGTGACACTCTTCTCTAAAAATGTAACTTAGAGGACAAATGCTTCAAACTGGATGATGTAAACAAAAATATTGAGATGTAAAACCTTTGCCTTGAACACATATATGATTCCAAAAACTCATGGTCAAAGACTAGCAAGAATTCATAAGTAGAATTAGCTGGATCTTGATGGCTTCAAGGATTCATTTAGAGCCAGTTGTTGGTGTGTTGTTTATTCTCCTCAAAACCATGCATCAATATTGAACATTTTCCAAACCGTTTATTTGGCATGTAGCAGGAGAGCAAAATAGATGTTGCTCATGTGTATTTAATATTGCGTTTCATTTCACCCACTCAAACCGGCATCATTTAGCCACCTGTTTGACTGATACGTGATATTATAAAATATTGTGTCAGACACGAATAGAAAGCTTTATTAGCAGTGAATACAAATACACGTTAAATCAAAGCCTCGAAAAAAAACCATTGTCAAGACCTTCACACAGACATACACTCATTCTTGCACATTGTTACGTTTTGTGTGTACTGGTTGACGGTTACCTTGTGCGAGCACCTTGCTCAATGCCCCGTCTTGTCATTGACGACCTTCTCTTAACTTCTGCTATGCTGCGTTTTTATAAATTTACGCATGTTTAGAAAATCTAGCATGCCAATGTATCACATTATCACAACCTACTCTCATCAACAGGTATAGGTATACCTGGGCTTACTGTTACGTGTGTGTAATGTATAGATAATACCGAGCATGTTTTTATCGCTTTTGTGCGTACGACCGCGTCATAAACATAACAGTGTGAACACAACATAACTGTTGCAATTACGATGAGTATCATGTTATATTTCATGCATGCCCAATCTGTTTCAAAATGTGTACAAAAGCCAATTGCTTTTGTGATATGAAATTACTACGGAACTGGATTGCATTGTAGATAATGAAGGTGTTGATTTCCATCCAGATTATGCCGTAACCATTATTTTTGCAAATGTTGCATACAGACCACTTCTAATGAAATATTCCAAAAAGTTTTTTTTTGCATAGTACTCAAGTACGTGGGTTGCAAAAACACTGTTTACTTTATAGAGCTAGCTTTAACTTAAACAAAATATGTTTTCATCTAAGGTCATTTTCCTTTTTCTGGATTTTATGACTTGTTTTTGTGAGTGTTTATCTGGAGAAAAAATACTTGAAGGCTGACTTGGCTTTGGGAACTCTTTTGTGTACTCTACTTCAAATAATAGTTGAAGGTAAATACTGCCAAACTATTGGGCACTTGTTCAACCTTCCTTTGGGCTCTTAACTGGAGTCTTGGGAAGCATTCGATTTTAATATCTTAGTTAGCTGAGGATTATTCCCACGTAATAAAAACCTTGCATTCCATACATATGGTTTATTCAGAGCAGAACTGTATACCTAATGCGGAAGTAAGTAAAAAAGTGTTAAATTTTCTCAAATTTATGACGCAAATATCTAAGTTAACGGTAGTAAAGGTGTTAAATAAATTGGATTGGACGGAATGGACGATTTTTTTTATCTGGATTAACAAAATGAACATTGTCCATCGTTGAGGCAACTGGAATCGGGGAGGATGGGGACAAATTATTCAGTTTTATATATTTCCTTTAAAAAATTGTGACGAAATCAACTATTATGAGGTTTTTTATGGCCTATATTATAAGGCTTGCATGAACTTATTAAAGTTCTAATGCACATATTCGCGAGTATGGTTGGCTTAAACGGAAGAAAGCAACGCATCTTCACTAAATGATTCACTCTAAATAGTAAACAGATAAAACGAAAAGTAACAAACCTAATCTTCCTGACTCATTATAATGACAAGCATAAATAGATTTTAGCTGCATCATTAACCGGATTTCCATTTAAAATTGATTATGAAGCGGTGAATAGCTCTTGATAAAATGCAAGTAAAGATACACAGTAAGGTATATATGGCTTTATATGCTTTCAACTTTGCAATTTGCAAAAATTGATACACATGGATTGCCTACTTTGTTGCTCGCTTATACCAATTTTTTATTTGGATATGGCTTTATCGAAAAAAAGACATCCTTTTACGCAAAAATTTAGTTAAATTGAGCGAAACATACATTAACTTTATACGTTTTAGCTAAATCATGAAGAAGAAAACAATTTGAAGACTAAAGCACCCTTATGGCATATGACATGTAAAATTACTATAGGATTTGATTGGTACTGCTACATTGTATTTTAATGCAAACAGCAGATCATCAGATTTTTGTTACGTTTTAGTTTTTGGATTGTTGCAAGCATTTGCAAAACATACGTTTCTACATTTAAGGAGTTAACTACGTTTGTTTGAGTACTTTTTGTAATTTATGAAAAGTAGCATTTCTGAAGTTTCAATCCAAGACTACCAGCTACCCAATTTCAGTGATACAAGAGCGACCTTCTTAGCGCAGGTTGACCTTCCCGATCAACAGCTGTGTAGCGACATGCTAATTACAACTGTATTTTAAGTATATTCTAAAAATCTACGTGTGAATTGAGTCATCTCAGCAAACATTCAAACTAACAGTATAAATGTCAAGTTTCAGTTTTTCAACAAAACATATTTTTCTACACTACATTTAACTTCCGGACAAAAGCACCATAAACAAAAATTGTGAAACCCATTCCCAAATTTTCATTTTCCATAAACCTCAAAAGTGGGAAGTAGTTTCATTCTCTTTAATTTGGTATCGCATGCTTAACGAGAAATAACAAGGCAATATTCCCGTCGTCAAAACTGCATAAACTGGTCGCAATGCCAAAAATAGACATATACGTATTGGTTTATCGCCCAAGTAATTGGACTACTAAACCGTATCTCTATTGAATGCATTTTTAGCTCTGGCGGTTTTTTGTTCGGTTACATACTTCTTACATGCATGCATACAACACATGTGGTAGCTTGTATCTTGTTGTAAATGATTTGATTTGCAAAAGGAATTAGTTTCGCCAAGCTGATGGGAACATTCGTTGCAAAGAGAAATAAAATGCTGAGGTTATGGAGTTCACATTATGATGTAAATACTGCATGTACTTATTTCATGTCTAGATGACGGACACAGATATTAACTTACAGCACAGCAGCCACTTGAAATGGCGCATTGGAAATTAAGGGTGTTGAGTTGGTTGTATAGTTAGTAATTGCTGTTGCAAATATTATGAACAAGGTGTCAGTCATTACAAGAAGGAATAGCAGGAATACCGAGAAAGGATAATATCAATCATTACCTACCACATAGCAAAGTTTTACATACGTTTTTTGGTAAGTCATGCTGGACACCACGCCACCAAATAAAGTTCATCGCCTATTGCCAATGTGTGTTATGAAGATATATCAAAGGCATGTAAACAAAACGTACGTACAATCCAAACAACCCCAGAACCAATACAAGGAAACGAACTTACAATGTATTACTTGCTCTTCACCATTTGGTCTTGAATGAACTTTTTCATCTATATTTGTATGACAAGTTCGCGTGGCTTTTTTTTTGCACTCGGAGAACTACTGTAGAGGTTGTGTAAGAGTTCACTGGACTCGTCAACAAAACATTCCCTCATTTTCACTTGTTACTCATTCAGAGCACCCATGCTCGGCGTATTTTGCCGCATATCATGCACCATTTAGCCTTATCAGTCTGAATGAAACGGAGGTGCAGATACTATTATGTAAAGTTTATTAGCTTATGGTATGGTACCCATATTAATATGCTCACGATATACATAAAAGTGCATAAATTATGATGAAATATTCCAACGTCATATTTTTAGCCCCATAGTCTAATGAAATGTAAATGCACATGCATTATAGTTTTTGACCACATAAGTTCAGGAGTTATGACTCAAATTATTTTCTTATGTGATCCGGAAGTTGTGGCTTTTGCGAAACACTTGCATGTCTGGAAATGCATGGAAAATAACGTAAACAATGACCTATCCTTTTTGCGCAAAAGGCTTTCTAAAAAATTGGAACCGCGGCAAACAGCTTAAATAGAATGGAAGTCAATGTATTGCTGCTATTTTGGAATTTTAAAGTTAACGTTGAAAAGGTCAACAAAAAATCTGCCAGGTTTTAAAATTCTCATTTAAAAAAGTACTTTACCAATAAATCATATACTGTTGCAAAAACCCGATTAACTTCCACGCGAGTTGTATAAAAAGCAAGACGCAATACAAAAGTTATTAAATTTATGTTTGCTATAAAATGTGTAAATAAGAAATATACACAATGTATAAAAAAAAGTTTGGAACACATCAGTTGCGTACAAGCACATAGTCGGTTCCATGTATCGCACGTTATGCGTATGGATAGTTTATTATATACATATTTACAAAGTAATGTATGTTTGTTCTGAAGAAACGGGTGTCAAGGACCTCATCCGTAAAATCAAGGTACATCAAACAGCACCAAGAACCGACTGCTTTGCATGAATTACGCAAAGATAGAAAGTGAAAGCTCTTTTTCGGCTAATCTCAGGAGCACAAGCAGCGCTTTCACAGCAAGGATCTAGATACATTTTTCTTATTTCGTAACAGTGAAAGGTGAAAAGGCGCAGGAGTTAGTTTCTCTGGAGAAAGGAAAAACTGGAAGGACGTTGCTCGAAGGAGAGTGCGTGAGTACAATGACCGCGACAACAGACGGCAATATAGAGCGGTAAAACTTGAGGACGTCGGTCGGCAAAGCTTCCTTCTAAAGCAGTTTGCACACACTACGCTTACACTGACAAACTATATGTGATATAGGTACTGACAACAAGAAACGCAAACCATAAACTTCTCTCCTATCCTGAGCGGCTCCAGTGCTATGCCAATGTAAACAGACTTTGTAATCCGCACTCTGTTTTTTTTTCTGAATCATCATCAACGCCAATTTCGTCAGCCTTTATGGCCGGTGAAAGCTTGCTGCGCTGTTGTGCTGGCGTACGCTCCTGTTGACTTAGATCACTCTCGCCTTTTCCAACTTACTACATATTTTATGTCACGCTGTGTATTGTAAAGGATGAATGTATTAAGCAGAAAGTCTGGCTAAGACTTCTGTTTCCATTTTCTAAAGAAAGGCTGGTACTAACCAGAAGCCCGATTGGAAACCCCAACATCATCTTCACAAGCCATTTATAGAATAAATCCACATTACAAAATACGACTCGCTGTCTAATAAACATATTAGAAACATAAATCCGTACATGTATAAACTCACATGCATAATTTCCATTTATACATATTGGCAACCAGCTGCAGGAATAACTGACGAGTGTTTACCTTTGATCTGAAAAGTCATTTCTTCCGGTGAAATACACAAATTGGATGAGTGATGATGATATCACGCAAGAATGCGTAAAACGTAATCAACCTATGACTAGAAAGTAGCTTAGCTTACTACAACGCAATAGCTTTTCCTATCAAAGCATATTCTAGACTATCATAATCAGGATGGCAGTATTATTAATGTTTTTATTACTGAATATGTACACACTTTATACTGGAGTCAACAGTCCATGGTTCTTTTCTTGTATCGACTTGTTTTCCAGTTGAGGTCATTTATGATGTACGCACTTGATAAACGTGTACACATACTTTGGAATTTGTTGACCCCAAACCTTACCTAAATGATCCAACTTTCAACAGCTGTTGCTCCTCAAACATTGGAAGAAAGCAGGTCCGGAAGTGTGGAGTTTGTTTGGGGATATGCCTAAGCAGACAATGTTTCTAACCTTCTGTAAGATACACATGGGCGAGTGGAGCTAATGGGAAAATAACAGACCATAATTTCACAACCTTTCCTTTCATCTTATGAACCAATGTGTATCTTTGCAGCGAAAAGTTATTCTTAATTTTTATTGCTTGCCCAAATATATTAGAATCTATGGCATATTGGCTACATCCCTACTCATCATGAGTTCCCATGAGTCGAGAGATGAGAGCTGTAGATTATTAAAAGGGAATATAATTGTATTGAATATCGGTAGGTAATTAGCATGCTTTCTTTTTATTTTGAAAGGTACTTAAACCCATCCAATTATCGTTTTGCACATTTTTGGAACAACGTTTACCCTCAGTTTACTCACAAGTTGGTCCTCTGATGGGATTATAGAGTATTTAAAAGGTTTATAGTAAGTTCTTAATTAATGTGCTTGAATTCAGCATCATGAAGAAGTTTAGCGTTTTACACATAAACACAGTGGTATCTCCTTACGCTCTTGAATATTTTCGAATATTTTGGATATGTTGGTGAAACAGCATCAGACTGTACTGCAAAATTACATATTTTGTACCATATGTGGGCGAGTTCAGTGGACTGGGTTCAAACCTATTATATATAATGAAAGTCACAGTTTGACTACTTAAACTGGAAACCATGTAGGTAATGGCTAATGGGAAAGTTTACCAGGTCCGCCTAAGAATTCGTCTTCCCATATGCGTTCTGAATGATAATGTTCCATATCATATTCACAGACACACATCCTTCACCGGTCGTTGTAAACATTTCAATTTGAGGAGAAACCACTGTGTTCTAGTAAATGAGGAAGAAAATAAGCAAATTAGTAATTTGTCTGTTTTTACAAGCACTGTAATATCTACTTGTCTGCCAAGAATGGAACATGTTATGAAAACGCGGAGGCAGAGCAGTTAGTAGTAGCCTTTCTGTTACAGATTTAGATTACATTGCTCAGCTTTTAGCTCGCAAGCAGCTAGAGCCAGACTATACACATACGTCATGCATATCATTTCGGGATGTTGCCTGAAATTAGAATTTTATATGGACTGATGAATAGCCATAGTGTACCTTCCTCATAATGGGCATCCTCATGAGCCCCACGGCAATTAGCGTTGTCGCTGCTAATGGAAAATCCATTGATGATGGCAGCGTAAAAAAATGACAATTCTCAATCCCAAGTTGGAGTAGGTCGCTTTTATACCCAAACCATGCTGTCATGTGTGTGCAAACTATTTTTTGCAAAATTGTATCCTATGAGCTCATGAGTAAATATAAACACAACATATTATATAGATAAAAAAGAATGTATAAAACACCGTGTATCTGTTTTGTATTGGGAAAAAATGATAAGTACATTGCATGCAAAATTCAGAGTCAATGACCAATGTTGTATACATAAATATACATCAATCAACCAACTACAACACCGTACCACCGCGTCATGCATCAAATCCGCGGACTGAAGAAACGGGTGAATGAATGTTCTGCATCACAATGGATGGAGAACTTTTCGATTTTTAGTAATGCTACTCCATTCCATCATCACGCGCTACACCTAATGCTCCTCTCTCTCTCTCTCTCTTTGAGGTTTTAACTCCAGAATGGTTGTTATAAATAATGTTATGCTCTTCGGTGGAGGGAAGCTTACTTTGTTTGTACCTATACTCACACACAATCCGGCATATTCCAAAATTGAGGGCCAATGCCCAGCCTTTATGCACCGTCACGGGGGATTCAACTGACAGTTTGGTGTAGTTCATGTAGACACTGCCACTGGAAACAGAGTTTGGATGGAGGGCAAGGAACCGGCTCCAAATGCATGATACCAATACATTAAACTTAGAATAGGGACTCTAGGCCTAGTATTCTGGAACTGAGGAAAGCAAGAGCTAGTGCTACGTCATAAGAACTTTCCCAGAACATGCCGTGATCGGTTAGACTATAATGAGTAAGCATTGGCAGACACATCAAAAGATGAAAGAGGAAAAATTATGCAAACTTTCAAAACTACTTAATTCAGTTCCTATACATACACCATACCGGTCGCAACATAATAGCGTGAGGCGAACTGAGGTTGACTAACTAAAGGAAGAGTTGGAAATGTAGCAGATGTAGAACCGCTTTAGATACGAATCCATGTTGGAGATGTATGTAATTTACAATGGACCAAATGTACTGAGAGTCGTCTTTTTCAAATTGAAATATTCCATTAAAGTCAGTAACAGCTGAACTTGTTACCTAAACAACTAGACAGATAATTATTTTTGACACTGTGTAAAGCTTTGTGTTGTGAACTTCTTGAAATCAAAGAGCGTATAGATTTGCTTTGAAGTACCCGTAACGAATTTCAGACTCGAAGGTGGTGGTAAGTATAATGAGCTACTACTATTATATTATTATGTTCGTAGTTTGGAACAAAAAACCATGGTTTATAATGGGCATGCAGAATTGAAATACTACTCAAAGGATAGCATCACATCATTTTCAATGGCCCACGGGGAAACCATAGCCGTTGAACTAAACGATATTGATTACGCAACGTAACGTGTCACAGAGTGGATGTTGAAGTTCGATTGACTATAGGCAGCACTTTTTATAGGTAATGTATGTAGGTATTCAGTGGGTTTAAGAGGGGGCAATGAACAAATATGCCGGACGCACCAGGAAAGCATTTGATTCCATTATACATCGCTTCTGTCAACAATTGCTTTCACTGGTGACAAATAATACTATGTAACGACCATAATAAAAAAGAAGGAGAAAGCACAAAGCAAACTTGGTGTAGGTCTGAAACGTATTTTGCAGTTTACTCAAGTTCGGCTAATAAACTCAGGTCACCTGAGGTTGTTTGAGAAACCCAACAACTGGGAGATGGAAAAATGCACATGTGTGCTGCAGATTCTTTTGTGCATGCTATCTACGTTTCTTCAAATGATGGATTGTTGTTTATTGACTTTGAAGGGGTGGACGTGGACGCATAGTGTGCTTTCATTTCCTCTTTCAAAATGTCCTCCAGCTTTATTGAAAAACAGCAGTAAATATGGTTAGGTCACAGATGAATTGAACACCAAAGTTCTTCTTTATTTTATGAGTTACTACGACTGCTAGTTACGAGCCAAGTTAAATGATGATAAAAATCCGACATTCTGATTCGGAAAGGTTGTGCATTTAACAGTTTATTATTAAAGTTGTACATGGAAGCATCATGTGAGTATTTAAGTAGGCAAATTCATTAATGGAAGACACATTTTGTTCGCAAATTGTGTATCTCCTATTGCATCGCATTAAATTGTCACAACGGGGCAGATTATGCTATACATCTAACAAGAAAACATGACATGATGAGCAAAATGAGTTTGTTTGGCTAAATAACAGCATTTTGCAGTGACAAAACGAATGAATAGATAATAACATCCAACATCGAACCATTCAACACCTTAACGTACACCCATGTGTGACAGTCAAGCGACAACAACTGATGCATAATTTAAGTATAACCAAGCGAACGTTGATTCATCAATGAAAATGCCAAATAATCCAATACGATCGACGTGCCCGCTAACAAGCAAAATGCCTAATGGTAATCGCTCAAACATTGCATATAAGGATGTATAGCCAGCGCCTTTGATAGCTCATAAAATTGTTATGTCTTGTAATAAAGCTCATGTCCGAAATAGATAATAACTGGCGACCGTCAACTCCTTGAAACCTCATCATCAGCCATGGCATATAATCAATTCACGCAGATGACACGACGTAAAAATAAGTTTATTAGTGCTTCTCACCAACCAACCAACCAACAATTATAAACCGTGGGCATCTGTTGGTAATGTTATAAGTTTCGATTCATAGCAGAGAACCGCAGAGATCAACCCTTTTCAGCAGTAGCCAGAGATGAAAGCACAGCAAAGATGAAGATGGGAGGAAGATGTGATGATGACGCCACTGGCTTCTATATGAAGCAAAGTAATCTCGTCATGTATGTTTTTCTGTGATATTTACAGAGAAAACGTTTTCATGGTTAACACTAACTCATCTGCCAGTGCTAGCATTGGTTCCCATTTATGCCACTGTTACAACGTATTTTTCGAATTAAGAATAGATTTAAGTGCATCTCACATATATATTAATTGTAAGTATAACACATATTAACAACATGGTTAGGCACTGTGTGTGTAAGAAAAGCCTCAAAAAACCTTATTCAGCCACGCAGCATAACTATATGGCTAAGGCAGCAACGTGTTTTTTTGTGGTTAAGCCTAGTGAGTAATGTAAGCAAAACGCTGGGAAACTCCATGAATGAATGGGTTTGCAAACATCACAAGTACGTGAAAAACGCCAAGTTCAATGGCCGAACCTGCCTCCGCTTTTGCATCTCACTTCCTTACACATATAGTAGACACGAACCAAGTTGGTCTACGTAGTAATACCTATGCGTGTACGTCGCTGGGCTATGCTTTGATGACTATGCCATCAATATTGCTTGTGTATATCATCATGATTGTTGTTACTAACATCACCAATCTAACTGGCGTTTTATCAATGTTATCATCATTTGCTCGCACTTCAGCGTTCAACCACATGATACATTTTATTAAAGCGACTGTATCAGGCAGTAGGTACGATACAGTATATACAAGGATTTACATAGTATGAATTTGTATATTATACATGCTTACACCCTTTGTGCTGATAATATAATAAATGAATTGACGATTTTTGCAGAAATATTGAAAGTATGGCATTTATATTAATAACATTATTCGCATCATTGGCACAATTTTAAAAATTAAAACACATGTGGCCTGTGATATTGACTCCGAAGGACCTTGATTAACTTGAGAAAATAATTTAAGTTCAAGTTTTGGAACAAGTATTATAACAAAGTATTCTGCACCACAAAACATCAGAGGGTGGAAAATTTGTGGACGGTGTAATTGCTTTTTCTTTGGTAAAAAAAATTGCACAATACTAAAAATACTCAAGTTACTCCAAAAGCCACCCACGCCATACAGCCACCCACAACCGACTGGAAATATGAGCTTTGATTTGACGGACACGTCAACAAGTAATTTGATACAAAATACTCCAGAAGAGGAGTTAGGGCACATATTGGCTTTCAATCTAACTTTCATCCTCAGAATCTAAGCATTACGCACACAGAAAAAATTAAATGGAGGGTCACAATTTGAAAAGGACTTTACTTTACGGAGTTATTGCATCAACTATTTGAAATCAATTTTCTAGATAAAATAAGCGACTACGAATTGTATCAACCCACATTTTGAAAATAGATACCAAGCCGTTGACTCCAATTCTATAACCGAGTTGTGTCTACTCCGCAACTAATGTATATTATATACCTAAACAACTTTGTAATCCAATAAAATTCTCTAAAAGATGGTTTTTGTTCCTATTTAATTCCCTTCCTTTGTCCTCTCGCAAATTTCTAAGCTACTACCTCTCTTCTCTTTATTCCTGTCTGTCATAATTTGATTCAATTTCTCGGAACAATGAAGCCATACAAGAGTTGATTTATTACTGATTTGCGAATCTAATACGAGCTCACGGAGCTGTAATGAGGCATAAGGTACTCAACAGCCTTTTCAACTTTGTACATTATTAAAATCAGCGGAAGACAGGTAGTCTAGCGCTACAATTATTCACGCCGTCAGTTCAACGAATCACAAAGGAAGATAGAAAAAGGTACACCAAGAAAGGTGGAACTCTTCGGTGCGTGTTAAATACAAAAATGGAGTGCGGTGTCTGGATTCCGGTGTTGGATGATTGACTTTTCACAAAATTCATTCAACTATTCGTTCATTGACTGTCACCGGAGAAACTCTTGTAATCATATTTTTACAATGATAAAAACCATTTTGACAATCTTCCTCCAAAGAAAACAAGGGATGTCATAAATGACTTGTGACGATTTTCCCTTGTCGTGTGACATAAATCTGGAGATTTGTGCCAATTTTCTGGTAAAAAAAGGTAACGGTAATAGAATGGAAACCTACTAGCAGGGTAAGCTTTGCTTGTATATGCTTTCACAAAGTCTGATGATAATCATGATGATGATCAACATCTTTTCACAAGTGATGATCTGGAGTTAGCTCTTCCCTCGTATCGTCTCTAATCAGCATCTAAAGCAAAAGGTTCAATGACCAGCTAGTGAGTGTGTGACTATGTTCCAGTGCCAAATTCCAATATCTTCCTTACCTCCTATCGTTTTTACCTATCTAACTCTTGAGAGCTTTCGTTCTGTCACTCGTTTTTGTTTTGGCCCGTAATCACTGCATAAAAATTGAATTCAATGTTTCCTCCGTACCCACATTTCAACCATGATGATGGGAAACGTGAGCACATTTTTATATCTTTTGATATCATGCGTTGGCAATATAAATCCGTTGTAACCTTATGAAATCCTTGCATTTAATCAAGTCACACAGTGACTCTGACTTTCTGGTACGCACACTGGGGAATATCGTGTGTTTTCAAAAAAATTTGGCAACAGCCCATTCAAATAGCTCGTGCGTTGATGTTGTTGATTCTGTTTTTGTAAATCCACAGGCTTCATGCGTAAATTGGTGTAGGTGGTGTGGTGTTTGATATTAGACAAGGGGAAACATTTTCCAAAGATTATATGGTTCTTCGGAACATAAATGTCACTCACGACGAGGGGCCATTGCTTCGCCGAAAATGTAGACGGTATCCATCTCCATTAAACATGTGCGTATCCAGCTCGGTTTATGTGCGTATCGCATGAGTCATGCATACTTATTGCGTGGCACTTTGGACTGTTTGGTATACCAATGGGTTATTTTCTATAAAGTTCGTCCAACAGGTTGTAGTTGGATTTGGATATCGTAATGTCTATTAATACGTAAGGTACAAAAACTTGTGAGAGTCCATTAACCCAAATGTCGTTGTTATGTGTTTAAAAACTAATTAATTGAATTTTTACAGCTACAGACAGACAGACTAAAAAGCTCGTGTAAATTACAACGGAAGGTAGTTCAAATCTAGACGTATTTGAGATTATTAAATGTTTTTACACTTAACATTGGAAAGAACTAAGGAAGGGACAGTTTTAGGTTAATTACATTACTTGTCTAATTAATTTCTATCCGCATTTAAAAGAATATTCTTCGCATGACATCACTCATTATGTTAATTATTACAAGCAAGTACTTGAGATTACTAAGAATAACATATACGCATGTAAATATTCGTAATCGTTGGTAAAGTTCAGGGTGGAATCGAATACAAACTAAAGAAAGACAAGTCACGCATTGGCAGACATATCACATTTGAATGCATGGAACGGATGAAACGTGCGAAAATCGTGGAACAAATGGCTCAGCTCGCTTACACTTTGGTAGGAGCACCAACACTAGTCAGTTTTGGCAATGATTATACTCATACACAGAGTGGAGAAGACATGTGCGTTTGTGATTACTTTAAACTTGTCTGGAATTTTTACGCAGTCTTCATTGTATGTTTTCAGCAGGCAATAATCAAGCACAAGTATAGGAAGGAACCCTTTTTAACAACGTTGTTCACCAGAGAAGTGGTATGATATTGTGGCATGGCAATGGGATAGAATGACGGGATGGTTGGTTGGTTGGCTATGGCTGCAATCTTTTTTGACTACTTACGCTCCATCCCAGATATTGCGATGAATCTGCAATTTACTTTGCATACAGAACGCACACATCGCACGGCATGACATTACACCAGCAAACAGCAAAAACACTGATTCTAAAAGTGAGTAATCCTAATCCGACTGCATGCATTAATAAAACCGCTTTCATGGCATTGCTGGCTAGCTGCCTTTAACCATTTTTTTATAAAAACACAGCTTCAACTTGCTTGCTTACACTCGTTGTAACATGTTAAATCATATTCCAGTGAGAATGAACTTTGGGCTTGCATTTATGCGTGTACGCACGCACGCAATTTTAAGCATGTCAAAAGACGATATCTGCTAAACCTTTTAAAATGGGAAGATCATGCTGATCTTCACGACAGAGCGAACGACGTTATATTGCAAACACGTTGTGGAATAATAACTACATTTTACACTTGTGCTCCAACGTTTGATGGTAAATGCTTCAACGGTAGTGATTACTTTCATAGGGGGAGATCTTGTCATGTGCGTAAAATGAGGCTTGAAATAAAATCGTGCTCGCATAAAGAGCTCAAATAGTGCTATATTATTCAATAAGAATTCTACACAAATTGCTTTAGTCGACGCAATAATCCAAAATTACGAATGGATGTAAATGTAATTCAACCTCGATTTCAATTCGAAAACAGTTTTTCCGTCGGCTGAAGCTGAAACAATGACTGGGTTTTCTTACCACGTACGTTTATCAATGGAACTACAATGTATAGGAGTAATGTGTTGCATGCGTTCTTATTCTATGCTTTATAAATTGGGCAGTATCGAACTGGACACGTGGAGCTCATAATTTGATTTTCGGTAGATTTACCGAATTTCTTTCAAGGTGCCGCATGCATCCCTCCTGTGAATTATGGACAATGGAGCGGAATTTGATCAAAATGACTAAGGATTTGTTATACCTACTTACATACATAAAGACTTTGCAAGGCGTTCGCAGCTAATATAGCATTACATAATAATAGTATCATTGTATATAGTACACTCTATAGCAGTTGTAGCACGAGTAAGATTGTATCTTCTTCAAAGTGTACAATTATTGCTTGGGGGACGGTGACATAAGAGTGTATATGACTCCAATTATCTGGAGATTACTTAGCTAAACGAAAAAGAACAAAGCAAACAAATTTTTGTACCGCAGCTATTTCTAGATGCGAAACTCAATTACTTCCTGTTTACACGATGTGGACAACTACATATTCGCAGCAGCGGAATGAAAATTGTAGCACAAGCAACAAAATAAAAGTGTGTTGAAATCATACCGAAATTGCTAGAAAATCTAGTACTTACGAAAGGAAGAATCTAGGGATGTGCACTGAATAAATCAATAAAATAATTATAAGGCATCCTTTATGTAAAACTAATTTCTTGTTTGACACACTTTCAAAACAGAGGCATCAAATTTCTTATTAGATTTTCCGCATTGATTCTTCTCGAAACTTTATCAAGGGCACGCGGCTGGGGGGTTTCTGAACTTTTGAGTTTTAATACGTCATGAAAGGCTCATTGATTGTTTTTATCGCTAAATGAGATCCATTAGTAATCAGTATGCATAATATGGAAGCACTTATTGCTTGTAGGAAATAAGGAATATAGTGTGAATATTATTATTCTAGCCCGAATCACACCTTTCGGGGATTCGAAATATGCACGACTCAGATTCACCTTCGGCACATTATGCATGACAAACATAATAAGGGAACTACAGCCATTGGGTAATCGATAAAGTGTGGCAATGTTTTGGACATCAATTTTTCATTGGATAACATAATTATAAATGAGTATCATTTCTGACTGATGTTAATACTGTGCATGCTGTCAATTTCTATATAAATTCACACTTATTCCAGGTTTCATACTCCGCGATTTAGTCGTCACTTTTTAATTGCAAAATGATAGCGTCCCCAGCTTTAGCATGTCCATAAAATTCTTGCAGTTTGATGATTAATTTGGATATTGTGTACAAATATGCACCTCTTGTAACTTATATAGCAAATTTTGGATTGTCTTATTAGCAATTTATATCATTATGGTTGACTGTTCATCATACTCGATGTAAAAATAATACTTTTGCTACTTTCACCTACTAATGTTGTAATTTTCCCTGAGACAGCAACAACAGTCATCAGTGGAAACCCTTTAGTTTTTGCTTGTAATATTAAGGACACTTTTTCTTAAAACTTAATACTCGATCATGTCACTCAATCATTCTGTCGTGGTAGAGTCGGCCTTGTAATTGTTCTTTCCAAAAGCAGAGTATCTACCAGTCAATCAAAACTCAATATTTTTTCCCTATGCACTATGGAACGGGTATTTATGATTATTTTATGAACATAAAGCATGCAACCAGAAGGTAAAATAGTATAGAGTCGGAAAATAAATTGATTTTGCACATCAGTTGGCAAACTTTTCAAAATATGGCTTATTACTTTATAATATTCAAGCGTTTGGAATGTGCAATGACAGGTGAGTCGTAAAGTCGTAGACATATTATACAATTTATTGCTTTTTGACATTAACAACTAATAAACATGTTCATTAACAATGTAACTGCGTTAAGACTGTACCCTGGTTGTAAAGACAAGCATGCATGCTTAGTTGTATAGAATAATGCATTGAATGAGGTGTTTTATGTACTAAATTCCTGCGAAATGTGAAACTAAAAAGTTTCAAAACAAGAATAAACATTAAACCGCGTTGTGTTAGTTCAGCTCAAAAGAAATTACACCCAGTAGTGAATATTTCAACGAATGAAATGTTTCTATTTGTGCTGAAGGGATCTGACGTGGACTGAACTACTTTTTAATTACAATAAAAAGGAAAGCACCAATCCGCTTTATTTAAATACAAGCTAATCCGGTTAATTGAGCTTACTCAAAATCAGTGTATAACCCTCCTTTTGTTATTACTCATGCTTTGAACCGAACCAGATATCTTTACGTTAAACTTTAGTCACATAATTTTCTTTGCAAATATTGCGACCATTGTGCTTTTGTTATCTAGTTGGGTTTGCTCGTTGGAAATGTATAATTTTCGGATCCAGATTTGACACTCTATCTCTCCCAGTCTGTCTAATGGGAATGATTCAATGAGGCAAGATGACAAAGACAGGTTACATGTATGCTGCTGACTCACAATCAGCTACAGTTCAAAGAGATCAAAGAGCGTTCTGCAGAGTGATAGGGCCCTTCTGTTCTGTGACATAATGAAGTGAGCAACTTAATCAAGCACAAAAAGCAAAACTACAGATAAGCCTACACCAGATATCTACAGTTTTAAGGAAACGATAGAGTGGTTGAAGCTCGAGTCGAACATTGGAATGCATTAAATTTTGTAGCGATCTATTTATTAAGTTACCAAAAACTTTGGTATGTGCATAATAGACACATAAAAGAAGTAAAAGCAGGGAAGCATGCATAGCAACAATCGGGAGCAATTTGGAAGTCATATTAAAAGAAATAATGTAACACACATATGTTTCGTATTACGGTGTGAGTTTAGTATATATATATGTGTGATACTAGGATAGAAACAGTGCATAAGAGAAGTTCATGTTGTTGCTGGAGAAGGTCAACGACCAAGAAAAGGCGAATGTACGAACTTACCTCACTACACTCTTTTCACTACGCCTGCTACTACTTCCACAATCCACAACTTATACTAGCATCAAAGCAGTGTGCCATGCATGTTTGTATGTACATACTTGTAGATATAGCCATTATATGCACATGAACAACTCTTCTTCTGCTCGTCAACCTGCTCTTCATCTCAATACATTTATATCAACCTATTCAACTACTGCAAACCTAAAGTTAGTCTAGTTTCTTACAACCATATTTCTACTTTCTCACAATGTATGAATGTATGTGAACCGTACCGGCAACTAACAAGCGAGAGATAATGATTAGGTAGACAATGCTTTTCTCCATCAATTTTGCCGAAACCTCTTTACAATCCATGTGAGTCGCGCTAGTTTGAGTTTCTTTGCTGCAGTTTTTACTTTCTTTTTGCAGCCGCTCACATGCAGGCACATCTGACTGAAAAAATTCAAGTGCAGTTAAAGCAAATCAAAAAAGTTTTGGACTTACGTATTGTTCAAGACGTGCAAAATATAAATGCCGCTCTTGATCCACAAGTAATGAACTATAGATATGGTAAGTAGACTTCAGTTTCATCTATACGCTACTTACTTTGTCCACAAAAGTTAATTCACACTTGTAACAAGTTTTTATTACTGTATTTGATATTAATATTACGATTTGGTTTCGAAAGTCAAACGTCAAATTATTTTATAGTCAAACCAGAAGAATTTTTGGGATGTACACTAGCAATGTCATTCTTTCATTACCAACTTGATCATCATCATCCTCACTCTAAAGTCAGAGTGATAATGTGTATTCAAAATGAGTTCCAATTATGTGATAGCAGTAAACATATATGTTTATAGGCTTATAAAGAGAAACACATCAATTCACGTCTGCCTCATTTATCTATTCCTTTTTCTGCAGGATTTACACAAATTTATTCGCACTGCTGTTGCTGTAAGCAGTATGTCAAGTCGTGTGTATGTGTTTTTCTTGAGCCACTGTTGGTTCATAATGTCACATAATGTACTTGTACACAAAAAGTATTTCACTCACTAAGTTACTGATTTACCACATGAATGCTCTTGCTCCCGTCTTAAATAAAATCCAAAAAGAGGATTCCAATGGATGGAGTCAGTCCAATCTTCGAGAATCAATACGTAACGTACGATTTTTTTCTATTTGAGGATATGCGTATAAATTTTTTCGTTTGCTGATTTTTTCACACAATAATTTGTTCTGTTTTTCACTTATTGATCACTCGATTAACAGCTTTGACAACTAATCTTTGAATGAGACACTAACGGTTAAGCAACTCTGGCTAGCAATTTATAGACACAATCTTTCCTATAAATTCCGATAGCCAATGAATGCTTCCTTATTATATTGCCGATCGTACAAAATCAGTTTTCGAAATTATGCGGATAACAGACTGATATGGAAATTCCTGTTTCCTAATTCAATGCATCAATTTTTTCCAACTTCCGGTAAATGCATTTGTTGCACTGTAAATAATGGAGCCGGTTTAAAGTGTTCGTCAAGTCGACCTTTGCTAAACGTTTAAAATTATTTTTTATGTATTCCACCCAAAAGTACTTCCGCCAGCAAACAGAGCTGTCTGTAAAAAATAAGTGAATAAATCGAAGGCAGTAGGTATGTTCATATGCAGGTCAACTGTTTCCAATTTGCGAGACACTCGCAGATTCCAAAACCGGTTTTTGATTCTCTCTTCGCTCCGACCTGCGTTTACAGGTCCTTGCTTCGCTTCTTTCACTTTCTATCACACAGAAGAAGTGCACAATGCAGTTCACTGTTTTCTTATAACTGTTCACCTACAAACTTCCAATTTCTATGCTAAGTGTTTAAGTTTCTTTATCAGTACACTTTATCTTCCGGGGTGTAGCCTACAGGGCATTGCATGTAATGCACAAAATTCTACCACATTTTTTTGCATAAAAATCTTATGCTACAAAATTGATATTTATTTTATATGCACTCAAACTTTACTTCAGGTTGACAGAAGTACCAGTAGGCTTTCAAAGCCAAGGCTGCAAGCCACACACACGACACGGACAAACAGAAATGGAAAGTAACTCAACATGACCCATTCTGACTCAACTACAGTTGAAGACTGAAACAGGCAAGGCTAAGAATCGGTTTACTCATATTCGTTTGAGCACAAGCGAAACAGCCAACCAAACCAAACCACTGTATAGGAAGACGCAAGCATGAAACAGAATTTTGCCAATGCATTTGCACTACTATACAAATGTTGGCAGAACAGAGCTTAGTATTTTCTCCATTTATGCTACACACAGTTCCAAGCCAACTCCAAGCATTTTGCTTATCAAGTCGTCTAGTGTTCTTTAATGCCCCATGTATTTTCCTGCTTGGAACATGCTGTTGAACATTCGGTCGGTAACACACGACATGGACTCACAGGTTTTGCAGCTTATGAGGCAGAACATGCATGGATGCAACAAGATTCTGAGCATTTTTTGCTACAATTTCTGCACATTGAAAAGATCCAGAAAAGCAAACCAAAGCCATAAACTGGGAAGAAGAATAACGGTGGTTGAAGTCAAATGAGTGTGTACATACGATTATTTTTTCCAGAGTTAATTGGCCAAGCATACAAAATATATGTGGAGTTCCGCAAATGACGTTTTTCATTTTGAAACAAAAAAAATGGGATGCTACATTACATGTATGCGCTTTCCCGAATTTGATATCTTCCTCTTGGAAGACATTAAACATGTCATCAAATTAATGTTTTTCAATGATCCGATATAACATGTTCGCATTTTTTTCAATTTTTGTAGTGAAAAGTTTTGCTGGAGTGAGAGCAAAAAGAAATACTAGATTCTTGTTACGAAATCTGTGCAAGAGCCCTTTTAAGAGTCTATAAAAATTAGAGCAATATAAAACTTCCACTATTACATATGAATAGTCTCAAGATGTTCAAATTTGAAGTGTTCTTCCGAACGGTTAGAGAGCTAAATGAGGAGTTTGAGCATTTTGCTATTTTGGCTTTGATGCTAGTCGACAGTGTGAACCAAAAAAAACTCTCACTTTGATCAGAGCCACTTTTGCTACACATTTTGTAACTTGTAGTTAACTTTTCACTAACGTAACATTGTTTTCTTCTTGTACTTTATGCTGATTAACTTGTTAAGAGCTGATGTTATGAAAACTTTACCTTAGCCTATATTGCAAAACCGTAAACTAATATGCACTTGCTGTTGTCGACAATTTTGTTTACCAAGTTGTGCTATGAAGAGACTGTAAAACATAAGAAATAGGCAATATTAACTCGGTCCATGTCTCTTGAATTTTGTGTTTCTTGGAAATATATACAATATGTCAGCAAGTTAACAAGCTAAAAGCCTGTTTTGTCCTTTCTGTCCCATATATTTCATTCATAGTGAAGTGGTATAAAAATTTTAACCTTGGTAGTGGGCCGCGTCAAGAGAATATCCCTTGTCTTTATCATCTATCTCATTTTGTCCATGACCAATGCTACACATGTTTGTGTATTTAATGTTTTTCTGCCGAACGCAATGAGAGAAACTGTGCATGTAGCAAACACAACATTCAGCAAGTGGCGAAAGTAATGGTATGCACGATGGTCACAGATTTGTGTGCATGCTCAGCATCCTGGAGTCATCATGGTCTTGACCTAATTTTATTTTTTGGTGATAATCATGTGCAGATTTATCGGGAAGGTCGTATGGATAAGCAACCACTCATACCAAGTCCCATAATTTGTGGTTTCGAATGCATCACTGATGGTCATTGTAATTGTCAAGTGTAAATTAATACAAGCATCGTACAATGTTAAATGCATCTGCATTTTTGTCAGAGTGCCCCGTATGTATTGTAAGCGAGACAGTATGTATGACAAGTGAGCTTTGATGTAATCTTGCCAATAGGCACTGATAAAAATGTTGTTTCATTTTCTAATAGCCAGAATTTTTTTATAAGCTTGATGTTAAAACTAGTAAATAGTATGCATGTTATTCTCTCCACTTACCTTATTTTAGACAAATGACAAGGTTGCACTTAGCCCAGAGCGAACTAGAACACAATTTGTTCGCTGGAGAAACACTGTCGTGTAGTTTAAGTTAATGCTTGCTGTAACTGTGTAGTAACTGATGACTATAATACTAGTGGTGACGGACGCTTCCTCTTCCTTTATCAAATTAATACAAAAATTTGTAAAAAGGCATGCTATTATTATTAGAGTTAAGATTGGTTTTGTGGTATTAAAATGTTTAATTACTATTATGCATGCATTAATCAGGCACATCGATTTTACTATATAATTAGTAATTAATAATAACATGACTGTGGAGGATTTCTGACTCTCTAAACAGTAACGTATTATCAACCTGTAGAACAACCCAGCATAAATTAAATTATGCTTTTGGTATAATAGTCAGCATCATTGGTTTAATATATCTGACATTTATCGATGACAATTTAAGTTTATTTAAAGATTTTAAGACGGCGAACATATTGTAGCATGAAATATGCTATCACATTAGAATGAGTTTTGAGTTGTGTCTGGTATGGTCTTGAAGGTGAAATACCATTTAGTACCATATTCCCCTTATAATAGAATAAGCAAATTGGATATATATATTCCTTTCCATTTTCAATAAACTGTGACAAGGTTTTTGGCACAGGACAGGTATGCGCTCATTTGCTTCGAAGTTCAAACAAACGAGTCTTATGCAGGGAAAGGGAATGATATAGAAGCAAAAACCATTCCAATGATTTTAAACTGCCACACTTATGTAAGAATAATATTCATTAACTAGGTTGTGAGTTACTGCGATACCCTATAATGAAACCCTAAGTTGAGAATTTACACAGTCACTTAATGCATATGTATCCAACCAAATAATACAAATTGCAATGCGAGCATGCGGGAAGAGAGTTGTGAGAAAGCGAGTCAGTGAAAGTGGAGCAGCAGGCCTCTACAGGAAGGCTTTTCAACAAGAAAAAATGCTCACGCTGCTACTCTCAAGCAGTGCAGTGCCTGTTACTCTAATGAAAACAGCGGTTTTGCTACATTACCTGGTTAGTTTAGCTGCCTTCAAACAAAGTTGGAGAAACCCTACGCTCCACCGCACTTGTGACAGTTCCCGTTGTATCGTCCGGCTTAAAAGTCACCGGTGCCGGTTTTTTACGGATGGCAATACAGTTGAATCAAAATCAACGTAGCGTCATTTTAGACTTGAGTTTTTCTATTGATGAGTTCACCCGTGCCTCTTCATAATCTGTGAGCTCATTAGGTTTGCTTAACAGCCATCAAACCGTTTGAACCTTTACTTCTTAAAAACACAATATATTGAAGTGTATTATCTCAGGAAGGAGATCGTGCGTTAAATTGAGCACACTAATTTTACGTTGAAGATCTTTCTGACTTTGAACGACTGTCTGAGCGTAATACTGTCAAGTTAGGTGCCTAAGTGTTTTCCATCAAAGGAAAGGAAGAACTGTTGCTAGTTGTTGTGTTTAATGTTATCGAAACTTCTCGAGTGGGAGCTCACTTGTTTATGAATCACAAAAACAGGATTCCTGGAACAACAGAGAATTCTTTTTGTTTTAAAAAACATGCGGGTATAAACGGGTGAGTGGAAAAGTATCCAGAAATCACTTGTTTGTGCAACTAATGGGTTAAATTGGACGAAAACATAAAGCAAATTTGTAACTCTACTTTGTTGATGACGATAAAAAGGTAAACACGGATATTTGAAGGAGACAGGGCTAGTTAAGTCTGACATCCAAACGTCGTAAAAGCAGACACGTACATAATATAAAGAAAAGAGCCTGTGAAGAGCGAAACACACTTCGGCTTTAAAAACTTTGTTTACGGAAGCCTTAAAGCATATTCCTGCCAAATTAATTTAATGTAAGAGTATATCCATGTTTCTTAGTGAGTGACATAACGTAACGTCGTCTCATTTTCAATACCACCGGCCAGCCAGCCTCCAAGCATGCCATCATTAAAGTAGCTCAGTAGCGCAATTCTGCCTCAAATTAGTTCAAATTTGCAAATAAATATTGTTGATAAGGAATAGCAACTAAGTTGACTAATACTTGATTTTGATAATGCAACCAGGAAATTATTAAAGTTTCATATCTTGCCCTTCCAATAACACCAATGTTCACGACTAGGAATACTTTGTGCCTGCATAACCACTTCAAGTACACAACATGTTGATGACATCAGTCAGCACAATGTTGAAGTTCCAGTTCTCCCGGTATAAAATGTCAATTACAAGAAAAAGGAGCATAATATGAGAAGGGCTACTAAACAACCGAAGACAGGTTGGCGTTTCCAATTTCTGTTCGGGGTCGCAAGGCTCCACGTGGCGGCGCGTAGGCACTGTATACATACAAACTTTAGTAGGTTCCTTTATACAACATGTAATTTCATAAAAGCCAAAATAAGGCAGTGGAAAATGAAAAGCACTTGCATGGCTAAACTGAAGGATCAGAGCTGAAGAAAGCCACTTTACCAGCATATAAAAAACTATTACTAACAACTATATTATTAGGATTCAACGACAAGATCATTAAGTATGCTCACACAGCCTACCCTAAACTTCGTTGTTTTGTGCGCTAGTCAAGGTCCTTTCCAAAAGACACATGTATGCAGCTCCACAAGGGAAAAGTGCGACGTTAGGGTTTGGAAAGGGAGGTAGCTACGCCCGAAACTCAAGCAAGCATTGCATGCTACTTTGATGTGATATATTACTGACGGAAATGAAACCAGGTCATCATATACAATATCGTATGAAGCCAGTTTCGGGTACTGGTGCACTATCATAATCATCATACACTTGAACAGGGATTTCACGTCGAAATGAATGCACCTATGTATCTACTTGGTAGGTAGTTCGCTGCGTGGAGGAGCAGACATGACAGTCGACTTAACTCTATTTTTCACCGATACTCTTCTGAATCATTAGGAAGCCAAGGTAAAACTGCCACACGACTTGTTTGTAGTTGCTTGTCTCTTGGAATTTTGAGCAACACTTCATTTACCAACAGGGAAATTGACGCTTTCATTTCTCCACTATTGAATTGCCAAACGGTTTGGAAAGTTTTGCTGTTTGATGATGTTATGATGCGTTTGTATGTAACTGATACATAAGCTCAAAGTTTTGATTGTGTAATGGTATTAAATTATCTAACTAACAAACTGATCGAAAGATTGCGACCTAGTGAATTCATTTAGGCTAGCGGTACAACTCCACGTGCATATAGGCAACTATTTACTGACCATTTAACGTAATTAGCTTTAGGCACACAACTGTATTTGAGAATGGTGGTATAAAAGTTAGCTTGTCACCAAAAATAGTATTACAGCGACTAGCCTACAACAGAATTGAATGAATATATTAAGCAAATAAAATGCATGAATGTCATACTGAACAAATGCCACCACTTCCATAAATCAGCGATTAAAAAACAACCAGTAATGTTAGAATTTACGAAGGAAGTTATTGAAAACAGGAAATCCGTAACAACAGCATGAAGGCGTTGCATACTATTGATAGACATTATCGATGTTGATCGTGGCCAAATCACTAATTTATTTATATGTGAATCGAAATGTGTAAACACAGCGTCCTTAATTTATAAACACAATACCACCGGCTGAAGATAAAAAGATAAGCGTGTTTTTGTCAAGGCCCTTTGGTATTGCTTCCAGACAATGTAACCTAATTCAAGTGTAATCAATGTGCATGCATACCATTTAAAGAATTTATGCAATCAAAAAATGTCACCATAAATAATCAGAGGGTAAAATCCGCCTATGGCGGATTTAATCACGCGTGTTTCTAGAATATATGACATATCAGCTTGCAAAATCTTAATTATTTACGAAAATATGCACACGTGCCACTCCAAGACCCCGAAAAAGTATTCGCCGATCAACTTCCGCGCAAC
Organism: Orchesella cincta; assembly: GCA_001718145.1. NCBI lineage: Eukaryota > Metazoa > Arthropoda > Collembola > Entomobryomorpha > Orchesellidae > Orchesella > Orchesella cincta. Next base: position 203,148 of record LJIJ01000062.1, on the reverse strand, counting down.
AAGTTGTCAAGTGTAAGCCAAAAGAAAGTAACTGGAGCTGAGCTTAAACGTCAGAAAGTATAAGCCGAGCTTTGCCGACCTTCAGCTGTGTGCAAACAATTTTCTTGGAAAGAAAAGTAATGCTAGCTTACTTACGAGCTTTCTAAACTGAAAATAAAAGACTGTAGTATGTATTAATAGCTGTATTCTAACAAGCAACTTTGCATTTTTGATTACGGCCATAAAATGGAATGCAACAACTGTCCTTTGTTTGCTATAGAAAATTCCTTGGTCATTTGCAACCTGCCACGATAATGACGTAGTCATTTTCATATATTTAACAACAAAATCTGACTAGGTCAGATTAAGTAGGTTTACAATTTTATACCCAATTACATTGGATAGGGTCTCCTGTAGCTTGGGTGAAATTGCATAGTACCTAAGTTAGCACGGAATGTATTCATGTTCCGGTATGTAAGCATAGCACCCACTTGCTTATTATGTTTCGTTACAAATTATTGACTATAATATCTGTTTCTGAACAAACCTCGAAACAATAAAATTATTACACAACATAAATAGTTTTGAAGGACGAATGTTTTGCAATACAGCAGGAAACAATATAAATTTCGTTATGACAGTTGTGCTGGTTTTAATTCGTATTTTCAACCGTATAATTTCAACCATTACAAGTCATGTAAGCTAAGAATTGGGAGTAGCTGAAGGTGGTCTATATTCCATATTAATTCAGTGAATTGGTTGCTGTAGCTGATTATGTTTATTTCTTCAATACTAATAAATGAGTATATTTAACTCTTTCATTAACGTACATAAATAAACAAGGGAATGAGTGAAAACTCTCCGTATTTTGTCAGCATGCATAATTTGAATCATATAGGTGGGGCTGCTTGGTGGTTGTTATTATTGTAATTGATATAAAGGTTTACTGTTTGTTTAATAGATAAGTATATTGAATTTAGTACAGTATGAACATAATGAGTAGCATAAAGTTTTTCGATTTTGACTGACATTTTGAGTTACATTGTAAAATAATTAGCTTCCCATTTTAGTAGTTCTATACAATATATTTGCATACTGGAATATCAGATACTTACTGTATCAATAAAGAATCCGTGTATATCTATCGTGTACAAAGCTATTTGATGATTCCACATTCACACTTTTCGAAGAGTGGGCACCTGGGAAGTTTGTTACAGGAATAGTACAGCTCAGCAACAATTCAGCCAGTTTGCATTTATACTTGCTTTCCGTATATATATGCCATTGAAACTTGGAATAAAAACGTCTTGTCCGGAGACTGCTCGTCTACATCCATAATTTAAAGCATCAAATACCGCATACACGTTCGTGGGCGACCCATTTTTCACGGCATGCAAGTTTTGCATATAGCATTTCATCACCTGTATGCTAACATGCAAATTTTATGACATCTCTACAAATCTCATAGTATGCCGTTGGATACTCATGCCTACCAAAGTCGGCTTCTTTCTAATATGCAGAGCAGCCTGGGAACTGAAAAACGATATATGTGGGATGGAAACAACTCTGGCGCCCAACAACGGCAGGTGATCCCGAGCTACAAGATTTATTTACTCTGAATGATCTATATCTGCACGATCGTCAGAAACATCACATGAACACAGATCTAATAACAGACGAAGTATGGATCCTTTTCAGCTCACATTAGTAACTCTTCAGCGCCACAATTATTGGGAGTAAAATGGTTATGGCTTTTGTACTACGTCGCAAATTTTGTTTTGGCGAAGGGTTGAATTTACCCAATTAAACCGTAGTGCATACTTAACTAGAGTATACCGTAATTAGATAATCGGATTTAGGTGAACGCAGGGGGCGTCCCAATAGACAGAGGTTACAATATCCCACTAGAATTTGAAATCCCCATAAGAAATACATTATAGCAATCGTAATTGTCAGGAAAATTTCATATTTTGCATGAAAATGTCCCCCAGACAAAAATCCTTTGTGACGCCTCTAAGTGAATGGCAACAGTTTTTTCCTCTCACAAATTTTCAGCTAACATAGGGTGTTGGAATTGCAATGAGCATTCCTATTAAATTTAGTGATGGAGAAGTCTTTGAAGTATGTATGAAGTTGAGTGGCTTTTTTATAGTCTATGAGATAGTGGTATTTTGAGTTGATGATAGCTCTAAAACGTTTAATGAGAAAAATATGATGTTGTCAGATCTGAATTAAGCAGACGATTGTGATTCCGATGATGTTTTTAGTGTCTCGAGTCAGTGAAGTTTGACCTCACAATTCGAAGTACAAAGATTGACCTTTTTATGTGATGTGTATATAACGTTGAGCTATGTGTATAAAGAAGTCATTGAGTAAATATGAGAGGAAGCATATAAACCAGGCCTGGGTATGCGTTGAGAGGAAAAAGAGAGGAGTTCAGTCGATGAGGCTGTCATTATTCATTCTGAGTTGAGCGAGAGGGATCACGTCCATGAGACAAGATCAGATTTGAGTTAACTTTAGAGAGATAATTGAAGAAGGGACAAAGTTAATTGTAGAAGTACTTGTTCTTGTTGTTGAGTTTGGTCATTGGTTGCAACATCAAACACCATCATCATCATTCTAATAAGTAAATTGCAACCAGTTGTTAAATTAAATTAATAGTTTAGTGATATTGGAATCTGCAAAAAAATTATACGAATCATCTTACAAGCAAAGCCAAAAACTTGCAAACAATTACCTAAAGGAATCAAGCTTAGCTGACTCATAGAAGAGGTAAGAAATACGCTCTGACTAATATTATTCTGCGTTACATTTTCACAAACCATTTAAACTGTGACCAATACCCATTATCGTTGTGTTGTGATACGTAGTTAGTTGTGTTTACCCATTCATCAGCGTCGTCTCCTTAGTGCGTTGCTGAGAGGATCCCATTTTAGCCTGAATGGGTACATAGAAAACAAAGCTCCTGTATATAGGCTATTCTTATGTTCTCCATACGTATTTAAACTGGGCAGGGACTTCTCCGCATAGTGAAAAAGACTGCTGGCTCTATATGCCATCTCGGTCGAAGCACGTCGTGTATTTTTTTGAACATCATAAGACCATACATGTCTTCATTTTGGCTACAGTGTAAACATGCCTATACGTATATTCTGGTATACATGAATTTGTAGGTAGAGGAATCCAAAAAGCACCAAAATACAGTGAATTTTCTCGCTCAAATTAAAATTGGACTTATTATAAATTCGGCGAATAACAAAATCATCAACAGCTTAATATATTAATTTAATACTGTGTTTGGGTAGCATTACAAGTTGATTTGTGATTTACAGGAGTAAATAGGCACACTGACAGATTACAAAGTGATTTGTTGTGACTGGTAATAAGATAAAGGCTTGGAATTACTTAAGTAAACATGGGTCAGCGTCCACTAACCGAGAAGACCATTCCGTCGTTAGTAAGTGCTCTGTGGTTCTCGTTTGATTCTGCTGAGGAGGATAAGGAGCTTTGGATTTTGGAACAAGAGGTATCATCAGAGGTGAGTTACCAAACTGAGCTTAATATCGGTTTATTAACAATTAAACTAATTAGATATTTGGTTGGACAATCTATAAATGGAAATCATTTTGACCTATTTTAGTTAGAACGAGTTGAACAACGCCATTGTGAAACACTTCCTGTTGGAAAATCCGGTAACGAGGTAATACTAACACCTTAAAATATAACTGTTTTACATGTGATGTACATGTCAAGCAATCATTCCATAATTCCCTGTCCCATCCCATTCTGCCACGTCCTCTGTTTTCTCTCACACAATGTGCTGACAGTTGGCATCTTTTTGTTTTACGTTGGCATTAGCATGCTTTCCGTAAATGTTGTACTATCGGTGTGCGTAGTTTTTTTAATTTAATTTTTAATCAGTTTTAATTTTCTCAGCCGTAAATGTTTTTTGGTTCAGTTTTTGAAAAAGTGTTAGGCTTTTCTCGTGTCTTACGTGTTACACGATGTTAAATTTCAAAATTTTAAAAAATGCGAGCTAATATCAATCTAAAAATTCAGCCTCTTTGGCTTTAATTTCACACCTTTAGGAGGGCGAAGACAGTGAAGCTATCCCACTTAATCTTGATCAATGTGTTATTCAAAGTCCGATTGACTTGCCATTGCAGAGTTACGTAGATGAGGATGAGGACGAAGATGAAGAAGAGGATGATAACGACGACGAAGAAAGTGAAAGTCACGATGATGATGATGACGAAGAAATTGACATGGATGTAGAAGACCACGATTCACCCACGTTTTAGTCCATCGCGTCATCAGTTTTCATTGTCATGTAGCGTTTTTTCCAATGCTAGTGTTTTCGTTACCGTTGTAATTACAAGTCTCATTTAAGCTAATGCAAAGTAAAAGTTGAGTCGTGAATATTTTTGGTGCATTCGTTCACTTTTTCTGACAATTTCTTGTTTGGTATACCAGAGAACATTGTATTTTATTTGGTCGTGGAAAAAGAGAAACAATTTTACGGACAATAACGAACCTTTTTAAACCAAAAAAAAGTGAATAATGTGCACAGTAACTTAAGAGACGAAGTAGAGGAGAGACTTATTTATGAGAAAAGTTGTGTGTTCATAAAATATTCTTAGTACTACATATTTTATACCGCGTCACGAAAACGTTTCACAAACTATTGATTTTATACTTTAGTTGTATTGCGCTGCTGGATTAGTGTTGATTTTCAGTTTTTATCTACGCTTCAAAGAATATGCAGAACTAAAATAATTATCTCCGTGAAAATTCAAGCAGTGCTAAGTTCATTTTTAGGTGTCCAAAAATTCAACTCAGTGTATTTCGTACTCATCATCGCTAGCTTCTGACATCAGTGACGAGTTGTATGGAAAGACAATCGTATCTACTTTCACTAAAAGTATTTTGTGAAAACTATCATCAAATTAAAAGACACGTTAATCGCGGCATCTATTCTTCATTTTCGTAATGACAATATTGTAAAAGCTACCACAAATTTCATCATTTTACTGCACGTCTTCGTGCAGTTTTAATTTTTGGCTGGAAACTTAGTCGCGATTAAATTGGGTCAAAATGCCTGGAAAAGTCAAGGTGAAAATTGTTTCGGGAAGAAACCTTCCGGTATGTCTCGTTTTTTAAAGAGATTTTCCATTTTTTAACGAAAAAATAATTGTAGCGAAAACTATTTTACTATATTTTTTATAAAATGTCATCATTGTGTAAAATATACAGATTATGGATCGGAGCAATCTTACAACAGATGCGTATGTTGAAGTCAAATTAGGATCATCCATTTACAAAACTGATGTTTACAGGAAGTCACTACACCCTGTTTGGAATTCAGAATGGTTTCGTTTTGAGGTATGATGATTTTCAATGCAATATGTGTATTTTAAAGCGTACATATTTGTTGTTGCGTATATGATTAGTGCAATATGCTTTTTTTACATACAATTTACAACTAAAAAATATGGTTTCAAATTATTACCGAATGTAAAAATGAACACATTATATATTAATCAGATGGACGACCTGGAACTACAAGATGAGCCATTGCAGATTCGACTAATGGATCACGACACATATTCGTCCAATGATGCAATCGGAAAAGTTTACCTTGACTTGAACCCTTTGCTATGTAATTCCTCACGTGGAAAAGGTATGCCACTAAATGATATGCTTTATTGTGAATCATTTTTTGCATTAGTTATTTTATTCCACGTTTGTTTTGAACGTGTTTGCACAGATACATCTGGTAAAATGATATCGGGTTGGATTCCTGTTTATGACACCATGCACGGAATTAGGGGAGAAGTAAATTTAATAGTGAAGGTAGAGCTGTTCTCCGATTTGAATAAATTCCGACAATCGTCCTGTGGAGTTCGTTTCTTTTTCAGTAAGATTATTTTCAGCTACTTTTAAGATACATCAAAGGTAAATAGGTGACGTCAAGTCTAACAATTTAATTGATTTACAAATTTTAGCTCAATCCGTTCCAGAAGGTTATATCGCACACACCATGAAAGGATTTGTGGAAGAATTAGTTGTAAATGATGACCCTGAATATCAGTGGATCGATAAAATCCGAACACCACGAGCTTCAAATGAAGCCAGACAAACCCTTTTTTCAAAACTGTCTGGCGAGGTTCAACGCAAAGTTGGTCTGAAGGCTTTGGAACTTGGTGGAAATGCTGTGATTGGGTAAAAACAGTTATTAAAACCATTAGTTTATATTAGTATTAAGATGTGAAATTAGTACCTTACCCAAAGAAATTTACTTTCACTGGAAACAGATTTTCTCTTTCAGAATCTATTTCTTAGTGGTAGATTTTAAAATTGATATTAGTAAAGCAGATTGTTGAACGATTTGAGCTGTTTTCATGACGTAATCGTTGGATTAAATCTTTTAAAAATTTTATTCAAAATCCTCTGAAATGTATTCATTCCAGTTACTTACCTTCTTATTGTACAAGTATGGACATTATTTGTTGATTTAATCAGTTTCTCCAACTACGTTTAAAATTAAAACCGGAAGCTTTTGTGCAAATTTTTAAAAAACATTTTAAATTTTAGTCCTTTTTGTGGGTACAAATTATATATTACAGTTTTGTATTCGTTCAGTTCAATGGAAAACCACAATTTGCGGATTGCTGAACTGATTTATTGACTGTAATAGCTAGTTTGTAGGTAATCAATCTATCATTCCAGTTAGAAATCCAGAGCTCTAATTTTTTATTTTTTTTATTTATAAAACAGATACAAACAATGTTTTGATCTCGAGGGAGAGTCTGGTATCGTCGTTCGCGGGATCGGAACTGCGGCGTACTTAACTCGCCAATATGAAAGTCAACTCTCTCCGACGTGTGGAGAAACGTTGGGCATGTCGCGAGAGTAAGTGTCTTCAATTTTGAAATTGTTCGTTTTACAACTAAGCAATGTTATTAGTGTAGATGATAGGGTTAGACAGACCGATCAATCTTTAATTGTTTTGTTACACAAATATGTAACGTCGTTGGTACGGAAGATGAAAATAATATATATTACCATTATGACTTTGACATTATATCATGAACCAGTTTGAACGTTGAAGTGTCAGTTTTTACGAATTGTGATGCCCTGAAACCGAAGCATTATATTATTTTAATTTTTATTCCTACGCAGTCACTGTCACTAACAAATGTATTCCAATGCAAAGCCTATCCCCAATTCTTAGTGAGTAGTGTCTAGGCGACATAACAACAACTCTAGTTTGTAGCGTGTGCATCATTTGGAGTTTAGTTTTCATAATCCGGGTTTGTTACTTTGATATAAATTGCAAGTGCATAATAATTTTCATTGACATCATTTTCAGTTATTAATCCATCGCAGTGATATTAAAGGTAGTGGAGAGAGTTCATAACAATTATTATCGCTGTAGAGCCTTATATTGTGCACAAGCACGAATTGTGGTTGGTGTGTAACAGTTGCCCACGCGGGTATTTACTTTTAGATGGGGTATGTCTGGAATAAATGCATTTTAAATGTTTGCTGTTGGTTGGTCATTGTGGCTGCTCTTTTGTAACTGTACTGTATTGGATAATATATTGGTTTGGTGACTATATTCAGTGTACTTGATTTGGTTGATGATTGAGACCTACTTTTTCAGTTTTCATAAAGTCGTTACCAAACAGGAAACGCTCTGAACTGATGAGAAAGCACATAATTCTTTCCTTTTCCCTTACTTCGGCACATGTGCTCTAATTCTACTTCATTTGATGGCACGGCTACCTGTAAAGTCCTGTTCTTGTGTGTTTTCTCTTCCTAACATAATCTATATATCTTTAGGTATCTCTCTATATATGTCAAAATCTAATTTTCTTCTTTTCTTCCCGACTTTCTATTTGTCGTGTATTTACTTTATTGTTCTTATTACAATGTAATGTAATTGTGGCTCTTTCTTCCTGTGGTCGTAATCTTATAAACCTGCTGTACATTGGATTTGTAACTATCTATATATATCTATTTGCTTCTTATCATTCTATTCTTGACAACTTTTCGTTCTTGCTAAAACAACCGGCTTTAGCCTATTTGGTGATTCTGTGGTGTTTTACTAGGTTCGCGGAGCTACAAGGCTATCGCTCCTTGTCGAAAAACGGTAGAAGTTTAAGAAAGCGAGGTGGTCCAGGACGGGCTCCTCGACTTCAAAGACGCAGTTTTAGGGTGCCGAGCTCATCAGATAGTATGTCTGGCACACTCCTACTGCACCAACATATTGATGGTGGAACGGGCAGGAAAAAAAGCCATGACGACACTTGCCTTATGGCACATGCTGCCAGCAACTTTGATGAAGTGGAAAGCCTTGTTGAGCCAGGCGGTGGTGCTATAGTTAAACATGGGTCTTTTGAAGGGTTCAAGGAACGGAGTTCTTCCTTCCGTGAAGATTCCATTATGAAATTAATGAAATCCAATCTAAAGAAAAGCCTTACCTCGTCCACCCACTCAGTTCCCCCCACGAGCAGCAGTCCCGCTAAAAAACAACCTTTTGTTACTAATGTTCCTGGTGTACCTCAAAATTATTTATCAGTTGCCACCTCTGAACCTTGCATTGAAGTCAGTTCTAGTCAGCCTCATGAGGGAAACAGACTCTGCCCGTCCTACACCACCACCATTTCCAATCCTCTGCCCTACATGTATTCTAAACCCATCTCCTTTATCCCCGCCGCCGCCTTTCGAAGCCGTAGTTCCAGTAGATCTCCGCATAACGTTAGCCCACGCTGCAAACCCCACCGTATTGAATGCTCGTCCATCATTGAGAACGATGCAGATAGTGCCCTCAACAGTCCCCATTCTTCGAGACGGGATAATACACCTTTTGTTACTAATCACAGCTTTGAAGATGCTAATAGCCCTAGTAAAAGCGCTTTGGCTTCTTGCATCATGCATGTTAGAGCCAACTCCGAAACTATGAGCTCGGATGTTTCTAGTCATACCATTGGGAGTGAGCACGATCGTAGTAAAAGCGTGACGGAGCTGACAAACAGTACTGTAGCGATAGGGTCTTCACATGTACCCATCTATTTAGGTAGTGTTGGGGACATTGAGTCTGCAGGTAGCAATATAGATTCGAATCCGGAAGGGGAAATTGATGAGGATTCGACGTCAGACACATCAATGAGAATTTTATATGGCATAAGAGCAACTCACGCAATGCGAAGGCCTTTTGATATAGATTTTGAAAGCGATACTAGCAAAGATTTTACGAAAGCTTCGTCAGGAAACGAGGCCTGTTCTGTTGACAATGATGAGTTGTCACCCGTGTCAGAGCGGGATGGGTTTTTATTATTGAGGAAGAAACGGGGGTCGCGAAGGAAGGATAGATACTCAAAATCTTCGTTGATGAAGCGAGCCAGTGCTAATTTTGCAGAGAGAGGCCTTCTTCTAGGTGGCACCGACAAGCTGAAGGAAGAAGTAGTTAAATTTTTTAAGAGGAAGAAAAGTAGCGATGACAATGAGAGCTGTAGTAGTGGCACAAAGAATGCGTTGAGTAGTAACAGAAAATTTCTGAAGACAAAATCATCGCCATATAGAGACGTAAAATTTTTCTTTCGCAGACGTAGGACTAATTCTAACAGCGTTAAAAATGTACCCAATCCCCTAGGCTCTTCCGGAAGAAGTAAATCTTCCTCTCTGTTATTTAGATCAAATAGTGAAAGTCATTCCCTGGGCCAAACCTCGTTAGATAGCATGCCATCAATTGGCTCTGAACCTGCTTTTGATCCAGACGAGGATGATTCCACACATGAGGTTTTAAACGCAGGTATTTATCTAGCCGACAAAGACAAAGGGGCTTGCTCTACAGTGCCAAAACTAAATCTCCCCGAACTTGACAAAGTAAGTGGCAAAGAGCCTTCAGTTGCTGTCCCGGACCCAGATAGTTTTCACCAAGTAGCTGCCTCAAACACAGAAAATGTATTGCAACTAACCAAAAGTAAAATAATAGAGATCGTGAAGGAGCTAGGCTACTCGACCGACTCTCCGCTCAAGCTTTATATATCTAGCATGGACGCTTTGCTTGTGTATGACCCATCAGAGGAGTCATCCAATGTGGGCACGCTTGTATCTGAATGTGGTGGTGCTGGTGCTTCTGCATGTTCACTCTCTTCTTCCGCTTCATCTACTATTATCTTTCATGTCAACTCAGAGTCAAACGCATTAAACAAAATGTTAGGAGGTGGAGGTTCCAGCAGCAGTGCACAAAGTTGTAGTACAAGTAAAAGCAGTTTATTCACGCCCTCAGCCAGATCACGCTATCTTGCTAGACAGGAGACGGTCAAGTTGAGACCCACTGTTTCGCAGCTATTTGAGTCGGATGCGTCCGGCATGAATTCATTCTCAACTAGCTCATCCAAGTCTAGAATAGAGACAAATGAGAGTTTTAGTACAAGTACTAGCGAGTCAGTGGGCAATGTCTCGACGCTCAACAAACTCATGACAAAATACAAAGGTCATGTTCCCCTCAAGAAAACTGGCTCGATGAGAGACAATACTAAATGTAGTTGTATAAGTCAGTCACAGTTTGGTGCTATGAGTAGCTTTAGAAGTCGTCAGAACATGGAGCAACTGCCAAATTGTTCAGTGCATGCTCAGAGTGAAAACAAAGTGTCCTTTAGCGTATATGCTGACCGTTGTGACTCCGTAGATAAGGTAGGGGACATGCTACACCCTGAGAGTAGCCTAGAGATAGAGGATGTTTTAGTTGTAACAGCAGTTAGTGAGTTAAGTAGTAGGAGAGGAGAAGATAATGTTGATGATGATGAGGTAGTGGAAAACAAGAAGGATGTGAAAATTTGCGATTTGCATGATAATTTTGAGCATATGGGTGTTACTGGATGTAGGTCTCCCATTCCCGAGGAATTACTTTGCGACAGATCCACACCAACCCAGAGTAATTTGAACCAACCGAACTCGCTCACGGGTGGAGTTTCTAACTTCAGCGTTTCAACCATTACTAACAGTATAGCCCAACACGCTCCAACATCCGCAACAGTGAATGCCGTCAATTTTTATAACAATCCACCAAGTGAGACCTCGACGTTTATGAATGCTAACAATAACACTACTTCAAACCTTACTAATAATAACAATGGTAGAACGATGGTGTGCGGAGGGAAACATAATCATTCTCTGAGCAGAGGTGCAAATAGTTCGGATGACAGTTCTATGGTAGCGCGTCAAGACAATGGTAATAGTGCTGCTGCCACTTTAGATGAAACTGCAACCAAAACCTCCTTAGTCTCCAAATCCCCTTGTCCTCCTTATCCCTCTTCTGCTGATCCGCAAAAGAATCATACGAAAAACGGGTTGAGCCACCATCGACAAGGATCTCGAGACAAAAATTCCGTTGCACAAACCGCCCAAGACACGGCGATAGATATAGAGACAAAGTTGGATGAGCACTCCCATACAACCAGTAAAAATGGAGTTGCACCCACCTACAATAAAGTGGCTCCAAAAATACCCATTTCTACAGCGTTTTATAGCCAGCACGGAGTCAGAAATCAGGCAACTGCTTCTTCATTTAGTGGACACGGGCATTCCAACATCACGACAACTATTATCACTTCTGCAACGGGAACGGTGCCACTGTCTCATAGTATGATGGGTGTGCTTCAACTGGTGGAGCTCTGTACCGCCGTAGTTCAGAGTCGGATCTGAGCACTCCTCCCAAACGTAAAATTCTTAAGCATTTTGAGTAGCTAATATAAATAAATTCGAACACCTAGTCAAAATGTGAACAATGTATCTTACTATTTTGTTAGCATCCTCAATATGTGCTCATATGAGAAGTTTTCCACCAGGAATGAAGCCAGGTATCACCGCAGTTGATCAATATGGACTGATGGAGTATCCGTTTATCACCATTTCTCAATTTCCCCCAGGATTTTTAACCCACATTGGTAAGTGCGTGTAGTGCAGCTGAATCATTAATAGTTTGTCGAAATTGGCACAAATTAATAAGGATCGTTGATTATATCATGGCGTAGGTGGAACTGTCACTGCAAGGTCGGTAAAGCTGCTAGAGCGGATTTCAAACTTGGAGGAGCCAGAATCAAGAGATGCTTGGTGGAATGAAATAAGAATGGAAATTCGAGCTCATTGTCGTGCATTTGGATGCACTGTCGTCGTTGGTTATGAAGAGCATACTACGATGTGGTAAGAAAGCGAGTAAAGCGCCGCTTCGACTTACGAAGGCTAAATTGTTAATAAAGTAAAACTTAAGCTAACTTTGATATTTACAGCGATGACGTATGTGTTCTGAGTGCTTCTGGAACTGCTGCAATTGCTACAACGACGATTGGTCTGAAAAGTATGGAGCTATTAGCTGTAAGTACAAAACTCGGAGCACCTAGTGCTGTGATAGCGGATGCCCCATGCCACGGTCGTGGATTTGGTATGGAAAAAGACAGATCGGTCCTAACTAAGCTGGACAGTGCTTTAAATGCAACCAATAATGTACGTGTTTTCAACTTTCAACATGTTGGTCTACGATAATATGTAAAGTGAATGTCTACCGTCTTATATGAATGGTTAACCGTTTGGTCTATAGGGAAGTATTAAACACATTTTGGTAACAACGACACCATCAAAACTCCGTCATGATTCTGATAGTGATCCCAACTGTTCCATTCTCCACATTCCAACGAATCCAGTAATATTACCGTTTCCTGTAAAAATGTCAAGATGCCATGTGTGCAGGTAAACATTTTATTTAACTTACAATTAGTAACGCCTGATAATTGCAGATTTTGAACGGTTTGAATTTGTATGCCACAGAAAAGGGAGAGTTCCCGATGTCCTGATTGTAACGGTTGACGTTCCACCTGGTCTACATATAACAGGCAAAGGTACACTGATTCAGGCACAAGTTTTTCGGCCCAAGAAAGACTGTAAAGGAGAGATTAGCGCAAAAGAAGTGTCGGATAGCTTGCCATTCTTGGAATACGAACTTCACCGTCGACTGATAAACAAGCTCAAGGTGAAGGGAATGAATGCCATTTTTGGACTCAAGGTAATAAAATCATGCACAAAATGCTAGTTAATAAACAAAATTATTTCTCATAAGAGTGCGTGATACATGAAAACAAATTGCTGTGCAACAAAACAGGTTCAAATTTGTTTGGGGGACAAGCTCATGGTTGCAGTTGCAACTGGTACAGCCATGTACGTCACAGCCCTTCCACCGCCTGGTGTTCCAATTATTACTGCTGGAAACTTAAAAACGGATGCACAGAAGGTTCTGCAGTACCAAAAGGTTGTTCAAGAAGCATACGATAGGAATCGTCAGCACTATGACCTAAAAAGTGTTTCCAGTCCTGTAAGCCCAATCAGTTTTAAAATGTTCGCAGCTAGAGTGACATGTGCCGTTGCAAACTTAATCTAATTTGGTTTCCCATTATCAATAGGCTAACGGTAGACATTCTGGTAGTTCGGATGGGGAGGATTCAGATGACGATGAAAACTCTGATATACAGTGTGGCACAAAAGACACTTATATTCTGGAGGTGGATGATGCCGAGGACATTGATATAATATCTATGCTCATTGATCCGCATCCAACACTTGGCTTCTTGATGAATAACATTGACTATTTGCATGGCTATGAAGAACATCATGTGACTAGTCAACAAATGTTCACTCAAGTTTGGAGATGTCGCATTCCTACTTTGTCTTTGCGACAGTTCACCGCATACTTTGAGCGACTCATTCGAGTTCGTGGCACATGCAGATACACACACAAAAAGCATGCTGAATTTTGTAAAACCAAACGTAATGCTTCATATTTTGATCTCTTCAGGCCGTTTCCTTCAAACTGCGCAAGATGATGCCTTGTGTGCTGACAAACTTGTCGTTTCGAGTAGAGCTTCCGGAACCGGATGAGATGCAGATTGCTATAATTGGTTAGATTAATATAATTAGAATTTAAATGAGGTTATGCATTTCGTAGGGTGACATTTAAATGTAATCGGAGTTACTGTTCTGATACAGGTTTAGCCCTAGGTATGGTAGATCCGGTGAAAATGGCTGCAGCTGAGAAGGCAGCTAATTTAAAAGCAGGTTCGATTCTTGCTGTGGCTAAAGGTAGTATTCAAAATATATAGGTTGAGCTACCCGAAAGTTTTAGATTTATTGGTCTCAAATGCAAAAAACAATGTTCGCAGATGAAGGTGAACTGATATTTCCTCTGGAAGAGGATGGAAGTAGTAGCAACAATTCGGCTCAGGGCTCCTTGCCCAGAACCAGACCCGTGGATGCATCTGGATCTGGTAGTGATGGGGTTACTCGAGACGTTCCACGGATCACACCTCCTCCACTAGGAGTATTAGTTTCTGCGGTAGGGCAAACAAATAATTTCGCAGCTGCTCGACATTGTGCAATATCTTCGAGCCCACTTTCTCATGGTTGTGGTCATTTGGGTACAAACTGCTGTGGGCATGTAAGTAACCGACAATATGAAGCTTGCGCAATAGGACAGCTGCTTTGCATAACTATCGTATTTTGAAAATAATGCGTATGAATTATAAAATGCAAAAAAAGGCAAATGGTAGTGGGGGTCTGCACTGCACCGGGTTAGCTGTTTCTCGTCTCAGCCACCGAACCAAGGTGTTTCTGAAAACCTTGTGCTTCTCAGTTCAAGCGTCTATATTCCCGTACCTGGATCAGTTTAATTACAAGGCCTTTCAGAGTAAGTAGGGCACATATCATGAGGAGTATAGCATAGCACACACCCAGTCCACTTGTGTGCTCGGTGCCGAAGGTTCGAGCATCGAAAGTGGAGGTGAGCACCTAAGAAAAGGACAGAGAGGTAGAGAGCATGGGACTAAAGAGTATTGTCGTACACAGGTGGCGAGGTGAACTAAGAGAGTACAAAGGCGTTTTGTAATTCGGTTACCACAAGCATTGCTAACACGAGACACATGAAGACTTCGAAAAGTATGTATAGTAAGCGCTTACAGAGTTATTATAAGTGAGGATGATAGCGTGGAGTGGTCAGAATGATGCCCTACACGGAGGGGGAGCCCGCGACGAAGGCGGGAGCAGGGACAGAAGAAGAACGGAGGCAGCGGGAGATGCAGGAAACACCGCCTCCCACCCCCGCGGGCCACCGCCCAGCGGCCAGAGAGGACCCACCGCCCCCCAGGGCCCCCCACAGAGCACACGCGGAGGATTAGGAGGGAGGCCCCCGCCCCACCGCCCCCCCCCGCCCCAGCCCGCCCCGGACCCCCGGGCCGTCCCACCCACCACCCCAGGCCCCGAGAGGACGGGCCCACCCCCCCCCGCCCCCCCCCGCCCCCCCCCCCCGCCCCCCCCCCCCCCCCCACCCCCCCCCCCCGCCCCCCCCCCCCCCTCACCCCCCCCCCCCGCCGCCCCCCGCCCCCAACCCCCCCCCCCCCCCCGCCCTCCCCCCCCCCCCCACCCCCCCCCCCCCCCCCCCCCAGTCAATTGTTAACAATCAGCTTTTAACTAATCCTTGATATTTTACAAACTCGATAATACATAACAATATACAATGAACCTTAATATTTTTAATATAATAAGGATGACAGCTATTGTTGCAAAAATTATTGATGCTTTCGATATGTAGAATAAATAGTGTACATAGCTTCGCAACGCTTAGCAAGGAATTCAGTAGAGGTTTAGTACGTCAGCAAGCCACCGTTTAGTCACTGACTATTATGTCGTCACGAACTATCGGATTAGTTCAAATCAACTTCAAAGTTGTACATTCAATATTACTAACAATGTTTATATTAAAATAGGGGCCACAATATATTCCAAGACCAAAATTTGTAGTCGAAATAACCCCGTTGGCTTACATACCTGGTGCTCGGATTGAGAAGTACCTCGGTAATCTTAACTTCTTCTTCATACGGGAAACTACAAGCATACGTGAGGTAAATGGTCCAGAAGTAGAGTTAAAGTTAGTAAATCTGAAGCCGGACTGGTCCATGTGCGCATACCTATATTGTATTTTCAGAATGGTGGTCTTAGCGGCTTCGTCCATAATTTTGTCGCTGAAGTACTTGCCATTGTTCGTGCCCATGTAGCTGCTCTCGGAGGAAATGCAATGGTGTCCTACTTTATGACTGAATTGGCTCTTCTTCACAATCCTCATAAAAATCAGGTTCGTGATTTATTTGCACCTTTGAAAAAAAAGTTCAAATTTTCATTGGAAAACTGATATTTACCATATTTTCATGTTTCAACAGGGACAGTGCCTAATCAACGTTGGAGGAGACGTTGTTCTAATTGTTCACCCCTCATCCATTCCAGATGACGCCCAAATGGGCTCTTGACCAAGCCCGGTGTTTAATGTAGCTAATTCATTTCTATGGGCATTGTTCAACTCGGATTGCAACAGTAATTCAAATTCTGGATGTGCCCACAGGCGCTCTCTCAAAAGACGATTTAGTAATCCTTGTGTGGCGCATAAGTACTAATTCCATTCACTTCTATATACGTACTAACTTTAACAGAAAGACTAAAACTGATCAGCACTCGCTAACGGAACTCTTTCTGATCACGGTACTTGAATGCCAAAAATTCGAAATTTTCTCAAAAAACTTCTTCAAAAGCAATAACAAGTCATTTCCGGTTGCTCAATCTCAACGTCAAGTAAAGTACGAAAGACGAAAATAATTTCAATGTCTGTATATTTATATTAATATTGTTGTGTCATATAACCTGCGCAACTTCCAATAAATTCTATTTGACTGCCACAGTCATCACATCTTCACCTCCACGCAAAGCTCCATGAATGCAATACTTAATACTTACGGAGATTCCTTAGTTCGTAGGCAACAAGTACTTCCCTACGTACGAATAATTTGTAATATTTGAATAATAGACATTTGAACCATAATTTTAAGAGTTGTAACATTGTAAGCTGCTTCGGGTTCATTTTGTAGATTTGTCCATACAATACATCCGTATACGCACTACCTTAGTTGCTTTCTGTTGCCTGACTTTTGATTTTCTTTAATATAAAACGTTGTGTAGCATAAAGCGTAACCAACTGTCGATAGTTCAGAACACCCAATCTCATCATTGGCAGTAGCTGGTAATAATGGCCAATAGTAAATTTATTTTCTTAGCGTGCTAACACAAAAATAGACTTTCCGTATTCCATATAGTAGAATTTTAATTAAAATGTCAAATTTTATTCTGTGTATGTATACAAAGCAAATTTCCTGACAATAGTAGGTCCTAACGTGTTAAGTTTGCTGCGAAGTTTAGAGTGTAGGTTTTAAACACTAATTTAATCGATGTTTCATTAAGAATGCAAAATATGTGTGTAATTTAAAGACAAATGATTAGCTCCCACAGCATTACTGAATATGTTGTTTGTATATAGGAATCATTTAGTTTTATATAATAATTGTATAGCTCATCGAATTTATTATACAATAGGTTAGTATGTTAGTATATTTATTTAATGCAATATTATGTCACTAAAGAAGCAGTCTAACCGCTGTATTATCGGCAAATGCAATGGCGTACCTGAGCAAAATTCATTTCAACTAGGAAACTGTACATCACAAGTCAAGTTATATTCATTGAAATGCTAAGAGCAAGTAATCTGGCTCCCACCTTCTAATATGCCAACAATCTTTCAGTAACACTTTAATGATGCAATGCCAGCTTCAACTCATTGAGTAACGCCTTTGCCTGTGTAACGCATGCTGGTAAAACCTACAGATTGTTGTGGATATGCTTATGATTTGTCGAAAATCGGTCTAAATAGCTGGATGAAACTGAGTATTTTGGAGTCAGTAAAATAATGTAAAATTAGATGATTTTATTAATGAAAAGGTGTTGTAAGCAAGTCTGACAGCAAATAATTTATTAAAGTAACAGATTGAAAATTATGGTTGTGCTAATCTGGACACAAATAATTTACTGTCCGCTTTATATCATGAAAGAGGCATACTGGACAATCATAACGTCAAAGTTGAGTCATTATTTTTCAAATTCAAATAGCCAAAGACCACCTTTATTATACAAGCAACAATGGAGTAAAGATAAGTTTATTCAGTGGAATTTTCTTCCTCATCTGGACGTTCTTCAGAATACGACAGTTGTGGATTTTCAGGGTCTGATGGAGCGGTTGCAGTAGAAGTAGCTGCTGGTGCCCGCTGTCCGACAGAATTTGCCATGTATACGTTTGGGTTCCATACAACGTTGTAATTGTGGAGATTTCCGGAACGTGATAAGGGATCGCTTCTATTTTGTAGATAGCTACCTGATGTAGAAGGACCTACATCTCCAACTCTATAAGCTGGAACCTGAATGAGATTATGTCTCATTGGTACTGCTCTGAATTCCTGTGAAGTTAATCCGCCATTTCTAGAATTTGGTATGTTATAACCACTTCTATCGGGTACTTGATGATGGATATATTCTCTTTGATGTGTACATGAAATACAATTATAAAAAATTGCAATATTACAAAATCAATCAAAATTTGGTAAATACATAGTTTTGTACACATACCTTACTAAAGACGAAGAAGCGACGTGTGGTACAGCAGTACTTGTACCAACACCAGTGGTTCCAGCATTCATATGTGGATAGCGGGGTGGCAATGGTGCAAAACGAATGGAATAGTCGATCGGTGTATTATTGGAACTAGTCAAAGAGATGCACATGCAATGCACATATTAAACATTTTTCTTTCCAAATATGAAACACGTCATTTTTTGTTATTTAATGGAAACAAACCTATTCCGAACGGGTGCTTGAATCAAGTGTGTAGTAACAGACATGTTTGACGGAGTACGGTTAACATTCCCAGCAACATGGTTGTATTGAGGAGCATGACCACCAAAGTTGGCTCCCGTACCCAAATTTCCTGCTACCCTGTTTCCAATATGATCCAAAATCATATATCTGTTACTTCCTGTGGGTTCAATGTTTCGACTCGTCGTATATTGGCCATTTACGCCGGTTTCGACGTTTGCAATGGTTCTTTGATCATCAGCATTTAGCCTGTTGCTTATGTAGGATAGAGAGGATGATGGAGATAGGCTTCTAGGTCCACGTTCTCTACCAATCTGTGGGGCATATAGAAGTTCAAATGGGTCAACAACATTAGGTCTTCTCCCTCCAATAGAAGATTGATATGGGCCAACAGGACACCGGTTCCTATTTGATGAGGATCCGAGTGAGCCACCAACGTTAGAGCCACGGTTCCCGTTCAGGAAGGAATCAGGTGGTGCTCCAATATCTCGTCCACTGTTTCCGTTCGTCTGGAAGGGTAGACGCGGTGTACCATCAGATGGACCACTGTACCATGCAAGTGGGGCTCCAATATCTCGGCTACTGTTTCCGTTGGTCTGCAAAGGTTGAGGTGGTGTACCAAGAGCTGGATCACTGTTCCCATTGAGAAAAGATTTAGGTTGGGTTCCAATTTGAGGGGGTTTTTCAGGTTTAGACACTGAGTTGATTGCAGGAGTTAGTTGGTTTTCAGGCTTTGGCCTACAGGGTAGTAATGGGGTAGGTCGTTTTCGAAATTTAGGCACCCCCTTAGTTAACAGGGTGTGCTGGTTTCCAAGATTTTTCGCCCTTTTACTCAATGGGGCAGCAACATTAGATCCTCCCTCTCTGATAGTGGGTTGAGGTGGGCTACTATCAGAGCCATTGTTCCCATTTTGGAAGGGTTGAGGTGGGCCACTATCAGAGCCATTGTCCCCATTTTGGAAGGGTTGAGGTGGGCTACTATCAGAGCTATTGTCCCCAATTTGGAAGTATAGAGGTGGGCTACTATCAGAGCCATTGTCGCCAATTTGGAAGGGTTGAGGTGGGCTACTATCAGAGCTAATGTCGCCAATTTGGAAGTATTGAAGTGGGCTACTATCAGAGCTATTGTCGCAAATTTGGACGGGTTGAGGTGGGGTGCCAACATTAAGACCATTATTCACATTTCGGGTGGGTTGAGAAGGGGTGTTAACATCGTGACCATTGTTCCCGTTTGTTGAGGATTGATTTGAACCAACATCTTCAGCTTCTTCATCTTCACAATCATCACCAAGATTTTCAGGATTTGTTGACATTCTCAGGGCGGGGGTACTTGCAGTGCTCAATTATACACCTTTCTTGTTAAGCTGCAGATAAAAACAACACGGACAAAATTATTGCAATATTACATCCTTAAAACTTCTCCACCTTATTCCTTCCGTTTTCTACAACCAACGATGCACAAAACATGTACCTGTGTAATGCTTAGGCTCCGCTAGTGTATTTTGAACAAAAAATTCAATAGTTTATAATTCGATATACGTACTTACTTCAATTAAATTGATAGTAAAACTATCTTATGATTCGTTGCGTTAGTATTTTAACTACTAGTGTAATGATTTTATTGAATTCGATTTCAAGGATTACAGGCCTACAAAACCGTCAATAGAAACTATATTTTAAAATATGAATTAAGCTAGTTGGCCGGTACAATACGATGGTGTCAGCCAACTTAGCTGAGAAATATCTAGGGCCTTGAACTGATTGTTTCCAAGAACTCATAAAACAATGATATATTGTCAATTGTTCAAGACTAGTCAACATGGGGCATTACCTTACAAACAAATTCCATCTAAAAATGCATGTTATATTGCACTTTACGATATTGCAGCAGCCACAATAGCGTATTTGCAATACTTTCTGTATATATGTATATATTTGTATATTCTTACATTTGCCCTGACGATGAAGGCCGTTTTTACCTTCGAAAGCTAGACAAATAAAGTGCTGTTAAAAATGTCATCCGCTGTAACCGATAACACATTCCTTACCCTTATGTATATATGCAATGCTTATGAGTCTCAATTCGGAACCGGAGTAATCTTACCAATTGAGCCCTAATGAGTTCAAATCAATTTCAAAACTCAACTAATTAACATAGTGTAAATCAGCATTAATGTCTTTCATGCAAATAAATTTTAAGGACTTGAAGAGAATTTTTCAATGACTCCACCAAGATGTATGGACGAACCTAGATTAAACATATAATTGAAAATGTAAATCCAATATTAGTTTCCATCTTGTATTTCATTTATCTGTCCCACATTTATTCAGTAACTGAATACAATTGAGCAAAACTAGGTTGAACTAGTCATAAATTGTTGGTCAGTTTGCTTTATCCTAACTGAGAAGATTGATACATTAGCCAATTTTTGCCAAATATTGCACGCAGTTACTAATCTTACGGATAGTAAGGAAGACTTCTCAGCGATTCGGTAGTTCACATTGAAAAATATGCGGGCAAGAAAGGATTTAGCAAGCAATGACTACTTATGATATTTTATGTATGAGGACGCATCAGTCAAGTTTGTTGAATATTTCTTGCTTACACATATACATAAATAAATTTGTAAACCCTATGCAGTTCTTAAAATTAAAGTTCCATTGAACCATCATGTCTAAATTCTGCTCTACATCTCTACGTAAGTATGAAATGAAATAAGAATTTACTCCCCTTCTAAATGGATTGGATAATTCAGGTTTAAAATCGTAGGCACAACTTGCGACCCATGCATAACCTCAATCAACAGTGTTGGTATATAGCACTGGTTTAATCACGTCATCTTCATATTATTCTGGCGTTCTTAAGCTCCTCACAACTTGTCGCAGATGGTAGCTACATACACAAACCGCCAACGTGCCACATATTGAAAAAAAAGCTAGGAGTCTACTTAGAAAACTCTATTATAACCATTTTGGACTTGCAACGTTATCCAGCAATTAAGTCAACAACGCCAATTGGAGATGAAGGAGCCGAATGCCCAGAGTCATGAGACCTTTGCACATTAGTTTGCATTCGTTGACAAGATTCTTCAAATCAAACATTCATTGTCGACTAGAGGATGTGTTCGAGAGAGAAGTTTGCGGATTGCTGCGATCTCTTTTCAGAAGTCAGCAGATCAAAGGCACTGAAACGTCTATTTGTACTATTTCATTTGCTTGCCATCACAGCCGTGCCATGACATACAATACAAAGAAAGCACCCCATCTCTGGAAACAACGAACTTGCCTTCCCTTCTTCTGTGGCTCAGCTTCAGGCAGTTTCACATTCTTCTTGCTCTTAGCATCTTGAATGTGCAGTTGTATGTATGTTTCCAATGCTGATATGCAAATGTGTTTGAAAAGAGAAATGCTTTTATGAATGCTCATTTGCGATCGATATATATATGATACGGAACTACAAAATTTCAGTTCAAATAATATGCAGTCAAGCAGACAAATTGTATTTTAATATTTATTATAGTAACCAGTGGTAAACATTGCATTAATACAACATGATGATCTAGCCTTCTAGCTTTTTGTAACTAGTCAACAAGACAGTGTACAGTAAATAGACACATTTTTACTGCTACCATTTACCAGTCGAATAAATTCAGAGATTCCAATATTTTTTTTTGTTTGTGAGTCAAAAAATACACTTACAGAACATTCCATTTTAGAATACTATATCTTGCTAAGACTTGTTTCTGGTGGAATCTGAATAGTTGAGACTCGAAAAGTAAAGTTGTTTTACCAAACAGGATGCTGACATGCTAAAATCATTGCTATTTGTGAACACGACTTTACAATAACAATTTTGTGGAACTTATTCTGTGTATACTTTTATGGTAACAAGGAAAAATAAAGCGAAAGAAGTTGAACAGGTCATGCTAGCAAAAATTCTAAGAGTAAGTATATATGTATGTAGTTTCATTATCACTTATCGTTAAATGCCCATTTTACAATGATATTACTACTGTGTTATTGTAATGGAAGCAGACATCAAATCATTTAGGGCTAAGCATATATATTGTATTGTAGTTGGCTTACACACCTACTCTACAGCTCAAGCTTGCAACTAGCAACGGTCTAAATGAAGACACAACTAAACTTTGCTAGGCAATTCTGCGTCGAGAGAGGTACATTTGTGCATATAATATGACGGTTTATGCATGCGTGTTTGCTAAAAATAAAATTATCAAATTACCCCAAAATAAGTTTGCATTTAGCCTATCCCATTCCCAGAGGGTCAAATGTGCATAGCATTCTTAAATGTAAGTGTTATTATAGTGCTCTAATGGCGAGTTCATACTGTGCAGTAATACGGTGCAGCAAATATGCTTTAAAAACGAAAATGTGCAGCATTTACAAATTAAAGGTACAGTAAATAAAATATACTAGGCCACTGGTTACACAAATTAACGGAATGATAACGAATGAAACCGTCATCATCAAAACTTCCGTTGTATTTAGATATATATTTATATGTAGGTATATAAGTATATTTCTGTGCTTCTATGACAATAATGTTTTTTATAATACAAATACAAAAAATCAAGGAGTCAAAACGAAAATTATCTCTAGGTAGCAACTCAAGAGGTAAATCCCATATTGATAGTTCCTTTGATCTCTACATTTATAGAATTATGGAGTATAACAACAGGTATAATGCATGTATGTTTATAATATTAATCATAAATGGTTGTTTGGTAATGTCACAAAGTAAACTTCAACCACTAACGTTTCTTAAATGTTTGCATGTAAGTATAATAACACTTTTTACCTTATTAATCTACTTATGAAAGTAATTGCGTTACACAGCAACAAAAAATTCAAGTTAAATTACAAAAAGTAATACTACAAGAAACTCAACTTACATTCAAGTAAAAAAAGGAGAATGACGCTTTAAAAAACAAATTCCTGCAAAGATGTTAACAGCTTCAACTCAGATGTTAACCTTGTATCACCAAAATGTTATCATAACTGTCGTTACCATTTTCAACGTACATAAAAATTGTTTTGTATCTTTAACTTCAAAAAAACTGATAAGCTTGAATGGTACGTTTCATTTTTTCATTGTAATATGTATCATAATATCATATCAGTATTTCAATCCGAAGGAAACTTAAATAGCAGCAACAGTCAAAACCTAACGACGACGTCCAAAACGCAAGAAGACGTGATCAACATCTTGCCGCTTCACGCCATTGTCAATGAGACCGAATGGGAAGTGAGGTCCTCCAGTCATTCCTGTGGAAGAATCAACATTGATACCTAATTATTCCTTTGCATCGTACATTTACTTTTATAGCTGGGAGCTGACAACAACATCACACAAATATCTTGCAGTTACACACAATCAATGGTTTTTGCGTAGGTTGTAAGCCTGGCTATGCTGGTGTATTATTTAGGTATTAAATTTCATTTTGTATCGGTTGTCCTCCCTTCATTCCAACTAATGTAATTCACGACAAGTTGGAAGGAAACTCTAAGATTGCATGCTTCCCTGCACTTTAGCGGTGGCTTTCATCAGTATTTTCGCACCTACTTCTTTTATACAAGCTATTGTAGATTCTCCCACGAACATTAGGACTAACATGTAGTCGAATTCACCATGCAACCCTCTGCTGATTTTGAGTGGGTTTCGTCTCAAAATGCATCTCACGGTTTAATCGTCCTAGCATAGCATTACAGATCTGACATGAGGACACTTGACGTTGTTATAGGAAGCTTACAGGATTTTTTGTACAAGGGTTTTCCTCATCGTTAGCAATGTTCTTTGCATCTTAATCCTGTCACGTGCAAGAATACCTTTTTGACAACACTTACTTTGTTAATGCTTCTCTTTTTCTCTCATTTCTATCCGCTCATTCATACACATTTACTAGCTCCTCGTTATGAACGATAAGATCAATTTAGTTGTCTATGGAATCTGCACACTTGATTCTACGGGGCCAATATAGGTTGCACGTACAAATAGATTTTAGCAGAAGAAATGGTTAGTTGTCAAATCGAATCTTGAAATCCAAAAAAAGAACCTATGATGTAAGCAACTATCAACTGTACGTAAGTGAAAGTTAATGTGTATACGGTAGTGTACAACCTGTGGCCTTTATGCACTTTCACCTTGCCCCATACATGCATATCTATAAATGTAGCAGTCTGAGAGAATAAATCGATTACATTGAAATGGAAAGGGTTATGGGTGATTGTGATCTGTATCCACTGTTCCCCATGGTCTATTTTTTAAGTTGGGGTAACCTTTTACGGATGCATAATGTTCAGACTGGTTTGCTAGATTTAAGTCTCAGAGGATATTCCTTTCTTTCTCTCTGGTTATGTCGGGTTGGATGAATTACCTACTTGAAAAGGACGTGAATAGGATGACTAATATCAAATATGGTGAAGGACGTTGTAAGTTTGAGTACAACTGCATCATTAAGTTCAGGAAATGATTTCTGGTCGGTTCATTAGCCCCAAGGCAATCATTTTTATGAAATAAGAAAGCATATATGTGGTCATGCTATGGATATGGGATTTTGTAGGCATTTCCTGGCTTGGCTGCAATTGGATATTTTGTGATTGGAGTTTCTCATACTTTTATTTTATTCTATTGCATTAAGTAAAAAAAACTAGAGAGTGAATGATTACAAACCTTTCTGATACTCTTCAACTGCGGCTGCATAATTCCGGAGGAATTCACATATTTGACGAATTTTTGGATTGTCCGTATCTTCCAGAGCGTCAGGACTGCACTGTGGGGGCATGGAGTGGGCTGCCTTGATGGCGAAAGCAGCGAGCATGGCGACTACGAAAATTCCGACTGTAGACTTCATTTTTGCTAATTCTGTGAAACAGAGATAATAGGATGATGTGCGTTTAAGTAAAGAAGCCATTTCATATCATTTTACTTGCTACACCATGTAGTACAACAAATTTTATATAATCAATGCCATTTTTGTAG
This sequence comes from Orchesella cincta, assembly GCA_001718145.1. NCBI lineage: Eukaryota > Metazoa > Arthropoda > Collembola > Entomobryomorpha > Orchesellidae > Orchesella > Orchesella cincta. The sequence goes on along the minus strand of LJIJ01000062.1, from coordinate 177,368 downwards.
CGCTCATAAATACGTAACGGATTCATTCCGAGTTTTACACCTACTCACACAAAGAATTTATGTTTATGGGTTTCCCCGTCCGAGCTAGTTATCTAATTGCATCAAATCCATCATTCATTCCATATGGCGTATATGCATTAAAGGGAAGTCTGGATAGTGATAATATACTCCGAAATCTGATATACACCGCGTGTTTACAGAACTTTACGGTTTTCTGTTTATCTTTTTATCAACGCCGTCCTATCCGATGATCTCCATGAACCTTTGTTTCCTCAGTTATCCATACATGCACTCACCCATATTTATGAGGATATTTTCACTTTTGTACCCAGTTGCCTTCACTAAGCAAGTCTCGGTGTGTGTGGTTTAAGGACACACACACACAGGATCAGCTTGTTTGATGTAGTTTTGTAAACGGGTTTTCACGTATTTGCTCAGTCACATTATTTACTACTGCAATGTATTGTTAATGTGAATATACCGGGTTGTTTGATTGATGCAAATAAAATTGACATTTATTGAAATATCGATGATTCGCACACAAACATGCCAACTCCTAGTTTATACTGATCTAGTTTCGTGGCTTCATTTTATAGCCGCACTGATCATTTCCCTATTGCTTAAACGTGTTATGAAAGCAGGAAAACTACGCGATGGAATCTCGCATTGAGAAATAATGTCATCCGATATTTTTGTTTCATAATCACCTAGCTCGCAACCTTGAAATGAAATGCTGGATCTAATTATGAGATGCAGAGTGTGTGCAGCAGCACTACAGACAAGTGTGTCAATCAGCCCCCTCGTTTCTGGCAAAATTGACGATCATTAGGGAAAATTTGCTTTTACTAAGAACGAATTTCCTCAGATCACTGTATTGTACAATTTCTTGCTATACTTGCAAACTTGGATGGATTCTTGCCAATGTTATTACAAGTTTTGCGTACCTACGCTCGTCAAATGATACTCGGTCCATCCGTAACGACATGATGGGACAAGCAGTAAAGACAATATAATCCAGTGGACCTCATCACGATTACTTTTGGTAATATGGCTTTTGTCTGCCTTTTCCTACATGCTGCATATTCCAGTCATTTCCATGCTTTCAAATTGATCACAGAGCAGAGAGTTAAGATGGTTTTTAGGTGAATGGGAATTGTTCCGTTGTTCAAATATATATATTCTTGACCGTAGTCTGCCCAATCAAATTAGGAGTACGTTGCACATTCGATTTACTGCTAACAAGTTCGTTTTCTGGTGCCCTTCTAAAACCCAATAGCCTTTCCCATATTAGAATGATGGTAGTTATCCTCAAATATGTAGAGTATGTAAACAGTTACGTTTCGTTATAGCTGCTGAACCTGATGACTAGAACCAACCAAAACGTTGACACAAATTAAGCTGTAATATGACAATGCTACAGGATCATTTTATTCTAGTCACCAACTTGTACTCATTGTCAGATACCTGATCCCCACAAATAAAACCCAAGGATGGTTTAACTAAAGGATTAACATTTGCTTTAGAACTGTGAATAATCCATGTTATAATTGTCAACTGAGAAATTTGTAGTTTAAGCCACCCACGCATTGAATGGTAAGGCTCCATATTATTATTTCACTTAATCCACTTTAATCATTACCAAAAACCATTGTCATTGAGATATGGATAGTGCTAACTTGTTTTTGAGTAGATGATGCGCTTTACGTAGCCTAGCAAATTCTCATGTGTTTTTTGCTCTCGCCACCAAAAATTGGTAATAAAAACATTCAAACAAAATAACAGTGAAAAGTAGCTTTATAGAAAAGTAGCTTCGAAGCATGAAATCCATGTATTCGTTTTAAAACTGTTCTATTACCCTTTCAAAAGCATGTGTATCTGGATTATAGACCATATATAATAAAACCGTGTGGTTTCTTTTTGCAAGAATCCAGATAATGATAGAGCGCTAAACCAACATTAAGCATTCCAAACTTATAAAACCAAAAGATCTGCATATTGTGTAGGAGCTAAAGCACAGTTAGACGAGGGTCTGTATCCTTTTCAAATGCCATACTCGTATTAACTTTGTTTATAGTTTTGTACTTGTGTTTGCATCGAGAGCGAGGGTTTTGCTCACCGTCTTGTTTGCTCTTGTCCTCTACTGACTGTGTGAGATCTGTGACTCGTGATGTGACGGTTCTTTTCCAGTCACATAGTCATGAAATCCCTCTCTATTTCAAGAATGGGTTATTTAAACCCGAAAATTTCATTTTAGGAATGAGAACCCAGGCTCAAGTTGGACAAGTATGTTCATGAATAAAGGCAAGATTAAACGATGATTCCGCTATAAGAATGCGTCTTTACATATGTTGTTGAGCCTGTTTTTGCATAATATCATTATGAGGAATATCACGTCATTTTTGTTTCGAATTTGCAGTGTATAACCTCTTAATGCCCGTGTTATTTTCAATTTGATGGGCACTTTGTTTCTTGTAGGATGAAATGCTTTTCTTATGTCGTTATTAGAACAAAACTTGGTTTTCCTCCTCATTTGTCTTTGTTGTTATGTTCATTGGGATAAAAAGAGTGAGCTGCCTTGACGTTTCATCTCAACTGCAAATGACTTTCACTTTCCCCCATCGTTATACATTTTGTTCCTTTCTGCATAATGTCACGAATTCGACTTTTTCCTCAAAGGAATGACTAAAGAATAAAAGGGTACCTACTGAAACATTGCAAACTCGTCAAATTTCAAATTAGCACGTTTTTTGCGAATTTATCAAAATTATAAATGCGCACTAATTCTTGAAGGACACATACACACACTTCAAGTCCTTATATATGGTCACGCCATTGTTCCCTATTACTCTTTCCCGTTTTGCTTCACAATGATTGCGGTGATCCATTGAATAACAGTACACTCCGTTCAGGCTTTAGACTTACGATATGATTATGTAAAACTAGCAACCTATTACTTACAAAGTTGGTTAAAAGTAATATTTTCATTTCAATATTTGTTCAGTCACGCTTAGCCCCAAAGAAGCTGGAAAGTAAACAAGGGCGACTTTTGTCTTCTCTTCCACCTGGCCACGCTTTTCATATCTATATGCTTATGAATTCCAAATCCGCGATGCTGCTTGGTAGTATGGAGTCAATGCGTTACAATATGATGTCGAGCAGAACGGGGAGATTAATCTTTCCATATTTTTCAACTTTTTCATAGTTGTTTTCCATTGCATTATTTTGAAAACTTGGAACACTACCACAAAAGCAGTTACGTGCTTGCTCTGCTCTTCGTTATCTAAAGGTATCCTGTTTATATATTATATTAGTAGTGAAAAGAGCAAAACGTAGAAGTTTGAGAGAATGTGAGACATAATAAATTTAAGCGAATGTGCCATTCTTTAAACAGGATATATTAGCGTTGGCAGCCATTTGGCCCTAGGGGCATTGTGCAACAGAAACTCAAAGAACCTATAAAGGAATCATTGGATTCAGGTTTTATGGCTTAAAAGTACATATAAAAATTGGATCGGTTTGCCTGCTTCCTTGTGCTTTAAACAATTGCATAAATTCAATAAAGGTGTCGAGTGGATACGTGTGATAAATGATGACTCATTTCCTGTCTATATACACTCACTAAATCTCCGTAAATCAGGGAAGGTAAGTGCTGGCGAGTGTCGCTAACGTGATCGCAAGTAAAATATTTTCATACCGACAAAGTTGTATGCTTATGGAAATGTCGGTTATTAACAATTACGTCTTGAATATCAATAGTCATTCCTGATGCATATGAAAGTGTAAAAGTCGTATCATTCCAGGCTTTCTCGTTTGAAGAAGAGTTATACTGCCTCAACCCATTCTATTCGGAGCTGTTACATTCATAAAAAGGATATGTACACATAGTAGCATCCTCCACTCCTACATTTTTACCTAATATAAAAGAGCGGTGTTGTACGTAACTTGATTCTAGCTGCTGGTTTTGGTTCGTAAGAGTGTATTATGTATGTACAAGGCTAATCCCACGTAAATCCTTTTTCTTCCAAAAAACTTCCCCTTAGCAGTGCTTTCTCTCTCGTTTTCTATAGTCGGAAACAATATCCACGTTGTGGATTGAATAAGGAATGAGAGTTACACAGCTCAGCTAAAGCCAGTCAGATGTTGCTTCATGTGACAATGAGAACAGTTTGCAAACACCAAACAACCACCCGTTTTCTTACATGTGGGCTACTCTATCATCCTCACACTACAAGAAACGGCCTGCTGACGATGAGTGCGTCGTTTTGGATAATATATTGGTGGACTCTCTCTCTACACACTCTCATTAACTGGAGAAATTTCCTCACAACTCTATCTATTTGGTGGTGGACTGAAAAAGGATATGAAATTGTAATCATTATTAATTACGAAAACATTCCCATTGTAATTACCTGGAACACTATATTTTATAGCTTTCAATGATCACTTCAAATGCTCTCAAGGCTGTTAACAGGACTGTTTATTGTCGCACGCTGTCAGCGAACTGGAAATAAAGTCTTGTGCTCAAAGCATATCTCTACTGCAAACATGAAATGTCCCTAAATATGGGGTGAAGTAAGATTCGCACATTTTTGCTAAATTTTGTTCACAAAAAGCTATAATTTATAAAATAACACTAATTTTGGGGACACTGTAGTTGATTTTAAACAAGTTTGATGAACACCTTTGGATGACGAAGTTATGCTCTTTAAATAAAATATTATGTATATTTATAGAAAGCAACCAGGCAAGACATTCAATGCCAACAGTACCTTTCGTCACATTTAGTAGGTTACGTAGTTGTATTTTTCAGTCACTATTCAATCGACTCTACTCAGAAAACAAAACGCAGTACAATTCTGACGCGGAAACTTTTGTCAGTAATGCCAGTTAAAAATATGGTTTGGAGGGCAATATTTGCATTATTATAGGGAGGTCGTATATATTAACCGTAATAAAATTTGGCGTATCCAGCGGCAGAAGAGTATGAATTATTTCCAGTCTGTCTAGAGGTGTAGGATGTAGACATTAAATTTTCCAAGCTTGACTGAACCTCGAATATAATTTTAAGCAGGTATGCATTAGATGTATGTCTATATACACGACTCCTTCACAAATTTACATGATGCAATAATGAGAGTTACTCAACCTTAACGTAAGGAAGACATGATTTTCATGTAGTAATTCAAAAACAGACGGGGAAAATGGAAAACTGCACCTGATCTTTTTTCCTTTCTAATGATTGTTGAGAATGTTGACATGAACAAAGAAAGGGAAAAACAGGATTGAACTTACACTCGCAACCTAATTTGCCGATTTTTTCCTTCAATAAACTAAAGATGAAAAAGACTGCTTTGAAAATAATTTTAAGTTTGATCTGCATTGATTTTTTGTTGGGACTCCTACGCTTATATTTATGTTGTTTAAATTTTTATGCACTGGTGTCTGGAATTGCGACTTTAACAACAAAGTTACTTTCATTATTACTTCAACAAGGGGATTTAAAAGTAAGATGCTTACTAGGAATTGAAACTGGTGACATTTAAAACAACATTATTATCGACTTTGACATTTGTATAATCAAAAGGGTTTCGTTTTGTGACAAAGAACAAATTAATTAGTTCTCCTCTTGTAAAGAAAGAAGACTGAGTCCAAGATATTATATGTGCCTAATTGAATGCCTGCGTAGGCGGCGCTACCTGTCTCGCTTTCCAATGTTACACTTTTTTGCGCCATTGGAACATACATTTTCGAAAAGACTCAACAAAATGTTCACTTTTGTTTGCGTTTATTTGCACCGCGTGGGAGATCCCTGTGTAAACCGCCCAGTAAAATGAAAAGAACAACAGTAGAACAATTGATGACTTATTCCATTAAAAACGATATACCAGTTGTTTAAAATATGATTTAATATTACGGGGGCCTAAACCGTGCATAAAGTTGAGACAAAGTTTTTTTGTGATTTACAATTAAAATACTGCTATATAGACTTGTTTCATGCTCCAATTCAGTGATGAATGATTGTGCAAAAATAAAATTACGACATGTTGTTCTGATATGATGGTCTTGAAAACATTCCTTTCTATACTTCTACACAGCCTTTAAAACATTGTCATCTACAATCCGACAAAAACGTCGTACTGGGAGGTTCATACTAAGCTTGACATAATTGTGTTCAAGAAGTAGTTAGAAATGCTTCGGAAAGAAAGCTGAATGGGAAAAGAAAATTATGCGTAATTTTATCGGGCTATCATTGAGAAAACTGAATATAGGGTTCAAAGCACCCGTAGCATCTTCCAGTTAACACGTTTCGACGCATAGACCGGAAATAGAATAAGTTTAGGACTCAAGTTCTTACGTAAGTGCTTCCAAATTTCAAAAACAGTTCAATAAAATGGTCTCGTGTGACTGTTGAAAATCCTTTCAATTAATACAAAAGATAAAATTCCCGTTAAATTAGATAATCTGCTGTATACACATCGTAGTAGGAGGTAATGCAGAAGCAGCAAAATTAGGTACTAGGGGAGTGCCAATCCGTAGTTGCATCGTCATCATGAGCTGGAGTTGCAAATAGCGCATCCACAACGCTAACCCCACGTTTTTCTCCAATAATTTGCTGGAAATAGCTTGTAGTAATGCTTAATTGAGTGCGCCACACACCATAACATGAGCCACGTTGAACCGGAACGTTTTCCCATGCTATACGTATAGCTATGATTATAAATAAAGCCTACATAAGACGAATAGGAAGACACGAAATGGTCATGGATTAAAGTGTATTAGTACTAATTCCCTTTAACAGTTGCCATGTGTTGGTAATTATTTTGAACTCTTGAGCGGTGGTGCTTAAAACTAAGTTGGGAAAGGAAAGTCTGGCTAAACCAACCCAACGTCTCAGAGTCAAGTGCCTTTGCTGTATTTCAAACTAAAAACGTGAACTATAGATATAGTAAAGTGCACTGATTTTATAAACTCATGATATCAAGCATTTACATAATCTAATCTGATTTATCTTTTCTCTCTTGCATGCTTGTCTAAACTGTATCTGTAAAGAAATAAAGCATAAACGCGAAGCTCACATTCATATTCCATTTCTTACTGCATGGATGGATTTTAGCATTTTAATGGCATTCCTCGCACATTAAGATGGCTGATCTATGGACGCAGTACCTAAGTACGCAACAAAGTCAGGAGATTCTGCGAGCTAAAGCGAGTGTAACTATATTTCTCAGAAGATCGTGTCTGAGCCCGTTTGTATTAAAATGATGCTTGTTGAGGTGATGCTAAAATCTCGACTTTCACTCCAGTCATGAAACGAATAATAATACGACTGTGGTTAATACTAGATTTCACATCGAGCTTGAACGCATTTCATAGCTTGAGGTAAGCTTCTTGGCATCTAGAAATTGACAGGGGGTGATATGAGCTCAGCTTGCGCCCTTGCTATATGGAATTAGCTTATATGCTCATTTGACTGCGAACTAAAAATTTGCTAACATGATGATGACGCAATCGCCTGTTGCAGGCCTCAAAAGCAACTCACTTGAAAGAAAGTAAACGTGTGCTTAAACAAGCAGAGATTAACTGAGGAGGGGTATTATATATAGTAAACAGTGAAAAATGAGTGTTGCAAAGAATATCCCTCCAAAGTGTCTCAAATTTCTTCAAATGAAGGATTATTATGTATAACTTGCTCATCCTTTCTGTTTGCACTTCACTCCCTCTCTTCCCTTTATTCTTCTCAATAGACAATTGTAACGTGACCGACTTGCGGACAAGTATATGTGCGTGTGTGCAAAAACTTTCGTTACATTGTGACAAACTTCATAGTCAAACATAGTTTTAATTCGTCTTTTTATGCTAACTAGAGCATTACATTGGGACAACAGTTTCATGACAATCTTTTTTAGCTAATCAAAGCACGTATTTTGTGGCTCTAGCATGATGATTAAAGGATGCAAATTAGCCTCCTTTTATTCATCTTGTGGTACTTTTCCACCACATCACGGCATTCCTATACCTATCTACTCCTAATGAAATTAAACGTGAACTTGTGTCAAAGGAGGGTGAACTGTAATTTTATTTTATTAAAAACTATTTATACCCACCAATTTCCAATTTGAAGCATATTCCTGTTCCCGACTTTACGATTGCATTAATGTCAACATCAACTAAAACCAAAACCCTGCCATTTCCTCGCTTTCACTTTGTTCCACTCCCACACTCCTAGCCATGTTCTTATGACACTAATTCGATTAGTATTAGTAATGAATGAATGATACGTTTCTGTAAGTGAGAGCGGGTGAACGCTACCGGATACGATAAATTTTCCTCAACTGGCTGAGGAAAAAGGGAGAAAAAAGCAAATATGGTTAACAAGAACACAACTTGAGTGTTCCTGTCTGCCTCCACCTCAGCTTGTTTGATAGGAATGGAGAGAGGCTTTGAATCTATAATAGTGATGGTTCAATATAGTTTTATAAGTACAATGCAACAACAGTTGTGCTCATGCATTATTTGACTGATGCTTATTTGCTACAGATATGGGTATTATGACTGTGGTGTCATCAACTATTTGCAAGTTGTGGATAGTATAAAAAAGCAAGAGGAGACGTGATAATAATGCTGACAAGTTGTGATAGGATTTTCTATCATGCTTGAATTACGATTCCTTCACGGGATTTTCCCTTCTGACAAAACAATGTGTTACATGAGATTATAGACGTACATGTAACGTAATGTAGGTACACGTACCCATGCAAGTATGCATGCTTTTTTGCACGAAGATGATGATGAGCGTGCAGTGAAATGTGCTTTGATCCTCCTCACATATAGGTATTAAAATATGCTCATTTTCTCTACGGGATTGAACAATATATGAACATGTGTGTGTGATGATTACTAGATACAATATAACTGTGGAGGATATACACAGAGTATGCATGTGCATAGAACTATTCAGATGGATAGGAAAGTCAAGAAATTCATGACGTTTTCACTTTCATGATACGGATATTTTGTCCTAATCCGCAATAAACGAGGGTAATTTGGGGAGACAAGAGGAAGATTGCAATTGTAACCAAGTTTTTTCTTTGTGTGAGTAGTTGTCCAAAGCGGACTAATTGAAATTCTTTAGTTGAGCTACTGGGCATTTAAACTTGTGAGGGTTGCTATGTACTCACTTTAAGGTTTGGACTTTCACTCACGCCACTAGTTTGCGTGTGTCGTCGCCTATATATATATTTCTTGACCAATTTCAGGCTTTCAGAAAAGTCATATAAGATGGATGGAGGTTATGACAGATGGATGAAATGCCAAATGTCAGTACTTTCTAAGAGAAGCAGGGTAAAAAGGCAAAAGTGCACTTACGGTTAGTTGTAAGACTGTGGTTTTCACTTGGAAATAGTTGCTGAACCAGCTATAGAGATGGGATGTGATGATGGTCTGGATTGACTCCAAATATTGCAGCAGGTTAACAAGTGTTGAGCGATGTTCCCTCTTTTTTAGCTTCTGAAATTCCCAGAAATTTTATGTTTCTGCGGAAAACGTGGCGTGTTAAAACTTTTTAATAAAAACCAGTAAGCTTGTGAGGGAAGACAAAGGACTCCTCTGCTTGCTGACTCTGACTGACTGAAATTTGGTGTGTTTGCGGGAGGCTACAAAAGTCCAGTAAAAATTCTCAAACTGCAGAATTTATTCAAGAGAATGAAAAAGGCCTGAAGTTTGAAACCTCTCTGAATTCTCAACAAAATAAGGGTGCTAATGCTAGATGCTTTGAGTAGTGGTATTGTTGTGTGTGAACAGGTTGAAATCTGCAACTGAATTGAGATTCTGGACAGGATTCCTCCCTTTTTATATGGATCAGTAAGTGAGCAGGCTGGGAAATGCCTACGTAACGTAGCATTTGCGTCTGCCAGTCCAATTTCTTTTCTCCGCATTTCTTTTGCGAGGGAGGCTCAATATGGCTCATCACATATCAATACACGAATGTGTATACACCGCACCACCATATTACTCCGTACACTTGCCTCTCTCCTTTCTCCACTTTCCCTTCTCACCAACAAAGAAACAGCTTTTCATTGCTACCACGAGATATGAGAATACGTAGTGTAAACTCATTGGAGAGAAGTCACAATGCTTCCTATTATGCATCCCCAACCTGTGAATTGTGCTTCTACAACTTTCAAACTCATATAATTCCGTTAGCTGCCCATTCCGGTGATTCACAGTTTATGTTTACCGAACAACATGAGAATAATACATGGCCAGCTCTTCCCAGTTAGTTGGCATTCGTTAAGGTTACTATTATAGGAAACACTGCTCATGTCTGCTTACCTGATTTTGCTTAATCTGATGCTTTGGGTTACATGAATTTATCTGTATATACTTAGATCATAATTCTTACCATATTTATTTGATGTTGGTCAGAACTCGGTTCATCCCTTTCTTACATTTTTCTACATGGTACATAGGAACATAGCATGTTGGGCTTTTCAAATAAAACGTCTGATGCTTCTAACATATTCATATGTTAGCATAGCTATTTTTACTGACATTTGGGGATACTTTAGACTTGTGTTAGCAATCTGAGGTACTATAATCGTAGTAGTAGGAAACGTTAATGTTGTCTGAGATGGCAATGTGACTCAGTGATTGTTGACAATGGTTTTTTAATAACGTGATGTGCTGATTGGGATTATAAATGGTAGAACGTCTGACAAATCACAAAATGCATGGCTACTGCATGTGCAAAACAAAGTTTCGGGGCATTGCTAAACACATTTTTACGGACACCGCTGTATCGTTTTATCCTTTTAAATCGTAATGGATTTAGTCAGGAAACAAGCAAATAACTAATCCAGGACATAAAATACTGATTCTAGCAAATCATGACAAAACGTGGACACAAAGATGTAGAACTTTGGTCATTTTTTCTGAAAGTTATGTGGCCTTAGCTGCGGTTTCATTCAGGTTTACTTCTGAAAAACGACAACTGCAGTAGTGTGAACAGTTTGAAATGTGCACTGCAAACAAGGACGGAGAGACAATGCAGTACAACAAGTGCAGGAAGATTGATTTATATTTACAAGGTTGATGTTGTCCCAGCGAAAAATATAGATTATAACATATTTTAACGAATATGGCTTCTGCAAACTTCGTCGTCAACTATGAGAATGAAAGACATTTGTTATACGAAGCTGTAGAATAGAAGCCACGGAAACCAGAGCTGGTAGAGTTATTCCAAGAACAGACGCACCTTAACTTTGAATTAAATTTTTCAAACGTTTCAAATGTCTAGCCTGAATGTCAAGCTCTAAAGCTGAACATACCGGAAACATATTTGCGACACCTATCTAATCGGTCAAACTTGGCTAATTTAGTAAAGGATCTTCTGTTGACCAAGTATGGAGATTCTGCAAAGTCACGTTGTCAGATCAATCTTTCCACTTCGATAATGATTACATTGCTACACATAATTTACATTTTAAATTACAGTTGCACTTCTGGCATTTCCGTTAATTCTTATGCAGCTCTCTTCTCTTTCCCACTACAACCTACAGCAGTTCCACCTACAGACAGAACATTTTGCTGTCAAAGCTTTATGCAACAGAAATTTGCTTTATGTTCATTATAATACTGAAGAAATGAAGAGACGTAGCGGAAACAGAGCCCGTCCAATATGATAAGAGTACGTACAACAGCTATATTAATGATAAGCATGAAAACTCATCGTCAGTGCCAAATATAGAATTTTGATTGCAGATATAATTTCCTTAGCATTGTAAAATGCATTCCATCAGTTGACATTGTTCGCTTTCTTCTGTCATTCTTTGAATTTCTATAGTTTGTTTCTGTTGCGTTGTCATCACTCCTTTTGTCTGTCTAATTTCCTTGGAATAACAGTTATACTTGTTCCTTTCAATAGTATTTTAATCATTTCTACTAATCAGCACATATACACATATTTTTTCGGTTTCGCGAGTTACCCCAATTCCCATTCAAAATTCAGACAGGAATATTTTACAACACACGACTCGACCATTCTTCCATTTCACGGAAGCGGCTAATGAATGACAAATACAGTCACGTGTAATGGAAACTTATAACAAAAATAGAATTTTCTTCAAACACCACTTTCGAGACAGGGGAAAGTCTATTTTTGATAATTACAGTACATGTGCGTTTGAACTTTCCAGTGGATTTGTATAACGGAACACAATGACTCATTCATGTGCGACACTTGTCATGGAAACATTTTTCAATGGAACGTTTTGTTATGAGTGGAATGAATACCAAAACCGATCCCATTTGACCCAGATGGCTTGATACATACATTACATTTGGTGGGACTGTTACGTAAACTTATGATCAATGCTTTAATTTTCATTCGTTCTGTTGATTGAGCACTTTGCGTTATGAGAACAGCATTTGGTAAAATGTTAAATAAAGACAAGGATATGGATTTGTCTTAAGCATACATTGTGGTGAATCCGTTCATCATTTAATTTGATATCATATAATTGGATGATGTCACCTAATTTCGAAGTTAGCTTTTACAAACCTGCTTAGCTTGAATCAAATAAGTTTTCCAATAAAAAGTTGTATGGCCTATGAGAAAGCTAGCTCAACCCCAATCATATAAGGGAACCAGAACCATTCTTGTTGCAACATTTTATACTACTTCCCTTTCACATTTCTGACGTGGCTGACTTTTTCCATGCAGTGTAACTTTCTTCTGGATTCATTTCCCCACTGCTTGATGATGAGGATGATGATGAACCACTTGTCTGTGGAAAAATGGAATTATTTTTTCTCATTAAACATTACATTTGACAGAAAACTAGATAATATTGTATTCACATTGGTGTACGATCTTATGTTTATGTTCATCATGCCAGGAGCAATATGCCAGCCGTTTTTATATCGGGAGCAAGTTGCCAGTTGCCACAATTTTGCGTTGATAAAACAACAGACAAGAGTGAAACAGAATTTCATGAGCCATAACAGTGGCTCAGAGAGAGTGTAAGAGCGTCTTCATTGTGCTCTTCATGGATGCATGAAAACCATTCCTTCCAACAAAAAGTTAGTAGCACAGAAAACACAAGAGTGGAGGACCCTATCGAAAAAATCTCCAGCTGCTTTCCCTTTCTAATATCCGGATGGACAGTAAGCAAGCATCGAAGCAATGCAGAATATAAAAAACCGGTCCAGTAAAGCAGATTACATGACGAAAGTATGCAGTCAGCGATAGTTTTATTTGCCTGTTGACGTGCTCCTAAATATATGTATGTCTTAAAAAAGAATGAACGTTTTGTTGTAATTACACCAACTTCAAAGTTGTTGCTCGATGAACATCTGGAATTAAATCAAAATTCTTAGATGTCTCTCTCTCTCTGGAGCGAAGCTGCAGATTGCTCTAAACTCGACAGATTCTCACAGCACAAATACTAATTAGGCCGAGTGTGACGGCATGGTCAATTTAATTACTTATTAGTCGCCGTTTCAAACTATAAGTTTTTCAATGTAAGAGGCATGGTAGGATGCATGCTTATTAAAATTTTTTGAGACAACTATAAGAATTCATTACCCTTTTGGAAAGTCAAAAAAGAAAAGACAGTCAACTAATTTGTCTTTCATCCCGAGTTGGGTTCATTGTTCTCAAAATTCTTGCTTTGTGAAAGGGTAGAAAACTCATATGAAGTTTGGTACAGATCTTGGAGCAAAAAGTAAATTGAAATGACAACAACGTGGGCGGTCATTATGAATAAGTGTAATATAGGTCATATTCAGAAGGGTTCCTTATGTCTCAAAACAGCTTTAGCAAATCAGCTGAATCAAAAGTAGACGTCAGAGCAACTGCTTAGTAAAATAAACCTTGCAAATCGTTCCCTGTCCGGGAATTCATTTTTTTTATCCAGAGAATTGTATAAAATAAGTCAGCAAATAGCAGTAAAATTTTTGCGAGGGGTTGGAATTGCTAGTGCAAACATAATGTGTTGCACTGCGGTATGATGTGTAGGACTACTTTTTGTAATGATGAATGATGTAATGTTTAGAGCATAAAGCAGACCAGGTATTCAGCAATCAACTTCGTGGTCGCTTTCATTATTATTTGCATAGGCAGCACAATAATACATGTGTAACCTTTGCATTCCTTGGAGAATAATTCATTTCATGTTCAAACACTAAACGGTTATTCGATTCCGTTGTAATGATGCAGTGTGGAAATATTTGGTGGGGTTGGTTGCGGCCATGAGCAAACAAGATGAAAGTTGCAATAAATATGTGTGTAGTGAATATAAAATCCATTCGGTATGTTAAGTAACAACAAACTGTAGTAGTGCCCATAAACAATCTCGTCCTATCCGATGACATTTGCCCTTCAATGCCAACCATATGACACAAACTTGGCACAAAAGTGCGACTATCAAAACCAGGTACGTAACAAGCTAGCAAACACTTGCGTTTATGTGTGAGTGACAGGTGAATAAAGGCCAATGGGTTGGTTTGGAACGGCGGATGAACTTTTTTTGCCTGTCTCACCAACGAAAAACTTATGTTGGTTTTAAAACGGAAATTACCCAATATAGATAAGTTACTCATACCGTTAAATTTTTGGGATTCAAACTAGTTAACTAGATATGCGACAGGATAGCGACATTGTGACCCAGAAATAGATATTTCAGAAACTCTTTACACCAGACGGAATGACATTACAAGTAAAACGGTGAGTTAATTTTGTGGTTTTGTAGTACAAGCTTGTGGTTTGCTGTTTGATTGCAGTGAACTTCACAGCAACCTTTACGTTTTAAATGACGCAGTACTGTTCCTGCTTTCACTAAATGTGTTAAGAGATCAGAGAGCCTAAGTGTTTTGGTTGTAAACAAATAAATTAGAATCTTATTAATTCATTCAAATTCTACTTTAGACATTACAGAATTAGAATTCTACATAATAAGTATTGGTAAGACCAGACGTGGTGCCATGATAGAAACAAAGGGAAAAGTTATTTGAAAATATTACCATCCAAACATAAGTAATAATAATACGTTTGATCAACATGCAAACCAAAAACTTATATACTGTAGTATGAATTGCACCCTATAATACGAGGTTATGAATGTATATAAATATATCTAAGTCCACATAAAATTGTGAATAATAATGTGGACAACAAAGTTGACTGTGTTCCTTCCCCAAAAATGGAAACTGCACAGCATTTCCTCGACCAACACACGGCCCCCACTTTTTACTTCGTGGAGTGGAACATGGATGTTTCATAATGTTGAACACGTTCTATAGGTAGTAAGCAGCATATAATAAGCTTATTGTTGGGAAAGGACATTACGTTTTGAGGGTGAAAGTTTTGTACATGCCAAAATTCTGAAAAGAAGAAAAAACGAATCTCTCAACTTTTTCTCAACAATATGCTCACTTTTACTTCACCTATTTCAACAAGCAATGAGAGCATTATCCGACTGATACTTGTCACAATGGGGAAAAATAGTAAGCTACTACAAGCTCAAATTTTTACAACTGAATAAACTTATAGCCTGTGAATCATCGTCCTCTTCCTTCTTGTATGATATCTTATACTCGGTTACATCACAGCGCACAAATATTATTCATGGGCAGCCAAACTATATCAGAAGTCCCATCCTCTCGGAAAAGTATACGTAGTAAAATAAATAAACTCTTGTAAAATAAATTTGGGCGATATTAGAACTGAAAACGAAAGGAGGCAGAATGTATTCTGCGGTATGCCTTTTCAGGTTGCATGTCGAGCAAATTTTGTCTCCAACCTGAATTTTCTTTAGGAAAAGCTAAAATGTTCGCACTATACTTCTTTGTTATATTACATATAAAAAATGGTTGCCCACATGTTGCCCACTCTTTCATTTCAACTTTAGATGTGACTATTACAACCAAAAGGCAAAGAAGTATACTGACTGGCTAACCAAGTGTGAAATCATCCTTTCCCTGAAGGTGTCACATGCCATGATCTCGACCAAAAAATGGGAACATAAATAAGGTGGCGTATGATAATAATGATTACACTCTCCAGTAATGAAGTATATAAAATACAACACTTTTTTGGAGGGAACAAGATACCCTGGTTTCCACAAGAACGGAAAAAGCATTAAGATGCATGATGAGTTGAAAGAAGAGCATGTGGCTACAATCATTTGACTCCAATTTCTTTTACAACGACCCTCTTTTCCTTAGCACAATGAAAGTGTGACAATGTTACGTCGTCCCGCCGTTAGTTTATTAGTGGACCGCATTTCCAAAGCTTGGTGAACAAAGTAACAGGTTTCGATTGTGTTTTTCAGCCCTAATACATATTTATAGGGGTGTCATATGCATACATATGCATTTTATATTGGGTGTTCAACCGTTGACATTAGTGAATTAGGGACAATGATCTCACATTTCATCGCACTTGTCGTAATACAAAATTTTATTGTAATAATATATTTTCTGAGGATGTAATAAGGCTCCATTTCCGGGTAGACTCACTATCTCATAAAAGATTCATCGAGTGCTAATGCACGTTCAAATCCTATATACTTTTTGTTAGTTGAAATAAGAACAAGACTTTGTGTCTACGATTGCATAGCATTTAGGCGTAAATCATCCGAATCTGAGAATTACGTTCAGTGATATTGATTTTAAAATTGGGAATGTTGTACACTGAGGCAGGAACGTTCATTGAGTGTGCTTCCAGCTTTTAGGTTAACACAATAAGAAAATGTTTATGAGTTGGAGAATTTCATCTTGATTAAACTTTGACAGCTAACAAACTATCAACTATTATGCATGATTAATGACAAACAATACTTTTACGTAACGAAATACCGCATTCTCTCCAGGAAAATGGGTGTCAAGATTTTGCACCCTATTAAAATACTGTCATCATTTACGAATAATTTAACATTACTCCTTCAGCTACCGGCCTACTTATATTATTATTGTATTCTTAGAATCGCTCTAAGTTACAACCTACGCGATACACACATTTCTCACTTTTTTTTGTAGCCGAAATCTAATTCAGGTTTCAATTTACACAACGTGATAATATTAAAGGAAGTGATATATTACCATCATAGTTTTTCCTCGAGCCGTCACGTAGCTAAATAGAACATGATGTGTAATATGGGACGCTAGGGAGGCGTTTTTACAGGCCTTTTGAGAAGGATGAGCAACACGCCAGGTGACTAAAATCTCCGAGTCTAAGACCCTCAATATGTTCCCACCTTGCGTGGAATCCTCTCCTAAATCCTTCCAAGGCATTTTCTTAAGTTTCAGCTCACCTACATGCGTCAGACCCCATCTAGACTTGTTTACGTTCGTGTATCTCATATATGTACTTCTTTTTTCCTCCAGTTGTTAGCAAGCTATTAGAATCTGGGGTAATTTAATTCATCCCAAAAGTAAATCTGCAAATAAAACGGGCTCCCTTTTCCCTTCTTGACGAAAATTATTCTTCCTTGCGTTTTCATACCCTTCACAGGGAAAGTCTTTGGTAATTTTCCATCGGTCACAGTATGATACAGCAACCCTTCTTTCCATAATGAATAAGAATGCTGCTTCACTTGTTGTTGGAAAGTTTGAGTTATAACTTAAAACCCTTCCAGTTCCCGAGAATTGAGACTGCAAGCAGCTTCATCTTCTTTTATGAGAATAAAGCACATCCTACTTATTTCTGATATTGCGTGGTAGTCAAATGAGGTATAATGTATGGCTCAAGAAGTTGAATCCGAATTGTAATAAGCGCATATTTCAGCAAACTTTCTCAATCATTGTTGTAAATTACATGGGGGCGAAAACTGTTTTTTAACTTCTTTATGACTAATTTTACACTGTATGAATTTGAAGAACCAGCTAGTTAATCTTCACTATTTTGTTGGAGAATTGCTGAAACAATGTGGGCGTATTAAAAATATGGAACGAAAAAAAATCGTTTGCAAACGTTATTCCATCTTCCAAGAAATGTGGGGGTAAACATGAGGTCTGATCACCCATCTTGTGCGTGATGAGCTTAAGGATTTAACGTGGGTTTATGGTTCGTGACGCCAACACGCAGTCAAATTCAAATAAACAAAAGATTCAAGAGTGGAAGGCCTTGACGGAATATTTTGCAAGTATTTATTTTAACTTCTCGCTGTCTTTTGGAAATATTGTTTGGATTAATGAAAAGGTTAGCCCTCATGATCAAGATGGATGAGTGAAGTTAATTTAACGACTACATTAGATGAATACAATCACTAGTTCAGAATAAGTACGTAGATGAGCATTATGTGGTGTTAGAACGTAAACTGACCTTAAACTGTCTTATGAAGATCATCTTACAAACGCACATGTGGACGCGGATTACGTTTATGATATGATTTTGTATGTAGCTTAGGATAAATATCTGTATTGGAGAAATATTCGTTGTTTTCTGTATATTTTATGCACTTTCCGTACTTTATGTACTTTCTGTATCTTTTGCATTAGGTTAGAAACGTTTTTATGTACATTTTGGTTTGTGCGAGAAGTGAGGAGAGGCTCGCGAGAGAGTTTAGTTTTAGTATAGTTCAGGAGCTCGAGCTAGAGACATGGTGGAGATGACGTTCTCCGATTTAATTAATTAGAGTCCGAGTTAGAGAGTCCTAATTGAGAGCGACGGTCTTACAAACCTTAGCCATAATATTGTTTAAGCAATATCAGGATTAACCTTTAATTGTGTTTAGTGATTGGGGAATTAATAAAAGTTTTTGTTAGTTCAGACTTTTCCGTCACTACTTTGTCAGTTATTGGAGCATCCTACAATTTGGTTCATTAGGGAACCTGGTCCTTCGGATTTATTTTTTACTTATATTTGAAGTAATCATTTTTGGTCATTTGGCGGCCACATAGTGGTCCTTCGAACCGGATCCTCAGTGCTATGGAGATACAGGACCCCAAGGAAGACCTCCGGTACCTCCCAGGAGGAGTGAAGGCCAACAAAGGGCATTCCGCCCCAGTTTTATGGAAACCCAGTACCGACCACTGGTAGGCCAAGACAGCTCACTCAACGCCGAGAGGTGATAGAGATGCCACTCTCATCAACCAACCCTTCATTGAAGACATTCTCAAGATGGAACGAACGACAATTGACATCCCTCCAGACGCCACATTCTTCAAAAAGAAGACGACATATGGTCAACAGCATCCAGTGCAACCACGACGACGGAAGGAGCTCGAGTTGCAGCGATTAAAATTGAAAATAGAAGAGGGTGAAGCAAAGCTTCAACAGTTACAACTCCAGCGACAACAAGTGGATTTGCAGATGGAGCTGTTGGAAGACGACTTGGAGGAAGGCGAGATAAGGTCAGTTGGGTTCAGTGACATTGATGAAGAGGAAAATCAAAGTTTGATGATTTTATGGACAAGATGGAAACGAATACACTCGACATGAGTGATATTCCAAACGCCAATGAGATTGTGTCTCATTTGTTCCGACACCGAAGCCGAGAACACTTAAACCAAAAATCCCTATGCAGCAATAACTCCCCATGAAGAACCCGAGAAGCAAGGCCCCATTAAACCACTTCCCACATTCGATACCGAAGTCAAGAAGACCCCTTGGAGTTTGGAAGAGAAGCCAGCAGAGAAGAAGTCGGATATCGACAACTTGGCGTCAGCCCTCATGAAGGTTCTTGGCGCTCAAGGAAGAACAACTGAGAAGTTTGTTGCCCGTCAGAGCGAGGTGAGCAAGCTTCCATTGTTCAATGGAAACCCTCTGGACTGGCCTATCTTCATCAACCATTTCAACCAATCGACTAAGGATTGTGGATTTAGTGCGGCTCAGAATATGACAAGGCTCGAGAAGAGCATCAAAGGGGAAGCCCGGAAGACTGTGCAAGCGTTGATGTCCGTTTAAAGTATATAAATACATACATAATATCTACTTCCTGAGACACTTTTTAAAACGATGACGGGTTTTCTCGTTGATTTTATTAGCTAAACATGACAGATTTTTTATGGACTTTCTCTCGTGACATGTGATGCTTGCACCAACATCATAATATATTTTAGTGGCTGTCTGTGTAACTCTGTGTCCCATGGTAATCCGAGAAAACAGGAGTTCAAACGACAACAAGTCATGCATTGTATGTGGAAAGAGGAGAGCAAAGGCAAACCCTAAGTAAATAGCTGTTAGAAAAAGAAATTGTATCTGTATCTGGTTACGTACATATATTTATCGTCTTATTTACGTCACGTACTCTGCATTCCAAGATCTGTCTTTCCATCTTCCGTCCCTGCTCTCCCCCTCTTGTTACACGTATTATGGACTCTAGTAGCAATTTAGTACGTACCTTTTTCAACTTTCATGAAAGCCATTCCAGTAAATGGTTGGCCATCTGGAAATCTCATTGCGGAGTCGTACATAAAGCTTCCGAGGAGAGAAAGAAAGGAATAAGGAAATCTCATTGCGGTTGATTCCTGATTCTACTACTTACTTCTTTCCCCCAGTATAATGTGGTTTGCGTGTATGCTCATGGTAGTACAGGAGACTATATTTATATGTTCATTCCACAACTATGCTCAGTGATAGTTTGTAAACAAGCAAAAATATGCTGGGCTACTAACAATAGACAATACGTTGACAAAACCTTGTAACAAAAAGGTTTCTCAAGAAAACAGAATTGGAGAATGCCGAAAATACTAAAGAGATTCAATGTTTTAGCAGATGAAATCCATAAATAGTGGCGTTGTAATGTTGATGGGTTTAGCCCTCATATACCTACTGACTGAAGAAGATGTCGTTTCTGACCATTCGGATGTCATCCAATCACATTGCTAAAACACATTTCCTGTCCTACTGATAATGACGAGAGGATCTAATGCGTAATGCGCAAGTGGGAAGTAGTGGAATGGGAATTAGAATGGGTTAACTCATCATTTAAATTGCGTAAATTCATTAATCATCAGGATTCTCAATGTAAATGGCTGCCCTGAGTGTTCCCAATTTTTAGACCAACTCATCGGAATTCCAAAGTTAGTTTGGCTTACAGCAGAACGCACTTTAACTATTCATTTTCTTAATGCACTACTAACTATTTTGGGCCTTCATATCCATTAGCTGTGGGTGTACATTCAATTAAGTTAATGTTGGTAAGTGTGTCTGCTTAAAATTTGTGAAAAGACTGTGTCCCTCTGCATTTACATCTTGAGTAGCCACTTACATGTTAACTTTGAATTTACAAAAACCTGCAAATGTAATTAAATTAATGTTGTGTCACATGTAAGGCCATAAACATTTAATTAGACAAATGTTTAAACAAGTTGGGGATGTAGGGGGTATTTGATAGTAGATTTTCCAGATGCTCCTTGTTCTGTTGAACAGTTCTGATGCTCCATGCCATCGCTTGTCATTTGCCCAAAGCATTTGGTTTGGTTTTGTTTAAGGTTAGAGCTTTACTCGAGAAGTGTTGCTGAAAACAGCGTGCAATTGTATGTGCCAATGGGTATGAGCAACCGGGACACACGCCTGCACACCATAAAAATGTGGATTTGATTTACATGGTGGGATGAGCCCGTTTTGGAGCTTCACTAAATAAGTGATAGTTTAAATTCTACATAAACAATTTGTACGCCATGACCCGCGATTGTAGTAAACTACTAGCTGAATACGTAGGCCTAAAAATTGGTCCTAAACATTTGCAGATTTTGAATTAAAATCCATCAAGTTTAAGTAGATTTTGATATAGTCAGTGGATTTTAATTCAAAATCTACAAATGTTTTGGACTAAATTGTAAATCCTACGTATCCAGCAACTAGTTGGCACATACAATTGCACGCTGTTTTCAGCAACACTTCTCGAGTAACGCTGGCACCTTAAGAGCTACGAACAGGATGGACGGAAACATATAGTACAGTATATTATTTAGCGAGACAGTTTACCCCCTATTTGGCTAGTAATATGCTACGCTTAGTTTCACTGATCGTGAGTACAGTTAGTTTAGATGCTGTATTTTAATTAATCATTCGTATTCGTTAGAAAGTGAAAGTGGAGTACGAAACGAGATTTTGATTGGAAAACAGGCATAATTATATTTATTACTATCGTGTCTAAAATGATCTATTCTTTGGACTCGATTATCCGGTAACTTAAAGATTCATTTACCTTGGTTAAACAGTCTTAATTTAGTTAATATTAACCAACCGAAAATAGAATGTTTAAAGATTCTTTGGTGGGTCAGCTGGATTAAGGCCGTGCTGCTTCATTTGATTGGAAACGTCAAAAAGGTAATCATAGCACTCGGCCCTAAAAAAGGAAAAAAATGAGTAAGGTATTGATATTAACGGAACGTATTAAAATAGAATATGTGTGATGTGTTAAATAAAAATTATTTATACATAGTTTTTGTTTGCTCCCACGTCTTTCCCCAAACGTAGACACCATGACGTCGAACAAGAACTGCGCTGGCTTGCGGATATTCTTCGATTACAGCAGCCATTTCGTCTTTCAAATCCTCTTCAAAAGGTGTATTCTCAATAATAGGCACCACGAGCTCCTCGTCATAGCGGTAATTACATCCTTTCTTAGGATTATAAATTCCCTATAGCATAGAATGCATAATAAATTTTCCACATCAATTTTTCCACGTGTTTCCGGAGAAACTAACACTGAAATAAAAAATGTGTATAAATACAATCATACATGAATTTCATTTTGTAAAATATACCTTAATCATTTCAAGGTGCGTCACACGAAACTCATTTCCAGGCGCCAGCAGTGTGGCAATAACAGCTGCCTTTGAGTGACTATGGATAACAGCTCCAGCATCACGAGCTGAAAACCATTAGACCATTCTTATGCAATGCAGTTCTTCTGTTACAATTTTAGTCATACAAACTTTTTAATGCAATCATATCTTTGAGATACCTGTGTAGGCGCACATAAAAAGCGGAGTGCACTGACTTTTCTTCAACTTTTTCTTTGGAACTTCAATATCTTTCCCTTGAATATCTTGAATGAATAAATCTTCTGGTTGGATGCGCTCCTTTTGCACACCTGATGGAGCAATGTAAATTTCATCTCTGAAACGTGAGAAAAGAAATAATATTACTAATACTAGAAATGCAAGGTTACAATATATTGCTTTACTTTCCACGAAAACTCGTGATGTGCGGTACTGAGATAAAATTAGACTTTTGGGAAATCCATTTTTGGAATGTTATCTAACCCATATTTAATGCTCATGCCTCCCCCAGTTCCGGTTACCCAACCTAGATCATAGAACTGCTTGCAAAGCTTAGGAATCAGGTTTCTAGGATGCTCCTTATTAAACAAATGAATGTAATTTACATTAAAACTCTCAAATTGACATTGTAAAGGACAAACTATCAGTATATTTTTATGGTGATGGATATATTATTCTGTAACTTACTTCGGGTAAATTTGAATAGCTCATTTTCCACTACTGCCAAATGACAACGTAAACTGCAAAAGCAATAAAGAAAAGAATTGTGTACTAAACCGACTGATGTAATGTAAGGAGCCGAATTATGATATTAATGAGCGAGTAGACTTTTCATGATGAAAAAACTTCCATGTCAGCAACCTACACAGTTTTGAGAAGATATTAACTACTATTTCATATGTGGCATCTGCATCTTGTAATATATCTAAGATTTTTCATAAATATATGTATAAGTTTATCATTATCATTCATTTCAGTTTCATACCGGGTTAGCATACTGCTCATGCATGACACTATAAATTACATACGCGGATGACTAGTTAATTAATATAAGAAACATATCTAGGTTTAGGGTATACTTTATACGCATATATATTATGAGCTGTCACAATAATTATCCCAATGATTGAGAAGTCTACATGAGAACTCTAAGCTATCTATGTGGCTAGGATTAATGCTTCCGTGAACAATATACTTTGTATTGAATTAAACTTATGACAATAAAATTGGATTTGAAGCTTACCTCTTCTTTGAAGAGACACTCACAGAGAGATCTTTAATTGAGTTGCTGTCTACAATTCTAAATTTCTTATTAGGATTTCGATTTTCACTTAGAAGTTCATTACACATTCCGGACCAAAGTCAAAAGCATGAGAGCTCAAATTCCCTCGCCAGCAAATTGCCTTGAAATCAGCCTGCTCAATATAAACGCATGGCAGCGTAATACGGAATATCAGAGATGAAAAATTAAGGAACTGGTTCTGTATCTGCAACCATTAGTTTCACCAATTTTGTTTCATATGCAGTAGATACTGAGACATTAATCGGAGGTGAATTTAGGTTCACCGGAACATTGAGGTTAAGTATTGTTGCGATATTTTGAAGGGACGGACATGCAAAACCTATAATAAAGCCATCGCTTTTTCCGCTTGTGTCGATATATAGTATTAGTGTATATGCCAGCAAAAATCTCACATCGCCCCGCTTTAGCTCTCTAAAAACTGTAGATTCTCTAATAAATAAATCGTTGCTGGCAATCTTTTTAGCTTAGAATAATGCTTCTCTCAAGCAACAACGAAAGGTCGAGTTATGAATTTTATTAGGCGATCAGATTTTCGGAAAAGCGTAGAAATTATGCATTCATGAACAAAGTTACACACAAATCATTCGAAACCACACCAATTTGTTCTCCGATTTTAAAGATTTTACTCAAATTCCCATACCAAAAAGGCAACATATTCTGGAATGCAACCGAATGAGATCTACACAGTCATCTTACATTCCAGTAGACAATACAATATAAGTATAACATTACGTAGGTAATAAATTATTACAATATAACTATAATGTAAAATGTAATTAATCCCCAAACTATTTTTCTATTAAGGTGCTACAAAAGCTAAGCTTGCTGGTGCAATAACACATACTAACTGATTGACGTTTTGTGATCACAATAAAATACTCTTGATGATGATGAATGTTGATGAAAGAATACAAATATATCTACACACCTCAAAAATACAACTATATAAAGGTAATCAAACTAGCATTTGTGCACTATTGTTGACGTGCTGACAAGAAGGAAGCACTTTAAATGTGGTAATCATATTAGAACAACATAATATCAATACTGCACTAAACAAAGTTAACGTGCTACAAGTAACTAATAACGACAAAACTGAATAGATAGTGGTCACATGATTTAGAAACAAGGTAGTCTCACTCTTTGCAAAAGTTAGTGAAAAAATGCACACAACTACAAAATAATATACAACCAAGAGGAATTGAGCTGCTGGAAAAGAATGAATTTTGATACTTAAAAGTATTATAACAATAATTATTACTTTGTTATCTTATTATTTCTTGTATTTTTTTAAAATTTATCAAATACTGTGAAAGACATTTGCGTTGATTGTGACAACTGACAACCTTATAGAGCGTTTGCACTATTTTCGATAGAGGCAATATTAGCGTCTTGTATGTGGCATACTGGATCGAAGAGAAACCTAACCGTTTCCTTTACAAAAAGAGCTACCTATTTAGTTAGATTACACTATAATTTATATATTTACGCATACTGTAGTTAATACATGTTTATCGACTGATTAGGATATAACGTGCGTTTGAAGAAACAGAGCTCTGAGCTTCTGAACTTTTCAAGCACAACCTTACACATTAAAGCTAAGCAGTTACACAGGTAGTGTGTATATTTGATGCTGGTAAAATCATACCTGATTTTGATAATAATTTCAGTTTAAAGTAATACAATAATGTTTCGAGCTATAATGGAAACACGATGGATTTGACGATCCTTGGCAAAACGTTAGCCCACTATGTTACTGCATAACATAACGAATCAGCATTAATATTGAGTTTTGTAAATTTTTAATGATAGTTTGTGTGTGTCCCATGAGCCGGTGTTGATGCGCCGGTGGTTTGTCATAGTGAATATATTATACTGTGTTTGTAAACCGCATGGGAGCTTTTGAAATGATTTTTGCAATATCGGTAAGATCACAATAGCCTACTGCAACAACTATCGCTAGTGGTGGATGGAGTGCGATGATTGAGGGTGACGGATTGGCCCGGATTTCCTTTGTATTCTGGCACGGGTTCTCTAGCTTTTGCTTGCTGTTTTCAAAAACAATACAATAAACAAAATTAATAAATTTTTACTGACAAACAAAAAACAACTAGTATTGTGTAGGCAAGGAGTTGTTTGCTCAGTATTTTGTACCTCAATAAGGGCATGAGCTATCTCCATAAATAATTTTTCCACGTTATCTGCTTCCTTTGCAGAAGTTTCCATAAAATACATGTTATTTCTTTGGGCAAAATCTTCCCCCACGTATGTGGGAATTTCTCTGTCTTCACGATCAGTCTTATTACCTGTGGAAAATTAGAAAACCCACGATTAATACCTAAAGTGTAAAGTCCAACTACGATGCACAGCTAAAATTAAAAATAATTTAGGTGGAGGACACCTACCTACTAATACTCGCAAAACTTTTGCGTTAGCGTATTCTTCAATTTCCCTCAGCCAATCGGGTAGGCAATCAAAACTTGGTTGGGAACTTACATCGTACACAAGTATCAAAGCGTGGGCCGAACGGTAATAACTTTGTGTGATTGATCTGAATCTTTCTGGATTAGCAAAGATAAAAATTTGTTACTTTCACATGTTCAAGGAACTATGTTTGCAAAAATCGTTTGTGGAGTTAAATTTAACCCAACTTACCCTGCCCTGCAGTATCCCATATTTGAAGCTGAAGAAAAACAAACAATTTATTGTTTTAAAACTTGTGGAGAATGAAAATAGAGTTTATAAATAGAGTTACGACTGATTATAATTATTAACTTACTTTAACTTTCTCCCCATTTATATCTACAGTCTTTATCATAAAATCAACTCCAATGGTAGCACCTTGACCAGGTGGAAATAAACCCTGTAAATGAATGAAAAAAAATAACTTAATTAAATATTTTGCTTGGTTCTGATTCTGTGTCCGTTGACACCTCTTGCAAATCACAAACTAAGCAAGACTGTTGATGGTGAGGAAAGGTTGAAAACGAAGTTGCAATAAAAAGTTGTTCATGTATGGTAATAAAACTTATAAACAGTTTGCACACTAAAACAGCAATAAAGCAAGTGAAAGAAAATTAGAATACCCAAAAAAAATAAAGGAATACCTGAGTAAATCTCCGAACGAGGCATGTTTTCCCAACACCTGCATTTCCTACTAATACAACTTTAAAGAGAAACCTGTAGTCTTCCATTCTGCTGCTTGGGTTTGTGAGCCGTGGTTCTTCTGCTTATCAGCCCCGAGAAACCGGGTTCATACGTTTGAGCCTCCCGATATTTCACCTCTAATTTGATATTACGACTCCCTCCGTCCTTTTTCGTGAATCTTGTTTCCCTTTCTTTGCTTCAACCGACGAGAGCGGCTACACCGGATAGTTTACGCCTTTATCTCAGTTTATTTTATCCAACAAACTAACTCTTGCTTTCTCTCATAGGGCTCAAGGCATATTCAAATCCTGATGCAGTCGAAAGGACGGGCTAGCACTACACCAGTACCATTTCCAGCAATATCTGCTAACATACATAGACTCCGACCTTTGGAGGAAACGTTAGGTAATGCGAGTATGTGCCTCAGAATAATAATGTGGAGTAGTACCACCATTCACAACGTTTCTAAACCTGCAATCCACACAAAAACGGAAAATGTAAGCAGGATCATACTAGCCTATCACCTATACAAACTACATTTGACTGGAGGGATCAATAAATTTAGGATCTTTCGGAAATCAGGATTTACATGCATTATTCATCATATTGTATTTTATTACCTCCACTCTTGCTAACTCAGCTTCCATTAAATTCGCTCAGAAACGCTTCAATCAAGAAACTCAATAGTTCGCAGGAGTTTGCATGTATGTCTGCTTTTCTACTCTGCTACTTGCAAGCTTGCGAACAAGTAACTTGATATGGTTACGGCTTTTGTATACTTCCTTCGCTTTCACCTTCAAACATTCGCAACAACTATTGTTCGAACTGATAGTCACTAAATTTCATTAAGTCTGCATCCGACGTCTCGACTCTGTTCCCAGAAGAGAAAATAATATTGTCATTTAACATGAATGCTCGTCCATACCATGATGTTTTATATTACCTAAGAACACGCGCATAAATTCCGGGATCATGTAATATTTTGACACACAAATACAAAATAGTGTGCATTCATGTACAAACAAACACACAACCAAAATGATGATACTTTGCTATAAAGGTACAATTTTTTTCATTTACCTTTTGCGTGGTTTATGTCCACTTGGATCAGTTCCGTTTTATTCTCTTTTTCCGTCAATACACGTAATATGCACTTTTTATTCACTTCCTTTATGTATCTATCCGTAATGTTATAATGAAAACAGAGAAATAGTTGCTGTCTTCAGTTTTCCCGGATGGTTAGTAAAATTCGTAAATCAAGTTGCACTGGAGTTCCTCCAAATGACAGACAAACTACCCATGATCCTCCTGGAAGTGGAAAAATAATAAAAAATTCATCAGTTCACAACAGTTTTCTTTTCTTACTTACTTCTTACAACTTGCTATTAGTATGATGATACCCTCCAAAGTATACACAACAACAAGGAAACGAGGTGAATGTATTGTGGCTAGATAGGGAACATGTGTGAGTGTGTACAAATACAAATCTTATAAACTCGGCCTTTCCATACACTCAAACCCCCTTGAATTATATATGGACACGGTTTCTTCTTTTTTTACTGCGTCGGCTACTACTGAGCTGGAACTTAATTCACTATGTGGAGAAAGTACATATGTACATGCAGTAATGAATAAATATCTCAAAGAGATGAAGCCAAACGGAGTGTGTGAGCCAGCATCCTCAGCCGAAAACTTTTAAAACTGGTTTTCATTTTTAAACACTGTTTCCTTTGACTTGTAAACCCAAACACATGCAAGTCTATTTTGAGTTGTTTTTTCACAGGAACATTTACTTATGTAATGTATCCTCTATTAATATTTTAAAGTCAGCCGACCCACACTTACTGGACACGTCTCAATGATACATCAAAAACAAAGAGAAAGTGGTGAAATGAAGTTTTCTCTTTGTGAACATTTTCCAGGAGAAAATATCACAACTTTCCTTCAATCATTATACTGAACTAGATGATACTTTGGCAGAGAGGTATTTACTTAGTCTTTGCTAACAACTTGGAAGAATGAAAAGAAATAAAAGTGTGATGACTTGTAGTGCCGTGATATAGCCTCTGCATTCAACTGTTTGAAAAAGGAAACCACTACTTATACTCCAATCTCCAATTCATCTTAATGTCTTTCCTTAGTTTGGAAGGTTTTGTAAAACTCGTATTTTTATATAATGCCCGGTTTCCTTACGGTTTTATTTCTCCCTTTTCCATTTCACTTACTCGTGTCCAAGTCTTCCAAAGACCACTATCATCTTTTGCATTTTCTACCCTGGAAAAAAATTACTTGCACCAAGTCTACTCCAGGATATTTCTCGTTCTCTGGTTGTCGTCGACAGAGAAAGTGAGTAGGAAGGATATAGAATTAGGGAAAAGAGATGAGAAACCTGAGCAGAATGCTTAAGTCCCATGACTCGCATAGCATACCTTGCTACAAGAGCATCAAAAGAAAGCCGTCTCTCTTCACTTCCTTCACTTTTTCTCCTATTAATAAAATACATATTGCTTTCAACAGCGACTTTGTCAAATTTTTATACTGCCAACTCCAACTGCTTTTTTGACATAACAATATTACTTTCTCTCCATCTCAGTCTCTTTCGCTCTCCATCTCCCAAAAATAAAATAATAGCATATCATATCATAAGTCTGGCTTCAGGGAAGTCAGCAGCATTTTAAGAGCCAACACACGGCTGCCCCTATTACAAAACATTCAACGACAACTGGAGGAGGAAACAAGTGACGAGTGAGTGGATAAGTGGAAAGTACATATCATATCAACCCTGGTTTTCTGGAGTGCTACTATTCTCGCGAAAAAGGATGGAGTGGTGTTATAAAACGAGAAGAGCCATCTGTATATTTACACCAGCCTTGGCTGATGGTGGAGAGTGGAGTATCCTATAAAATTTGCCACCGCATACTTTTCTACGGATGTAAGTGGAGAATGTGTACAGAAAGTTCCGTTCGAATTTATAACTACAACTATCCCATCGACCCGTTCTATACTGGATTGTATTTGTATTACCATTTTTGGTTGTATAGGATATGACGATTGTGAGATGCTATATATTCATGAAAATGATATTGACAGGAAGAGCAAAATCCACTACCCACTTGCTTGGGAGTTTTGGGCTTCTATTACTATCTCTTCCCGTGTCCTTGTCCATTCAATTTCGCTCCGGAGTTACGTATTGCGTTACCACATTATACTGTCGTTTTCCGTAGTCTAATACGGCTCTGTTGTCGCACACACTCACACACATTCACATCACAGACACTCCATAATTTCCAAACAGGAAAGAAGGAGACAGACAAAGTGACGACGTTCATGTGCTCCCTGCATGGCTAACTAGCTAAAGTAGAGAACAGAAAATACGGGAAGAGTACGTGTATGGATGTTTTAACGTCATTTTCATGGAAATTGTTATCCTGTTCAATTAACTGGATTCTTATAATTTCCGCAGAACCCAATTGAAAAGTTGGTAGAGAAGAAACCACTTTCCTAACTTTGGGAGCAACTTATACTTTAATGAAATTAAAAACATAGTTTTCTTTAATTATTGAAGAGGGGTTTAAAAACATGGGCATACTAAAAAGTTTGCAGAGTAGCTTGGAATCTCCAAACATGTATAGTTAAATACACATACTATAGTTTAACTTCTAGATATATACTTTACTGATCTTGTTGAAGTTCCCTACAAGTGTATACACATATATCGTATATGTCAATAAATATGTATGATATGAAAACACATCACAAATATATAGGTATATAGATCGAGCCTTTTGTGTCCCCTCCCGAAGAACGGGAAACCAGCTGAGCTAAACTCTTGACAAACCTCAACCTACGCACCAAATATATTTTAATTTTTAACGTACCTTAAACCCAACCAATTTGACTTAATAAAGTCGAATTTTCCACTTGGGATGTACTGCACACCTTATTTTATTAGCAATATTATTTTGCATGTAAAGAATCTTATGCAATCGTTCTACATGCACCACCATGCGTGTATATTAAGTGGTAGAAACAGTTTGGTACTCAAAACGGTAGTTACCTGCTAATTCTTCCAAAAATTTCAATTCGATTGACTACTAGAAAAACCACTTGAAAGCTAGTAGATTTGGAGCCAGACGTATTCAGAATTCATCTAGATTACTCCAGCTTCTATCTCTGAACTATGACACAGCTGACTCTTGATGTAACGTAGGAGGTGATGATGACGAGGATGATGATGACTGATGATTCACACATACTCATTCATATATATAGAGATGCAGTTGTGCCATGTAGGGAGAGATGAGAGGATGGGAAACATGAGCAAGTAGAATTTTTCACAGAAGAGTGCAACAACGCTATATTCGTATCATCTTATGATAACATATTAAAGCTTAAAGTTGAGTTGAGCTCTTTTGAACACGTTTTGCCTACAGTTTTTATGTATGCACATCTCATCCCAGTGCTATCTCGTAGTATGTAGTTGTGGGCTTGAAGTAAGGTAATAAGAGCAATACACAAGTTAGGCCTGAGGATGTTTTTACAATTATGATTATCGTGATTATTGCCAGCGAGTCTTGCTACCATGAACATAGTACCATTGTGAGTCAGTACACACGTAATATAAATCTACTCATGTCCATCTCTCCGTCACAACACAACAGTTAAGTCAAACCAAAGGCGTGTAGGTAGTAAATTGGTGAATGTACATGAATTGCAAGCTCAG
Source organism: Orchesella cincta (assembly GCA_001718145.1). Taxonomy (NCBI): domain Eukaryota; kingdom Metazoa; phylum Arthropoda; class Collembola; order Entomobryomorpha; family Orchesellidae; genus Orchesella; species Orchesella cincta. Next base: position 145,461 of record LJIJ01000062.1, on the reverse strand, counting down.
TTCGTTAATCCACTGTATATTTCTGGACTTACGAGTGGATAAACTGATGAAATGATGTGCGTGGGGTTGCGAAAACTTCTTTTCTGTGCTGAGCTGAAATGTATTTTGGAAAATGGATCGCTTAAAGCCTATTTGAATAAAAATATTTCATTTTATGGTCTCAAATTAGTTTCTCAACTTATTTGTTAAAGCATACAACAAGTAGTAGTATTTTAGACTTTATATTTTACCTTTGCTGAAAGCAATCGCGGAAGAATTTCCACTTGTGCATCTACAACAGCCCATATTCACCTCGTTCTATATAGAACAATATATTCATGATGCAATAGGATGTGGTAACTGCTGATGCTGATCTTTCCTCATTTTATATGTATTTCATACCCCCGTCAATACCACATGTATGCATGTTTATCATAGTGAAGCAAGATTGATTCATTTTATCTCAACAAAGCTAATCCATTGTAAACTTGTAGTACTCAGATAAAAATAGGAATGCCGTGCCGAGCGTAAAGAATAAACGGAAGAGTGAGACCGGATAACAAGAAGTAGTAGGAATTAAACGTACTCGGGATATAAGCAAATTCAGTCTGTACATTATGCAATGCAACGTTATTCTTGAATATGTTGAGGATTGAGCTGGTAGTAAAACAACCGAAGGAGTACACGCGTATCAAAATTATTTGATGTTTGAGATGAAAAATATGACAAAAAATGAACCAACTTCACTTTGCACTCATGTTCTCGACAGTTCGTATCATCATGAAATTGGCTGTAATGTTGTTGTTTAAAAAATACCATGAACTTCTATGCTTCTATTTTGCTTCATCATCGTCAGCTCATTTCAGCGTTATATTCTTCTCAAACATCACCGTTCTTTACTGCTAGAGCTCATTCACAAGCAAGCAATCACTTATTATAATAATATTCATGCACAAAATCCTTTGCCTTCATTCTATGTTACGGTTTTCTGAATTTATTCTTTGTAGCATATGATGCCGAGATAAAGTTGAAAATCAGCGACTACAACAACCGTTACGTTTTGGTGGCCGTACGCACGAATTCAAGGAAACAAAGAGCTCATAAATGTCCCAACAGTTCCTGAACGGCACATCAAACATTGCCATTCTATCGACTTTATCAATCGTTAGTGACGAGGGTTATAATGCAACAATTGCAAGTCGAACCTGAGTCAAATTGTCAACATTGAGCAATTACTGCTCTCTAACGAACTGAGAGAGAAATTGGATGATGTTTTAAATTAAATGATGGTTTATTTGATTTGATTTTTATCTGTGAGATGATAAAGATAACCATGCATTCATATTAATTTCACTTGATTATATTTCATGTAGTGCCAGCACAACTGCTTGCGAAGTTCATTTCGATAATTTTTAATCACTGCAGTCATCGCTGTTCACAGTATTGCTCCATTTTCTAAATACAAATTAAGGCTTTCGCTAATTTGTCAGATCGTTTATCGATTTATGACGTGTTATGTCAACAAACAATGTTTGTTACAAATTAAAACCATATTTATCACTTGTTGTCATCATTTTACAATTATCTACTACGGTCATAGCAAAATATGAACATTCTAATAAAGCATATACTACTCTTTATCAGGAGATCATGTGAGTACAGCACCTCAAATCAGTTAATCTGAATTTTAGAAATCTGATACATCAGTAAAATAAACTTTGCCTTCTCAAATTCTGGAAACTGGAATTCTGGGTTACACACCTCAGGGTTACCAGATTCTTAACTATATAAGTTTTCTTGACTTGATTACTTTCGACTTTTGGATTTTCAAGGTGCCCCATTTAACCCACTGCAATCTTGAACTCGCATTAAGCACGGATTTTGCTTAAACAAACTCCATCCATACTTTGGTTACCAATATATCATTGTTATGCTGATAAGATACTGTGCAGCTCCAAGTGGATGTGTCACCATAAAAGTGTTGTTCACATGACTAGGTACATACGGATGCACGTAACTTTTCGATAAATATGTATATTACTAATAATTTCCAAGCTCAAATATCGGGTAAATATGTATGTTATCAAAATAGTCAACTGAATCATGCGCGAATAAGTGAAAGAGCATGTGACATACAAGAATCCTTGACTGATAAAATGGTAATACGTTGTTGCTGCTCAAATTCAGTGAAATTTCTCTGTGAAGAACCTTTCTTAACTGAACTCGAGGCCACTTCATTCTACAGGATCATCCATGCAAGAGCCCAAAACTATGGATCTAGCAAAACAAAATTGCTTCAAAATAAATTTGTAAAATGGAAGAAAATGTAGAATTATTAGACGAGTCTTCAACTGCATCCTCTCCGCTTAATGTAGTCGTAGATAAAGTCACAACCATTGGAACTCAAGTCAAGGTGAGAGACGTTAAGTTAAGGAGGTGTCATGAATCTTCCATGCAAGAAAGATGCATGAGTTACTATTTTATTTTTGTGTTTTCAACTTTTGTAGGAACATGTTGTCAAAGTTTTGGATACGAAATTGGGACGGTCAACTAGCTACTACGAGTTTGAAGAGGACAGATCTGAGAGTCTGCTCAATGACAGGAAAACGCAAAGGTAAAATATCTTCTAAGCTATTTCTGTTCTCTATTTTTAAATTAAGTAAAACATGTTCATAATTGACCTAATGAACAAAGGGCATCTTATGGATCGTTTCCTTCCACACCGAAAATACCGATTGGGATCCTCGCTTCTCCTGACGCAATCAATACAATGAGAAGTGAACAAAAAATTCGGAGTGACTTTTATCTTGAAAGTGTTCCCACTCAACCCTCAGTTCCTGTACAAACCTTTCCTACTCATGGAATAACGAAGCGCACAAGCTACTATTCACATACAACGCCTTATTTGGATACTAAATCAGATCTTAATCTTCTCAGTGTCGTTACAAGGTTCGTTTGTGCCAAGACATGTCTTCGGGTTTCCTAAAACCAATTTAATTGTTAAAATTATTATGGTTTTAGTGATGGCGTGAAAACGTCAGAAGACAAAGGGTTCTTTTTTGATCACTCCTCCGGTGAACTTCTTAGTGAGCCCTCGTTGCGTTCGCATTCTCCAACACCTGAGGATAGCAGTAACTCAGACGAACATGATCAAGAAGATGATCATTTTACGTGGGGAAGATGGCTAAAAATAGTACTCGTTATTGGAGTTTTCCTTGCAGCCGCCGTGAGAATTTATGCATAAATCAAGTCAGCTTAACTAACCGAAACTAATTTGTGTTTAAAATATTTCACTAATTTGATTGCAGACAGCGATTACGATAACAAGCGAGGATAAACTGCAATTCGTTCAGATTAGCGCATCGCAAAATGCACCGTTCTGTAAGAAAATCTGTTCAAAATTTTAATGTCCATGCTAAATGGACAACAATTTACAAAAAAGCAGATGTATTTATTTTGTCTTGCTTGCAATTTCCTGTAGCTTTCCCGTTGAAACATATAATACCGTTATCCCCTGCGTTTCCGCTTTTAACCGTGAGTCTTAACGGTGCATTCGCTCCACCTCAGTTGGCCAACACAACAAATGATTTTTTGAGAGTTTCTGTCTACCGAAAGGATGAGGAGGACAATATTAGTGAAGTATGAATATATGCGGGTGAATTCTTTGCCTATCAAAAAGATCATACTACAATGAAACATGCAACATTTAACTTATTGGAATAAACATAATAACGATACCTACACAACTTAATTAATTGCAGAGTGTCAGTGAAATCTGGGAAATACCTATTTTTGCAGACGCGACAAAGTTAAGAGAAACTGAAATGACTTTAAGCCATACATTCAGCCTTAGGAACTTGTCCGAACTGTAGGTTATCATAACTAGAGGAGAAAGTTGAGAAAATATTGACTATGTATTACTTTATATTTCCTTAGATTTTACTTGGAAGATGATGAAACGTTTTCAATGGTATTCGAGGCAACCACGGACCTCAGCTTTCCAATGTTAATGTCTATAAAATTGCTACCAATGTTTATCGAAAATGGGGCACTACTCGGTGGCGTGGTAATCGTTGGTTTGTATATTCTGATCATATTTGAACTAATTAATCGAACGTTATCAGCAATGTTGGCCGCAACGGCAGCAATAGGATTATTATCTGCCTTTCATGAGGTAAATCTACGCTGTACAAGTTTAAAACTTGAAAAATGACCCTGAAGTTAACCAAAATATGCTTTCTCCAGCGTCCGACAATGGAGGAAATGGTGTCCTGGTTGGATATGGAAACTTTGATCTTACTTTTCGCTATGATGGTCATGGTGTCCATTTTGTGTGAAACTGGATTTTTTAATTACTGTGCATATTTCATGTACAAAGTAAGATAGTTGAAATTTTTCTATACAACCAATTTAGATTATCCCTTTCAGGCAACAATTTAATTTTGTAGATCACCAAAGGGGAAATCTGGCCAATGCTAACAGCGCTTTGCATGTTTACGGCAGTTGTATCCGCATTTTTGGATAATGTTACAACCATCCTGCTAATGACTCCTGTGACAATAAGAATCGCAGAAGCAATGCGACTGAACCCTGTTCCCGTTCTCATTGCTACCGTGATATTTTCTAATATTGGAGGTGCGGCCACCCCAGTTGGCGATCCTCCGAATGTTATTATTGCTAATGATCCGGACGTCATCAAAGCTGGAATTGACTTTACCTCCTTTGTTACTCACATGCTTGTTGGAATCATTCCAGTGACTGTGGTTGCGTATATTCAGTTGCGAATTACCTTTCGGTCTTTGAGATCATTACAGTTTGAAGTACCTTATGAAATTGCAGGTAACGTTGAAGGTCAACTGTTTTGGCCACGGCCTGCTTGTATGAAATCTCAGGAAATATGACATGATGCTTTAAGAATTTGTTGTTTTTCAGAATTGAAGCGTGAAATAGAAGTTTGGACACGAGCTGTCGGTTCATTATCATCATACTCAAGAGATGAGAGTCTTGTTAAAGCTATTCTAGAGTCAAAAATACTCCACCTCAAGAGCGAATTGAAAATGAAAAAGCGAATGGGAGGGTACTGCACCATACTTATAATTTAAGTGTCAACCATCAAGGTTTTTAGACAATCGAAAGTAATAAAAATTATGAGTATTATTATGCTTGTTTGAAATTCAGACAAACAAAGGAAGGGTATGAGGCAACTCTCTTAGAACTCGAGGAAACTGTACGTTCTTTGAATATATTTAGCTTTTCTAATACTGAAAATCTTCAAGTTTGTGTTCATTGCAGTGCTTTTACTGAACCATTGCAGTGTCGAATCAAAAACTGGCCTTTGCTGATAAAATGTGGAGTGGTTTTGTCATGCGTAATCCTGTTATTTTTTATGCACTCAATTCCCGAACTGAATTTGTCCATGGGATGGACCGCTCTGCTTGGAGCTGTATTGCTACTGATCCTGGCAGATAGAAAGGAACTGGAAGGAATTTTCTCTCGTGTTGAGTGGTCAACACTAATCTTCTTTTCTGCTCTGTTTATAGTAATGGAAGTAAGTCATTCACATAATATACATGCTTATATAAAATTCCCTCTCGAATTCAATTTTAAGCCAATCTTGTCATTCAGAGTGTCTCCAAACTGGGCTTGCTTGACTGGATTGGAAATCAGACTGAAGAAGTGATTCTGCATGTCAACCCTGAGTCAAGGACTATTGTCGCAATACTCATCATTTTGTGGGTGTCAGGCATAGCCTCAGCATTTATTGACAACATTCCATTCACAACCATGATGATACAAATTGTGACGAAATTGGCAACTTCCCTTCAATTACCTCTGAATCCATTGGTTTGGGCTCTTGCATTTGGCACTTGTCTTGGTGGTATGTAAAAACCATTGCTGATACAGAACCATGAACTCCAAAGTATATTCCCATTCAATTTATATAATATGCATAATTTTACCAGGAAACGGAACTCTAATTGGTGCTTCAGCTAACGTAGTTTGTGCTGGGGTTGCTGATCAACACGGTTACAGATTTTCTTTCGTGGATTACTTTAGGTATACATTTAAATAACGTTGATTCATCAAAATGCTTGTCAGATTTTAAAGCATCTATGATTTTCTCGTGTTTTTAGAATCGGATTCCCAATGATGATTGTGTCACTTGTTGTTGCATCTGCTTATCTAGTAACTTCTTACTATATTGGTTTTTACTGATTGAAAATAAGCCAAAATGCTGTCATTTTTGCACTAAAAATGTAAATAGAATTCTATATTTGATGTGAACGACTGATTGCAAAGTATTAATTTTTGAAATAAAACCTTTTTCAACCCATTGGATACTTGTCTTAACGCATTTTATTTTCATGTATATACTTCGTCAGCTTTAACAATAACGTATCCAACTATAAATACATAAAATAATCGTAAAAAAGTCGAAAGAAATGTAGTATAAGCGTTAAAATATTCAGTGTACAATCACGTTGCCTGAAATACCAAGTGCCAGTGTGCATTTTGCATGAAGCAGGTAATAGTTTGGTTTGCTCGTTAAACAGTTTTACGACTTGTGTTTTGTGTAGTGTTAGTGTTATAAAAATCATGGGTTTAGCATCCTAAAAGAATAAATCTATTCATATAACATTTCTTAAATTTAGTAACTAAATTGTCTAATTAAATTTTTAAAAAGTTTTCTACAACAATTATTGCTGCAAGAAATTGGTTAGCAGCACATATTTCTACCTGCAGCACGCATCGCTTAAGCCTGATGATTGGATATGGGCATTGGCACGCTAGAGCATCCTTAATGAAATGATACTGTAAATGTAATGCGGTAAAAAATTACGAAGACGAGATTTTAACGAACCGTGCGTAGCTCTAAAAATATAGCCTAACTGATTTCAAAGAGTAGCATATGAGTCAGTATTCTGGGAAGACCAAGCTCATTAACGATGAGAGGAAGCCTTCTTCCAAGCTGCTTGCGGAGGGCTAGTCGGGTTTGGTGTTGGAGAGATTTTGGATTTCTGGAAAGATGCAAAAGATACTCCTTCTGCTCTGGGGATAATGCTGAACATCTCCGAATCATAGGGGGATCAAAGTCCTCGGCAGTATTTGCAAGGTCAGCGAACAATCTCTCATTATCAGCTGCACTCTGCAGACAATTGAGTATCCCGAGAGGGTGTCTGAACTGGGATTTGAAAACAACCTTGGCACCATATCTCATCAACATTTTGATCACTTCGTGTTCCAGTTCCGTGTTGGACGAGAGGTATTCTCCGAGGACAGACTTTAGGGGCATCCCATCATCACTGATGACCACTTTGTTGGGATCTGCTCCATGATCCAACAACAGTTTCAAGATTGTCAGTCTATTCACAATGTGGTCAGAACCCACGACATGGAGTGGGCTTCCAATAATGGGGGAACTTGCGTTCACATTTGCTCCTTGAAATATATCAATGCACAAATGTAGAATATACAAAAATGTGTGCTACCAATTTTTACTATATTATTTACCAGCTTCTAAGAACAACGTCACCAAGGCAGGATCCCCTCTCAAAATGGCCAAGTCAAGAGGAGTAGGCTTTTGATATTCCGGTGGAAAATTGACTTTTGCCCCTTGTTTTAACAATAACGAACAAATGTCTTTGTTTCCAGAGAGAACGGCATAATGGAGGACCGAACGGTGATCATGTCGCTCATCAGTCATTGCATTGACACTTGCACCATGCTTAATTAGACAAAGGACTGACTGCATTGTGTGCGGCGTTCGACAAGATCTCATTAAGGGTGTCAGACCTTGCCTGTCTCTTGCATCTGGATCAGCTCCGTAAGTCAACAAGAGGTTGAGGTACTCTACATCCAACGGAGAAATCAGATTTATTTCAGCTCCAAAAAAGTAGCGTGCATTTGGGTTTGCGCCGTTTTCTACAATAAATTTGATAAATTGCTATTCTTAGATTTTCATTGATCCATGAGCAACTATTTCCACTCTTGATAAAATGTAATACCAAGAAGTATACGCGCAGCATTATAATGTTGGTTTTTTATAGCCAAATGCAACGGCTCCTCAGAGAGCGTTGTGGCAGGATACAATACTCCTTCAGTAATATTGTCTCTGTAATCAGTTTTGGCACCGTTCTCCAAAAGCATCTGCAATTGACATATGAAAACAAATGGTACATGACGACATTTAAAACTTGCTCTGCGTTCTGCTTCCTCTCTTTTCTCTTGCTACGTCTCAGAAAACAAACTTATAGCGTAGATGTAATATATGGAGGAGGCAATAGTGTGACCTTCAGTTTCTATAACGTTTTTCTTTCAAATCACATGGCAACTGATTTGGCTCAGGATTACAATTTGGTTGCGTAGAAAAGCTAGAAAAAGTCATAGTTGACAGTATTTTTGCTGGCGCATCGCTGTCTCTCCGAAAATGCGTATCCGTAAGCAACCTCATTAGTACAGGGTTTTCCATGCTCGTTCAAACTGACAATTCACAACTGTTGATAAACTTATTGCATGTTCCTTGTCATTTGCATCATCTGAAACTGAAAACTCTGAAAAACCCTGAACTTTGAAATCTCATAATTCTGCCAGCCCGATGAAATTTCTCATGAGTCTGGATGACATTCTGAGAACTTACATTAGATCATATAGATATTACGTGGGATTCTAATCGTATCTGAGGCATCGCTTAAATGACACTTTCAAGTTGTTCGTTATTCATTTTAAATCATTACTTTTATCTGCACCTCACATCTCAATCTATTCTTTGTGTGATTTAGCAGCTTATTGAATGACAAAGGATTTATGCAAGAATAGCTGATGAAAAGAAATGATGGGCTCACTCACCTTCATCATCTCCGTGTAGCCATGCTCCGCAGCCAAATGGAGAGGTGAATAGCCGCAGTCATCAGTCGAATTTACGTCGCAGCCACGAACGAGTAAAAGACGAACAGCTTCAGTATATCTCTGCCACACAGCGTAGTGGATTGGTCGTAAGCCCTATATGTGTACATAAATTAAAGTTGAGTTAAATACGTTTTTAATCTTTGAACCAGCACGCATATTACTCCCCAAAATAAACTCATTCCCTATTGAGTATGCCCTATATTATGTATAGTAGAACATGCAAGTACGTATTTAATGTTGATGCTGCAAAAAAAAAGATGCTGAATGTTTACATCTCATCGCGAACCCACGATATGCACACAAAAGCTTGCGAATTCGAACGAAAAATATGGAACGAACGAATGTTTTGGGAGTAGAGAAAAGAGTTATGGCTTTGTTTGTCAGTTTTGTAAATTGTTATCCGTGTTTACAACATTTCAGCTCATATAAGGATATATGAAATGAAATTAGCTCGAGTTAGTTTGATTTTTCAGGTACTTTCAAAGGCCAAATAGAGACACATTAATACATTAGGTTGTCCATGTGCATGTGCAACTCCAGTACAGATGCAAAAAAAATTAGAAGCAGTTTGTCATTCCAGAGACACTATAATTTCATCACGAGATGCAAGACCTAATACGACGTTTTGTTATTGAGTCTGGTTAGTTGAGACACTTGTCTTTCTCAGAATGTGGTGATGCCATTGTCTTTGTCGGCAAACTAATGTTGTTTAGTTTTGTAAAGTGTTGTCTCCAAATCCGCGTCTCAAACCACAGAGAAGCATCAATAAAATACGTAGCATGCGAATCGAGAATACGAACAGTCTTGTGACTTATAGGCGTAAATTGGCCTACATCTCAGTTGGCTTTCTCTTGAGAGATTGTCCGTATGCGTACTTGGCACATGCTCACACACTCATATGAGTTCGCAGTTTGCTGATTCCAGCTCCCATGGGTTTTGATGGGAATTAAATAAGGTTTCCCAATGCGTAAATTGCACGGTTCATAAACCGTCTTCTAAGAGATGAGTTCAAGGATCCGAAATAATTGCTACAAATGGGGCTTTGTTTGAGTCTACAAAAGGCATGAGCTCATGGATGTGACACTGACTCTGCATGACACGAAAATGTAATATGTAGCTTCCGAATTGAATCCTTTTTCTTCGTATTTAGCTTCCGGAAATGTGTTATTTTCGCAGGTTGTTGTCATACTCGTATAGCTACGTTGTTGATGCATGAACTAGGTAAATAAATAGAAGATGCTCATAAAACTACTACATGAATCATTACATGGAAGAGTGGGTTAAAAGTGTGAGAGGTGTATGAATTTTTTTTGTAAGTTATTAGATCGGTAGGAGTTTATGGTAGTCGACGTGTTCTCTCGGACTCCCTTCGCGTTCTGCTTCTGACGCGTTGGAATTTCCAACCTAGTGTTAGTGCGCAGTTTGGAGTAGTGTAGTCGTTCAATGCACTTTGAACACCGAAGTATAAATTTGGATATGTTAAAAAAACAATAGTGCATTCTGATAGTCCCTATGTTTCAGATGATGGGCTTAATATGCATGTAAATGCCTTTGTTGCATGCGCCTCAAATGTCACGATCGCAGTTGCACATATTTGCATCTGTGCATGATTAAAATGTTGTAAAGCCCAAAATCTCTTACCTGTGTAACTGCATCATTGACCTGCAATAAAAAACAATCGTAATTATTAGTACAAGGTCTCCTTCGTGAGGAGTTGTAATAGATCAATCTCAATGAATGTCAATAATTTTACCTTTGCACCGCACGCAATCAGGATTCTTAAATCATCAGGTTCAGCCAACCGAATAATAGAGTCAGCCAGCTCCCTTTGAAGGGGCTTTGAAGTACACTCAGTAGGCATGATTTCAAAGGCCCAAACTCAGTTTCTAATATTATTAATATTTTCACTGAAACTCATAACAGTTTTATAGCAGAGCCAGAAATTGATTATAAACAACCAAAAGTCTGATATATAGCTCTGATTAAAATTTCTCCCTTATTAATTATAATGACAGATCGTTATGATTTATGACAGATGACGCATAAAAATATTTTGCTCCTCTGCACCCCATGCATGAGCACAAAACAAAGAGCTGGCAATTTGCCAATGAGAGTTCTGAAACTGACTCCTCCAAATGTCCGTTGGAAACTCTTTGAGATTTTGAAACAGCACTTGATATAATATCCAAAATTGAATTGTTTTAAAATGCTGATACTTCACCAGTAACTTTCACTCCGAACACAAAATCCTAACCACAGCAACAATTGTGTGAACCGATTGTCGAAATTCGAATAAACTTAAAATTGTGTAAACCGACCATGTGGTCAACTTGGTTTGAAAGTCAAAGCAGAAATGAAAACCTGACGTGACCAAGTCAACCCTTTTTATATTTTGTAAGCATCTCCAACAACATAACCGAGAAATAACATGTTTTCTTGGAAGTATGAAATTCGGATAATGACAGAGCACGTGAACTTTAACTGTACCATAGTTGATTTTCACCAGCCGCTATATCCTGTCGTGGTTTTCTTGGCAATCTCCCTCGATAACATTCGCAGTACTTGCATATAGTATCCTGCTATTTCAACGACGACTATATTCTGCATTTATGTATGTCCGTTGTGTAAATTTATCCGTGAAATCTGCGAAATGTTTTCATACACCATATATCGCTGTAATGACTGTTTTCATGCGCATATTGTCTCCTTTATTTGCGTTATACTTATACAACTCATCCTATTCAAATTTCGGGAGCGTAATACCTCTCAAGAGAGTTTGTCATGATTTCTCACTATTTTTCAACAACTTGAGCCCAACCGAACCGTCCGTGGAATTAAAATGTAACTATATCTTTCACAGCATCTTCCTTCCGAAGGAGTCACTCTTCTTGTAATCTAATCATCATCTATTTCTTTTCATACGTAATAGCGATTTGCTTGCGTAGTTACCTACGTACACATATGGATTAAATGAATCTCTAATGAATCTTCGCTTTGTTTTCGAAAGTTGTAAATACACATGGAGTGGAAAAAAGAGTTCATTTCCAATCTGCTTGAAAGAAAAAAAACCGATTGGGTCATGGCAAACAAAGGAATGTCCCCAGCTATTGCGAGCTTCAACCCTAAGATAAACAGGATTTGTGTCAACAACAACAATTTTAAACTGTTCACATGACATTTCTTCCCATTAGCATCTGTAATCGCTTTCTTGTCAAATCAAATGTGATCCGGCAACGTGTTCGTGATTTCTCATCCGCCAAAGGATCCATAACCTAAGTTAACATTTTAAAACCCCTTTTGGTTTGACATGAATAACAATTTATGCGATTCTTGTTCTACTTGGTAGAACGTAAAAAAATACGACCACCATCAATGTTGGCACAGCCAATGCATTTAATATTACCGTTGGATCCAATATAATGCATGATACGATAGAACGGTCTTGAAGAGCTGCAGGTATAATAAACATTTTACTGCCGACCGGAAAAGCATATCTAGCTCATACTCTGTTTTTTTACCTTACTTAGTTATCGCTCTTGTAAAAACATTTATGCTATGGTGACTGGTACCAAAAAGCATAAGCTTTGCATTTGCATACGAAAAGTTCTAGATATTCCGATTCCGACGATTCAAGCTCTGCTATGCTTCTGTCACAAGTCGCACAAACTGTATTGTGCACATAAGCTCTGTGTATACAAATACGGCCCTGTGTAAAGATTACATTATGAGAAATGACGGTGTGTACTTTGGTGATACCTATATTATGATCATGCGTTCCATGAGCTTCCACAACAACTGTGAACTTGTGTGAATACACAGCGAAAGCGACTTGTATTTTTTCTATACAAACCAGCCTACAACGAAGCTGACTCGGGTTACCTACACATAAAAAGCAAGAGAGAGCAAGAGCAACAGAAGGCTTGAGTTGTTGTACATCAGTTTATATTTTATATGAAATGCCCACATCCATATTCTTTCGAGAAAGAGATGATTCTTGGATTGCCAATAGCCACCAAAAACACTATTAGGTTACTTTTCTCCGTAGTATTGCTTTCCTATCTTCAATAAAAATTTGCTGGTGGATATTGGATTGGATCTCAATTCTAATTTGTAACTTGAAACCCTACCGAGTATCCCTTCACCTTTGAATTTTTTTGGAGAAACGAATGTATGGAAGTGAGCTCTGGGTACACTAAACAAACACAACAAAGTTATTTTGCCCACCTTGTGCGCTCGTTGTCTTGGAAGAAATAAAAACACGGAGAGGATAAGACCACAGCAAACTCCTTCTCATTCATATTCTCGTAAAACTTTGTCATAATCCTTTTTTCATCATCACGAGCATAAGTTCCAGTCCAGTTGGGAGCTAATCTTTTTCCCTACATCACTTTAAGCATCATTAGTGGCAATAAAATTAAATGCATCTTTTAGTCCCAACCCCGACATCACGTATATAACATAACATCTTGATTCTAGACTGGAAGACTAGCAGACGAAAACATAAAGATTAGCTCCTGGAAAGAGACACACACAAGCAGTGTTTTGGTTTCTTTTGATTGGTGTGTGGTCCATAATTACATGCATAAATTATGGATTATTCGTGTATGTGCGGTTGATAATGTGAAATGAAAGTATATTAGTCATAGACTTATGCGAACTATCAATCCTTAGCAGAGCTGAAGCCAAACTGTGAGATTTGTTTTTGGGAGATCCGAGTCTAATTGGTTACAAATCTTTCGTTTACATTTGTGCAAAAAATAAAGCATTTTCCATACTCCTATGTCTCTGGATTATGATTTCCAAGCAGAAAGTGTTGAGAAACTAGTTAGGCCAAATGAAGCAGAAAGGATTTAAATAGTTTGTGAACAACTGAAGGAGAAAACTCAACTGTTAAAGGTAAACTGACTTTTGGAATAGCTTTAACTAGTGAATACTTAGACTTTGTTTCAATATATATGGTTTTGTATGTAAACGTTGACACATCTTAGACAGAAACAAGAGCATTTATGTCATACAACATAATGTAATATATAGATATAAAGCATTACTAAAATTCATCAACGAGGATCGTTCCAATGAAGGAATAAAGTAGTAAGAGTGCAGTATTACAGCTCAGATATAATTTTAACTTTAAAATAACGCGAGCACATAATAAAATGGGTAATTAAATCCACACTGGGTTGCATGTAGGTAGTCTGCATTTCGTAATTTGCTGTGATACAAAGGCATATATGAAATGTGATGCATGTGCGAATGAGTGTAGACACATTTATTCGTTCTGTCATGCTCTCTTGTTCTTAAACATGACACTTTTCTTCGGATATTAAGTTTCAGCGTCTACCCCTTTGTTTTTGTAAAATCTCATTAGATCTATCTGTTTTTTCTCTATAATTTCAGCAACAACACGACTGACTCACCATTTAGTGCAAGAAAACATCAAATCGCATTATTAAACCACAACATATTCTAATCCACAAAATTAAAGTGACGATGCGGTTTCAATGTCATGAAAATCTCATCAATCTCATTGCAAGATCGGAACATCAGACTCCACTCAATCCATTGATTTTTAAACCCACCAAGCCATCATTGGATGCATCATTTTACACACTTTGACCAAAGGAGTTCTCCTAATTAGAATCAATTCGGCTGTTTCATTGAAGACCAACGTACATTAATCATAACTGGCTGCAGCTGCAACTTCCTCCATCCAATTACACATGAGCGAAAAATTTTAACGTACATTTTTTTCACCCACGTAAGATCGTATTTCCATTTCCACTACCATTGCTGATGCGTAAATTTCTGCAGCTTCATTGTCAACACTTCAAAGGAAATTGAGAACTTCTTTTCCTTTCCACGCCCGGCAGCCTACGAAGACTCATATTACTGGAATTTATTACTACTGACTTACCAAGTGTACCAGTACCAACACCAACCAATGCAAAACAAGCATTGACAATTTACAAGTTCCTATGTCTCAAGTCATATAAAACTAAAAGTTGAGGATTCATACACCAAACAAAGGGGAAAAAGTCGTTGAGAGCAAAAAGAAACTGAGCTGATAATTTCGACAAAGAAGCTACCAAACACCTGCAGATTCCTACTGTTTAAATTAATTGTCACAGCCAGCAGAAAATAAGTTTTTTGCGTTTTACACACATCCTTCTAGTTGGCTTGCAAGCATTACGGACTGCAGACGTACTCTTTCTTATAAAAACGTAAAGTTTATTGAGCCAGACAAAAATGGAGCTTCAGACTGACCCGGAGACTGACAAGTTTGTTACTTCCTCCATGATTGCTTTCATCAATCAACATATCGAGTCTTCATATTTGAGGTGTTTTGAATAATATCATTGAAGCAGTAAAAAAAATTCATTATGAAGTGTTTTCGCAAGCTATTGATTTTTTTGCCTTTCAGCACTCTGGATGAGATCGTGTTGAGCTATGTGGTTACAGTTCTGGAAAATCTAGCAGCAGAAAATGGATCACTAGAGGGACTGTTTGATGTTGAGGAGTTTTTTGAAATGCTATCTGCGTACTTTCCAGAGTTTGAAAAAATTCCCCATGCTGTCGTCAATGACTGGATTTTTGAGTTGGTGGACAGCCTCCGAAAATTCAAAGCGGATAAAAAAGGTATTTGAATTCTTGAAAATTGAGAAGGTATTGAGTTGTAAAATCTAAAAATTCTTTATTTATTTTTAGGAAACTCTTCAAAGAAGGAATTTGGATTTGACTCTCTTCTGGATGAAATTGACAAGGAGAAAGCTCGTGAACCAAGATCTAAACGAAACTCTGAATCCTCAACGGACAGCGGTGTGTCAAGTGGTGGTGGAAGTTGCAATGGACAGCCAAATGGCAGGAAGAACTCACGATCTCGCACTCCAAGAGTCTCTGATAACAGCGAATCTGAATGTGATGGGGCTGATTTAATGCAGCGACTTCAGGTAAATGTTTGAGCAATACATTTGGAAAATTGTTTTTAAAAAAGTTTAAATTTTTTTTAGTAAATAAAACATCTCTTTGAATTTATAGTTATACGAAGATCAACATAATGGAAAGACGCAAACATTGATGGAAATGTTTCCAACGCTCCAGAAAATTGACGCACAAAATTTTGTCGCACTTGCCAACGGAGATTTGGAAAAAGCAGTTCAAATGGTACTGGTTCAGTTGGAAACTGGGGAAATCAAATCCCCAATCCAGCTAACTAATCGACTTCGTACCAACGTGAGTTGTTGAATGTTTGCACACAACACAATACAGTTAAATGTCATTTTAAATATTAATGAATTGTTGCTTCTTTTGTCGCAGTCCAAATCTGATGTGGATGAGAAAACATTGAAGGACAGGATTTTTGCACGGTATGGATTCATTGATCAAGCCGAAGATACACGGGAGTACAAACCGCTTTTGCCAAAAGCTGTAAGTTTATATTCACATTTCAGACAATTCGTTTCTTTAATGAGTTTAAAATTTGAATACTTTTGTTTGAAATCTAAAGGAACCAAAGAAAATGGTGCGCTATCGTGAAGGTCAAGTTGTCAGCACCAAAGGAGAGCGTTACACTGAGGTTCAGATCAACAAAGATGGAGAGGAAACCAAGGTTCGCAGCTATCTCCACAAACCCAACAAGCATAACTAGCTAGAGGCCATTTTAGGGATTTTGATCTCTTTCAAGTCATCTTGACAATTGCATCACCTTAGTTTATAGCAGATAGTCTTAAATTTGCTGATTGTTAGATAACATTGGCTCGCATTGCATGTTTAATTATAAAAGTACGAAAAAATTATCTCTCCCGGGCGTTATTAAAGGTATGCATGTACTTATAAGCTGTTCGAAGCAATGACCCCACAACAGTCAGACTATATCGCTCTCTCATTCTTCTCCCTACTTTACACCTAAATGTTGTTAACTAATATCGCTGTCGCTGCGTCTTTTATCCATTTGAAATTGTATGCGTACTACTTAGAATATGCCGTGTGCGATTCACGGTCCTAAACTGACTAACTAGAATAACATTTACAGTGCTTAGGTATCAGATATACTTCACATCTTTCCTTTTAAAAAACAGTTGGGTTGTGTTTTAATTGTTAATTTTTAATGTAGCCTAGTTACAATTTCATTGTATACGCCAAATGTGGCTCAACACTTTCAGTAGATCATCATATATATCTAGTGTAGCTTACCAATGATCACGAGATTGAAGGAATTTTATTCTGCAAGAAGTATTTAATTTATTTACGTTGTTATGTACGTTTAATTTTTTTATAAATTTTATATTATATTGTTTTACCCGTTAATATATTATATAATGCAAGTCAAAGGGCTATCGCTGTCCCTTTAGTTTTAGCACGCAGTGTGGGCTGACGAGCCACAAATTATGTATTTCAAGAGTAGGCTGTTATCGCTAGTGATATGAAATGACTGTATGTCTCTGTACTACTACTACTACCACCATAAATGAAGAATGTATTATTCTTTAATAATTAATTAAGTAATTAATTACTGTGCTAATAGATATGGAATAGTTTTAATTACTCTTCGTCACACCCAACTCGACTGAATAGTCAAAGGGGTGGACATGACGAGAGGATCGTACCAAGTTTGCATTTAACTTTCAATTTGTAGCCGAAACCCGGTGACTGACCGAACCGACCTGTTTAACTACTATTGAAATAATTCGGTACATTAAAGTAAGTATTAGGCATACTAAATCTATTTAAATAGCTAAGTATATCTGTAGCTTTAGTAATACATTGAAATACGCTACCTTTTGCTGTGGTGATTCAAGGACAAAGTCAAAGGAGGGAAACTTATGGAATTGATATTCTAATTGATTCATTCATTCATTATGATACTTAAAAATAGGAAAAATTAACTACCGCTAACTTTAGACAAGATAATCATCTTTATAGGCAGTCATATAGTCATTGTTCCTTTTGCAAACCATGTGTATTGTGATTGGGATGCATTTTGACTGTGAGAAGAACACACGTATGCATGTATTATGTAGGATATTAACGATAAATGCATTTAAAAGCAACGCATCACCTAGCAGCTGTAATTGTCAACATTGCTAACCGTAAATGTCATATTAACTTGTCTGACATAACTACAAGCTGGCAGTTAAGAGTAGATAGACCAAAAACCAGTCATTCCACAATCCGTAGTTTATTGTTAATCGCTACCACATTACATTTTAATATTAAATTATAAATCATACCGGATAATATTTGATCACACATGTTTAGCTGTTAAGAACGACTTTTGTTGTGGATATAATGAAAGAGAAAGGAGAGTTACTGTATAATCAGCCTGCTGTGTTACCCTTTAAGCGCTGTTAAACGAAATGCAAGCAACCTGACATCACTACTGTTCAATTTTTTGCATCACAAACTGCAAAACTGTTTTTAATACAGATTTTAAAAGGTGCTGCGCTAGCACCTTTCATTGCAAGGTGCTTCGGTAATATTGAAGTGAGTAACATTCATGCTATTATTTATTGACGGAAGAGGGTGTCGTAAGGTTAAGAATTTTTATTGTTTTGACTGAAAGCTTGTAGCTTTAGTTGTAGCGTGTTGTTTATGGACCGTAGTGCAAAATTTTAATCCATGAAAACTTGTTGTAAAACTAAAAGTGAACTGTCGATTTATGAATAAAATGGATGGTTACCAGCCAATTTCGTATGCGTTCTTCCTGTTTTTCTTTATATCTAGCATATATATACAAACGATTCTTGCAGAAGTATATGAACTGTTCATTCAATCCCTACTACATCTGCTAGTACAAAGAAGCTAAAAAACCTAATCCTTGAGGCATTTAGGATCTGAAAATCAGGGAATTTTAATGTTCTCATTTTATACCAAAATTAAGTATTACTCTTGCTACATGTAACATTAATATTTATTGATCTCACTGAGCTAAATATTTAATTTAAGCATTTGATTAGACTCCAGTCTTCCAAACTATATGAATACATATGAGCTATATATGAAACTATATATGAAAATTGGATTCATACTTACTTCTAAGACATGTTGAGACTTCACGGCTTGGACATTCTTTGCTACACAATTTCTTCTGTAAACCTAGATTGCATGTAATTTAAATGATTTTACACTTTTTTTGCATAATTTGACTAAGCCTTGCTCTAAATATACTTATGCTAAGCCAAACTTTAGGAGCTTGCATTGCATGCAGTGATTCTGGGCTGTATTAAAAAGGTTCAATTTCATTGAAACTCTACCATATATATACAAGAAGGTAAATCAGTTAACAAGTTTTTGCAGGATGTCCACCAACAAAAACGTTTTTGCTGTTCAATGAACTTTTTAAAATCGCTTCTATCTTAAAAACGTTCTATATTCTGCTCTAACCTAACAAAAAAATGCTCGCTTCATTGACACAGAAATCCAATCCATGTCCTACCCACTCAAATCAGATTGACTTAGTTATCATGGTACGGTTACTGGAGCGTATGGCAATGTTTCAAATTTAGCCTACTTAAATAAATTCGTAAAATCATCACTTGCTTGGTATTATTTACACAGGGAGACTTCCGTATCCCATTTTCTATTGGCACTAAAAATGTGCTTGGTATTCTTCTGAAATGTACCTACTAACTCAAATCCCAACGATTTCAAAAGTCTTCCAGGATTGGCTTAACTTGTTGTTTTTCATGTTCTGTATTGTATTGCATTCATATCCTCTCCTATCTCATTCATCATTGCAGAGTATGAATGAAAAACCATCAGTCATCCTCATCACCATATCTCATCCCTTGGTATTTAGATTCTCTTTTATGTACACCCTAGCTGGGTACTACTACTTCTGAACTGCATTGCACATTCAGTTCAGCACTTGAAGACAAGCCAACGGGACAACGACATTTTGAACCGTTAACATGGTTGTCCAGAATTCTCTACCACATGAATTTGCATACCAAACTCCGAAGCTCCTACAAAACAAGCAAGGCAGAACAATATAATGACAATGATATTTTGTGAAGGTATGAATCCATAGTACCCATAAAACTATTCATTCATACACTTGTGTACGACATACAGGAAGGTCGTCAGTCAATGATAATAGACAATAAGCCATTCATGCGATTTACATTGTTTTTTGGGGGTTGAAACTAAAACGACGGTTTTGCTTGGCTTTGGTGAAGAAATTATATCTTGCAACACCATGGTGGTAGTGACGGGGCAGTCGAATTAACTTTTTAACTGATAATGCTTCCACTTTGAAATTTTTAAATACTGTTTGATTTTTTATTCCTTTGACATTTGTATAACTACAATTTTAATTGAATCTGTAACGTAACCTCTTTAGGTTGAATATGGTTTTGTAGTTTCCTATACGTACGATTCTTTCAATTTTAAAGTTATTAGTACTTCTTGGTTTTTTTTAGAATTGTTGCACGTTTGCATTTTATATTAAGAAAGCTCGACCGAGTACTTGTTTCTGTTCTTGGTAATTTTATATTGCCCCGTTTAAGTCAAAAAAGCACGATGAACATTGACAAGGGAAATCGTATTACAACAAATAAGCCCGACATGGAATGTAGTTGTTTTCCATCATTTCGAGAAAATTTAAAGAAAAGAATGACGAAACTACAATATTTCAGACAAAACTTCAAGCTTGCGGTTTCTGTTCCAAACTATACTGGTCCAGTGGATCCAATCTGGAAAAGACGTGGTGCTAAGCCGATTCAGCCACTGATACTAGACCTGGTGATTCGTGGTGACATATCTTGGGAAGAAAAATTCACCGAATATAATGAACGTCTGGGGGTTGGTAGGTTATCATTCTAATAATACTGACTGAAATCCAACTGACTCTCTTATCACTTTACAGTTGTATGAAATTAAAATTGGATTTTTTTTGTCTAAAGTACTTGACTCTGAATGGATTCGAAAACCTGATTGGTATGAAGCCCATTCAACGGACCAGATTGCAGAGGGAGTAGTCATTGATCCCCCTTGTTTTCCAACATTATACAGTACAACGACTACAGGAAAACTGGTTCCAGCACATTTACCATTCACCATAGACTATTTAATTGGAAGAGCTCTTGGTCACGACTATCGTTTGGATACGTAAAATCAAACACTGTAACATTACGAATGGCTGGCATAATTTTTTATCAAGATTCAAATTAACTATTTTTTTTATTACAACAGGCTAGTGCAACGAATGGGGTTGACAGTTGCTGAGTACTGCTCCACACTCATACATCCACGCAATCGCCACAGGTATGTTAAGTGAAAATTACGATGAGCACTTGACAGAGGATTTTGTATTGAATGTTACTTAATGTTTTACAGCAAATATTGTGTACTCATCCTGGCTGGTGAGCATTGGCAAGGTGCCTCTGCAATCTTTGGTGGAAGCTGCTTGAGGCGAATGGGATTGCATGTGTCTGTTTTTGTGAACAGCTCTTCAGCAGAAACAAGAGAGGAAATCCAATTTAGAAACGAGGGAGGAAAGGTGTTTCGCAATTTGAGTGGTGAGTTTTCGTTGTGTCAAAACGCACTGTTTTTCTTATGTGTCCGAATAAATGTATCAAAATCCAGAATTACATCGGTAAAATGGATAACGTTTCACTACTTAAAATAAATTTTTAGATATGAAAGGACTCCAGTTTAGAGTGGTACTTATTGCACTGGAAAATAGCTTCATCCAATCATCAAAGCTACCCCTTTACGGTGAATGGCTTCAGAACAGTGTTGCCGTATTTTTGGATCCACCAGTATTAAAATGCTCTTACATGGCTGTTCTTCAAATTGCATGCGGTGGTACTTACAATTTGTGCCAAAAAACTGCCATATTTGTTCCATGCCACGCAAAGTCTTATGTTATTGATAAATTTATTGATATGTATGTTGTTGATGCTGGAATATCAGAGGAAGTTCATGCCCTTAGTGGCATCGAAGCTTTCTCCTTTCCTATAGAATCCAATACTGGACGCCCTGCCGTGGTGGTAAGAGTTGTTCCCAAGAGCTTTGTTGTTAAAAGTAGTAAAATTTATTTTTATGACAATGGAAAACTTACTCAGTAGCTCATTTTCAACTAACTGCTTTCACTCTTCATTCAGAATAGTTTAGAGTAGTGAATAGAGTAGTTTTTAGTATTTGTATTGTTGATCTCTACAACTGTTTGTTATTTTACTTTCAAACAGAGTTGTAAGTAGCAATATTCTTCGTAGTTACAAGTTTTAGTGGATAGTTGTGTTGTACATATTGTTAGATAATCTGATGATTTGTAAAGATTTAGTTGGAAACCCTATTTTAAAGAAGGTTGAGTAACTACTACTGAGTTGCTGATAGTCAGTTGGACCATTGTAATTATAATTGTTCTTTAGTATGTAAATCGAAATATTTTAAATCAACCTAGCTTGGTTAGCCGTCCTAATAGTTGTGAGATGCTGCACGGAAGTCATCATTTTATTCAGAGATGTATATTTTATTTGTTTAGTTGTTTTACTGATACTACTTTTTATCATGAACGTGCTAGTTGGAACTGTGAGCTGTTATTCCGTTTGTGCTTTTGTGGAGTGTTTCATCCACTGATGAAATCATCAGTCACATAGTAGAATGATACTATGTCTGGTTTTTATTGTTATGTAACAATTGTGTCCAATTTATTAATTTTAATAAACCGATTGGAAAACAAAACGCATATATTTTAGATTTTTTACTACGAAACCATGTTCTGCGCTTACATACTTACATATATCTATACTATGACTATAACTTTAGTAAAGTAGAACTTAACCTGATTTAAATGCCCAAAGCATTGACATTGTCACCCAACAGCATTGAAGGATCGTAAACTAACACTAGAATCTACCATGCCGTTTGTCAAAAAGTAATAAAGTGTTAATTCTTAGAGTATACAAAACAAAATATCTTTGAGAAAGCTTTCTGTTAACTAACCACTTTATGCACGATAACTTTTGAATTCATTTCATAAAATCATGAAGTCAAAAGCGAAACAAATGGTATCTCTATATTATATATTATCTTCAATGAACTAACAGTCTTGGTTATTCATTATAACAGATTGATATTATAGACTAGCTCCTCTACGTATGTAGATAATAAACTAACAGGGAACAATGGATGACTCACTAACGAATAAACCCATTTATGGTGTTTGTTAATTAAAAGCATTTTTGTTACCACCGCCGCGATTTTCTGAAGATGAAAATCCTCCTCTACCACGATTGTCTGATGATGAAAATCCTCCTCTCCCACGATTGTCTGATGAAGAGAAGCCTCCTCTACCACGATTGTCTGATGAAAATAACCCACCTCTACCGGTGTGTCCACG
This sequence comes from Orchesella cincta, assembly GCA_001718145.1. Taxonomy (NCBI): domain Eukaryota; kingdom Metazoa; phylum Arthropoda; class Collembola; order Entomobryomorpha; family Orchesellidae; genus Orchesella; species Orchesella cincta. Next base: position 122,234 of record LJIJ01000062.1, on the reverse strand, counting down.
GCCAGATTCAATGTTTCGGGGGGTCCCTTGAAATGTTTCAGTATTATCACGACCCTGTCTCCACAAGTCAGGTCTGTTGCTGCTGCCACCGCGTCCATTGTAATTCTGCGTCGAACCTGAGTTCATAATCATATAGACAATCGATCAATATTGCGTATGGACTAAAATGCAAACTTAAATCAGTTTCTAGTTTCCAAATAACTGAAATATAAGAATGTACCTCGTGAATAGCCTCTAAATCCACCGCGACCACTGAATATTGATGAGCCACTTGGTCCAGATCTTTTAATACTTTCATCCAGGTATTGTCGCAGATTTTTACATATCTCCATATCAAACCCTTTTTCATTCCCAGCTGCCTCTGACTTCCCAAGTACTTCAGTCTCAATGTAGCTAAGCAAAGTTTGCTGAGATAACAATTGGTGGTTCCAATGATACCTTTTGGAAAGGAATGGGATTTTCTGAAAAATAAAATTTCAGAGTGGAATTAAGTTATCTTTTTCTACAAAACAAAAATATAGCCTAATATGATATGATTACTTAATGGAACCAACTTTCACGACGCTATTACAGTGTAATTATATCATACTACAATTAACCTGTAAAGAAGAACTGACGTTACCTGCAAGCTATCCTTGACAGTTTCCCCGTGGATCCGATGAGCAAAAGTGAGTGCCAAAATAGCACCTTCCTTTTCCCCAATCATGAATAGGAAAAACGCTTGTGTAGTGTAGAGGGAAGCCACCTGTTTTTCTGTCCATTTGTCGTTATCCAAGTTTTTGAGGAACAAGTCCATCAATTCCTCCCGTTTTTTGTTGTCTTTGGGATTGGTCAAGAGCATTTGTATATTATCAATGAGAGCTGGGAAGTTCCTTTGATCTGCCACAAAAGCTTGGCGCACATGGATCAACGCTTCATCAACTGGTGATCCCAGTTTTAACTTTAGCAATCCCAACTTGTGGCCAGCTGAGCTACAGCTAGGGTTCATGGCGATTGCATCTTCAAGGTACCTCTTTGCAGCAAAATCCTGCCGAAAGTTGTAGGGCAACCCACTCGAAAAAATGTCAGCAATGCATACATTAGTCCTCACGCATTCCCGCATCCCCTCACCTCTCATAACTTGGCTGTTATTCAATTAAGCAAATGATTACCGTTTTCATTTATGAACCATATTTTATAACATACTCCAAATTCAATTCAAATTAGTCTTACTCAGTCAGGACTACAATGGCATCAACAACATCATCCATTGTGGGATATATGGCAACTTCATGTAAAACCACCCATCCATTCTTTTGGAAGTTGGCTTGCTTCGCGCGTAGCATGTCAGTTAAATATATCGCAAGTGACAATTTAACCAACGCGTGGTTAGCATCTATCTTCCAAGCTTGGTAAAGAGCCTTCTCTTCATCTTCGTTGGGACCAGCCTTGTAGTCTCTTGTTTTGCGATCGAGCTTGTAACAGGTATATAAATATATCCAGCATTCCACGTTACGAGGTTCAATGGTAACAATCTCTTCTACAACAACTAATTGCTGATCCCGTAAGCGCCGAGCACCCAAGAAAAATGAGTGAACAAATTTGATGGCGGCTTTTGCTGAAGCTGTATAAGATTCTGGCTCATTATCGCTGGTTCGTTGAGTAATGTACTCTTTCAATTTCATTTCCTCTATGTTTCTTTCCTCATTCTCAAGCTTAAGCAACAAAAGACTTTGTTTCAGAGCAAGCAAACCGCAGTAAACGTAGGTGAGCCCCTCCACCTGATCAATTGTAAGAGTCCGATCCTTAATACCAGCATTTATAAGTGCTCCAATGATTTTTAATTCCCTGTCCAAATCCTTATAAGTGCAAAATGCTAGGTGAAGCTGCTGGGCAACTGTTCGCCATTGTAGATGCTTAATCCTACTAGGATGAATTAATGGACGTTTCCGCCTTTTCCTTTGATGCCATGAGACCTGCTTCTTCATAGCTTAATGGGTTTCCGTCCAGGATCCAGTTGAAAAAACAGTTCTTGAACTCCAAAAGAAATGGATGAAATTTCGCAATGTTCTCTGGCTCCTTTAATTCGCCCGTGTCCTTCTTATCCTCAAGCTCTACCACTACTTGGCATTTTTCTTCTGGCTTTGCTGATTTAGAATCTGGTACAACAGTTAAATTTTGGAGTAGCTGGGCAACTTCATCCCTGTTTAAATCAAGAGTTAATTCATTATATCCAGTAATTTTATGCAAGTATACAACTCAAATTAGTTTATGCGGCATTTATCACCAAAATCAGTTTACGTATACAAAAACTTACAAGCTATCTGTATCACCATCATCATCGCGTTTAGCTTCAGCCTGAATTGGATCAGCGGCCGGATTTTCCATAGCGGAGGTTTTGGGAGGTGTCCCCTCTTCCTTTATATCTGACGATGAGTTGGACTCCATATTTTGTTCACACGATGGGGAAACAAAATGCTAAAAATTAAAATACAATGAGCATGAGAGGCTAGTTTTTTATCTTTCCTCCATCCTTAAGAGTCTTTTGCCAGTCTCTTGTCACTAAGTTTCAGTTGTCACTAATTACTGACTGTCCGTCACCAACCAAAGAGTTGATGCTAACTACAAAACTAAAATGTAGGAATGAAAATACTCACCAAATTTTTTAGATTTCAAAGCTCCAATGGTACCTTGGTGATATGATATGATACGTTAAAAATGCTCAACTCAATTATTACAAATAATATGACATTCACCGACCAAGTAGATACTTGAGGGAATCTTGCTTAAGGACTAGGAGAACAAAAATAATATAACCGCCTGATAAATCACTAGCTGGTGACTAAAACATTATGACTGTCTGCCTGCACCTCTTGTTCACAATAAAGTAAAAGGCATGGAAAACGTTTTTACTTGTGGAGTGAGCAAAGATGCACGTTTCTGAACTGGCTCGCAAGTAGATATTGTAGTATAGCAACTGACGATTCGAGTACGTGTATGCGATGCATGCAAGGGATATCAGTTTGTGGCATAGTATATGCTACTCTGAAAATTGCGATATAAAATGCGAGTACACTTTAATCATATAATATTTTTCATACATACATTGGCATATACTTGTATGATATGCAGACTTTTATCTGACGCTGTTGTCTGCACAAGCCATGCCGTGGCTATCCAATTTGCTGGTTGTGTAAAGTTTATTGAATGAACAACTCTTGCTCTGTGTACTATCGCATTCGTATATATGTGACTCACTGACTTGTGAGTGCTTAGGATATAAAGCTTTTATTTGAAGCTATTCTATTATCACGCACGTCTCATGCCTAACTTAACAATTCAGACGTTTTTAACCTACGACTAACCACTACGCCCAAATATTATGAGTGAGAGCAGATTACAAAATATATGGAAAAGTAAAACTCCTTCAACCCGACCAAATTACAAGATCATTGTATCATTGAGGCTTATTTTATTTTATACTTTTATGACATGCTTCCTCATAAGACACTCATAATGCTAGTGAAAGCATAAGTGTCCAGCTTTGAATATTAAGACGGCCACTTGAAAATAGCAACAAAAAAAATATTAAAACCAATGCAAATGTGCTTACGATTATTCCTCGTTTTCCAGTTTCCCCAAGCAAAGACATGCTGCGCAAATGCCTAATCAACGTATGCCTACCGAGAGCTGAAAACACAAGCGAGATATTAAGAAGATACTATTTCCAGCTATGCTAATCTTAAGGTCCTGAATATTCAAATGAAAAGCAAATAAAATTCTATGCAAAGTACACCTTTATCCGCTCTATTCCAAGAACTTCTAGCAGGGAGATAAAATACGAACCAACGAAAAATGAAATTATTTAGTTTAGTAACTTTATTACAGAGAATGATTCCGGTAATGGAATCAACCTTTAAATCCATCTTTACAGAAGTAAATGCTTGTAGGTAAGTATAATGTTAACTGTTGATATGAACGAATGAACCATTCAAGTTTAAAAAAGTACCGTTTCCAGATCATTCTAAAATTCTATTGCTTTATCTGTTTTTTGGTTTTATAGCTAGCAATGGGCTTGTCGTGTGCACACTTGGCGTTTCGAGAACAAATTATTTGCATAAAGCATTCTGGAAACGCATGATTTTGTTTTGCATCTTCATTTTCTAAGCTATTGGCTAGGTGATTTACATTTTCACTTTTTCAAGTAAGCGTTTTGGTAGGTTATCCAGGTTTAGCAATTGAATGAGTTGGTGGATTCTGCAATGTCGAACGTGAACTTGAAATGTGACGACGGGTACCGAAACCTGACAGGAGGCTGTGAATTAGACGTATTAAGATTTTTTGGGGAAGTATTTAAAGAATTACGACTAAATATTGTGGATCATTGTCTGTGAGTGTAATTTCTGGTAAGTGATTAGATTTATATAATGCTTCTACACTAGCGCGACAATTTTGTGAGGGTGTGTATAAAATCTTTGTATAAATTTAGTTTCCGAAACATCATGCGCAACCGAACGCGAAATAGGAAGTTATTAAGAAAAACTGTGTCTGATCAACACAGAAAGATGTTGCTAGAAATTTGGGAAGGGCCAAATGTTGACTTCCTAAGCAAAGTTGCAGAGCAGTAAGTGGGATGACTGTGCAGCAATGGTTTTTCAGTTATTAGCTGACTACTATTTCAGCTTTCTGACTAAAATGTTGTTTCAGTTATTTTTTATTTATAGCAAAATCCAGCGTGAACGATGGATCACAGCCCACATAGCGTTATGCTCAAAGGCCCACAAAATGGTTGAAATGACAATGAAGGAATGGATGACAATGACTGGAAGATAGTCTGAGCTGCACTGTGAAGAATTGTGAAAATATACAAAATTAGATTACTCGAAAGATATTATTGTATTTTTCTTTTTAGAAAAATATCGGTTTAATTACAAGTTAACAATTTAGCTATTAACATTATATGACAAAAACTTTGATTAGCTGCCGGTAGTTGAGTTTCGCGGTGATTGAAACATATAATAGTAGTAGTAGCTTTATTAAATTAATGATATTTGGTGACCAATTCCAATGATTTATTTTTAACTTTCTTGCATATTACTAACTGCAATACGGGTGGTAGGTTTAGCATCTCATATTGGCTGCATTCAAACATGATGCAAACTTCAACAAATTTTGTTGCCAGCATAAGTGTGCTTTGTTTTCTGCATGGTGCATCATCACGATGCCTAAGTTGCAAATGACAAGCTGCCAAGTATTTTCTGAAGCCTTTGTGGAATAGCCCGTTTTCCATACACAGCTCCATTTCATTTCATATATAAATAGATATGAGAGGTACCAAAATTCACATAAGATGCAATGGAGCAGTAGCGATAGGAATCGCATCAGGTGGCTAAGCAGCAATACAATTACAGTTATTAAGTAAATGTCCAATTCAACATTACTGTAAACTCTTTAAAAAACATTCAAGACTACCAGCTTAAAAGTTTACAAAGCTTCAACTAGGACACGGCAGCAGGGTTAGTAGAATTGAGTGCAATAAAAATCCCCCATTTCAATACTTCACTTCGTAAAGCTTAAGTTTATATATAGCAGAGATAAGAGTGTGAATACTCATATGGTAAAAAGCCTAAAAGAAGTCTGAGAGTAGATCCTGTAGGCACTAGCGCTGCACTGGAATTTATTATTTTCCATTGCCATTTTGAATATACACTTATCTAGTATACGTTATAAGACTTTCACCAGATGTCTTTTATTGTTTCCTTTAAGTCAAGGATACTAGTTGACGGTCAACCATCAATGTAGTGTCTATGAACTCAAACCCGGGGCAATAAAAGAATGGCATTTTTAGTATTAAGACTTTCGGTAACCATAAAATAAGATTTTTTCTCCTCACACATCCTTAAAACATGCGTTGAAAAAACTGCAGTGGATTATGAGCCCTCAATTCAACTTAAAAATTAGGACGATGTTTGTCTAAAGCAATTTATACGAAACCAGACTATTTCATACAATTCCAGTCGAAGTACCAAAAATAATATTGTTCCTTACACATAACATTTTATCCGAACCTTAGGTCAACTTTAAAGAACTACTTTCTTTGTTTTGAGCACTTTTATTTTAAGGAAGCAATAAAAATCCCGTTATGGTCATCCTGCATGCAATAAGATGCAGAGTGTTAAATTTTGTCAAATATATTGAAAAACAAAGCAATCCATTGTTTTCTCCATTATTCAGGATTAAAAAGGGTCAGCAGGCCGGCAACTGTCAAAGCAAAGCAAGCCACGTCCCCTGAGTGGCCTTCAAGAGTTGCATTCGTTTCATCATAAATACAAAATATGACAACCTTCCAGTGTTTTATATTTCAAGGAAAGCAAATTACGTTTACAAGATTCACGCCTTTGTGACAAACCTTTGCTAGCAGTTATGAAGTTATAGATTGTTTCTTTTAAAATTTCATGCAAGTTATGAACAACGTGCATTATGCAATTACATGGATACATGGGCACTTAAACATTTCTACCCCTTGGAAAACTTGCTGTGTATTAGATTCGTCAACAAAGCCGTGGTTGATACATTGAACTAAAGATCTGGACGAATGACATGTTGAATGTCCCTTGGAAAGTCTAAAAACAGTAGCTGACTTGCAAGTGCAAGCTTTCATAGTAAGTAATATGCATTATTCAATTCGAATCTTTATGAACACGCAACCTAAGAGATCTTTCCTATTTCTATTCTTGATACAACATAATGCATATGTACTTTCAGTATACTTTGAATCACAAAGGCTGACAAAGGGTTTCGTTAACGCAGATTTAAAACGAAGCTATTTTATATTGAGACAGTATTCTCTTTTGTGAGCAAAGTAGTTTATCTAACTCATAATAACACAAAGTATATGCATACATAATCTTTAACATACAGAAACAAGTTTCCATTTCATTATTAGGAACACTTGCAGCTTCTTAGCTGAGGATTGAATTAAACAACGAGAGGTACAATATGTGCTGGACCCACCCACAACTATAGCTACGAGTTTTGAGCGACAACCACATCATATCATGCACAAACCACCACCTAACCATAAACTGGCATTCTTTCACATTTGAACTTGAGACTTTGCTTGCCTTCTCTTGTGGTTTTCTTTGTCGACTCGAGTTGAGTGAGAGTCTCTTTCTCTTACTTTTCATCCCTTTTCATTCGTGCAAAAGCAAAGCTTACAACTAAAGCCACAACTCAGAGCTTTCTTAGTGTCGTAATAAAGTTAAACTTAAATCACAAGTAATTTGAAGTTTTTATATTAATTGCTGTGTGTTTTCCCGAACAACTATAACTTTGAATACTATTCAGGGACTCTTAGATAGCCAAATTGTCGAATAAGTTAAATACGAAACAAATCACTTGAAAATAGTATAAACGTGCGAGTAACAAGTGGTTTAAACATTTAAAGACTTAAAATATCACTATTCATGTAAAAAGATTTACTGATTTCCGGTCGTTGTATTTCATGCAGGTCCAATTTTAAGTCGTTTAAAATGGCCATAGATACCGACTATTATCGGCGACTGAATGTTTCGCCTGATTGTACGCCACAAGAAATAGCACATAGGCGGAGAATGGTGTCAAAAATTATACATCCGGACAAAGGAGGCGATGATGAAAAGGTTAGTGTTTCAATAGCGAAGGAATACGTACAATTTGGAAAACAAACCACATTAAACTGGAAAATGTATATTACTTTCTCTTCTAGATGAAAGGGATTAACAAAGCATACGAAGTGCTTAGTGATCCCGAAACACGTCAAATTTACGACGTTGAAGGAAAAAGGTTTTTTGAACCCACAGGGGTGAAGGCTGACCCAATAGAGTTGACTTTATATGTGACAACTGAAGAGTTGCTACACAAAATGACGAAAACCCTCATAGTTAGCGCGACAAGACACTGTACAAGCTGTAATGGTATGAAATTAAATTTTTGCCTTTTATAGAACTTATTAATTAATGGATAGAAATGAAAGATTGCAGTAATCTTTTCTTTTCTTACTATCATTATTATTTTGAGTAAATGTCGTCAGATCCAAGGTTTTGCCCTGTATGAATTGTGGTGGTTTTGACAGTTTTGTGGTTCAAAGGAGGGAATACAATCGTGATCATATACGGATGAACTTAATAGCTTAAACGATCTGGTGTGCTTTTTTTGTAGGAACCGGATACTTTTCAAGTACCATTGTTTGTGGAGACTGTTTTGGGTATGAGGTTGAGACACTTAGTTTGGAAATCACCCTTTGCAGCACTATGATGAATGGAGATAAAATAGTTTTTGGAGGTATTGGAAATCAGTACCTTGGAATTAAACAAGGGAATATAGAATTTACAATTCGAACTTATAAAGACGGATTTTTTGGGTGAGTTTCAACATCAGCTAAAAATTGTTTACCACTCGATTTTGTGTCCTGGTTGTGATTTCTCACTGTTTTTGATCTATGTAGAAATGCTCGCCCAGCAATACAATACCCTGGGGTGGAAACTGAAACAGTTTCAAGTATGCTTGCTATTGGTGACGGAGGCATCGGTAAGTTATTTTAAACTTTATGGAACTTTCCGTATTTATATTTATTATTGTTATGTTTGCTTGCAGAACGGCAAAATAATGACATACAACAAAGAAGAGTCCATAACCGTAAACTCTCGCTAAATTATCACGGAAATCTGGACAGGAAACCGAAATCTCTCCCTGCCCCAAGTGTAAGTGAAACAAATGTTGTTGAAACGTTTGATGCTGTCGTAAAATCTCTGACAGCTCAAGCTACCATTAATGAACCGTATGAACATTCTCTTTATTTTCACATTATAACGTTAATCAATTTACAGCATTATACGACGTAGAAGATTAAGATATAAAAAAACTTTTTCATACGTCAAATGAAGATTCCATTAAAGGGTTGTCTCAGTGTGTATACTTTTTTTCGTAACATTTTTTATTACTTAGGTCAACAGTGGGACAAGGAATACTATTTCTCGCCGGCTCGCATTAACCAGCAACAATCCTGCAAGCCATGACGCTGTCGTTAAAACCGCTGCTCAAAATGAGGTACAATCTTTAATAAGTAAAAATAGAATGTTAATCATTGATTATAGCAGGAGCAATTTTTAATATTTGATTTGAATATCTGTGTTTAGAAACGTAAAAATGAAAAACAACAACAGGGTCCAACTAACTTAGAAAGAGGAAGTGACAATAACTGGACAGGGCGGTTTAGGTGGTGATATTATGTTACTTTCTTTTATATAAGATGTAAAGCTGCATGATATTATAAAGCATATGAAAGGTATAGGTCCATCGATTTTTTCAAAAACGCTTTGAAGATAATATTAATTAAGGAAATCAGCCTCATCTGTCTTCAGACTAGATTTCAGTTTATATTACATTCCCATATTTGTCATTCCAAAAACATTCTTGCTAAACATTTTCTTACAATTTAATATAAAAGGAAACGGGCCAGAAACACAGCGGAAGAAGGGATGCGTCGAGCAACTCAACCAACTGGTGATAAGAACATCACAGGTGCCAATGACGCTGCCAAAAAGTCCCCCAGACAGAAAAAATGCAAGGTCGCGGACCCAGCCACCTCTCCAAGCAAAGGAAAGAATCAAAATGCATCAAAATCCACTCCAAACGGTAATGTAGTCTATCTATTCAATACACTAATAGCTACAAAGTATTTAATCAAAGAAAACAAAACAAAGGTATCAGTATTTCTCTTCTGTATGTCTGGAAATCAGGGTGTCTGCAATTTTGTCACACAACTACATTTGCAACATTTAAACGTTTAATGGAAGCAGCAAAGACCTCCGACTCGTTTGATCGATTAGAAATTAAGGGAACTTAAACTAGGTTATCGTAAAGGTTCCTGTGTATGGTTAACATGTACCAAGGTATTCCTAACTAACTGATGTAAACATTATTTGTCACTTGATTTTACAGTATTGAAGTCTGTCTCTGTTCCTGGTCTGCTGGAAGAGCTTGGGGAAATCTGTTATTATAAGGAGGTATGGGTCCGCCTCTATGCGAAGAATCCCCTAGCTGAAGATAAGTTTGCGCGGTGTGTTTACTGCCCATTTCTTGTTCATGTGCCAAAGGAAACTGAACAGATTTCGGCAATGGAGGAGATATATTACCATTATTTGCTAGAACATTATGGTATGAAACGCAACCATGTTGCAACTCAATCTTATTTTTACAACTGGAATTAAAATATTTTTTATGATATCACTTGAATCAAGCCCACAGCCTATGTAAATACAGATAAAGCGTTCCAAATTACCGTGTTCACAGAACAAACAGGTAGACTTGACAGAATGGAGAATGCAATTACGGTTAATAATATTATTTCTTTATTTTATCAAACTTTCCTTGCTAGGCTTAGTCGTGTTACACATGATCATAAATTAATTTACAGGATATGATTGGGTATTTTTTCCTTAGCTTTCCTTAATTACCTTATGTTAATTTAAAGGTTCAGATAGTTTCACAGATAGTAATTCTGATTGGTTTTCATTCCGAAATGAGGTTATTAGTACTTTGATGACATTTTTCAGTAGTGGTTGCAAATACTTTCATTAAATAAGCCCATTAGAAGAATTTCGTGTTGGGTTATTTTATCCCTAACTATTAGTAATGAAAAATTGGCTATAATATGGTATTGTTGTCGATTTTTCACATTGTATATAAATCATTTCAGTAGATTAAGTACATAAGAATTTAGGAATTCATTCGGATTAGGCAGTTAAACATAATGTAAATTTTCTCCATATATATGTTTGTTTCTTTTTACGTTTTACCATCCTTGCAATTTGATTACACAACAGTTAATAATGGAAACCACTGGCCTTGCGGTGGCTGCTCATATAGTTATCTTGAACAGAGAGATAAACGCCTGGACAATTATAATGAGTTTTGTGTATGTAAAACTAAAGAAGTATAGAGCGATAGCCTTCTTACTATTGGTTTTGATATTGGGAAAATGCAACTATTTAAGTTCAAGATGAATGATTTTGTGAGGGAAGAAAACGTATAATTTAAAGGTATTTTACGTCCATTTTTAAATAGAACTTATTTTTACTAATATATTCTGTAGAATCACTCAAATTACATTAATAAACTCTTACATATTAATCATGTAAATTATAAACCTCGATTAACTAATTCATATATCATTTAATCATGTATCATTTAATATATAATCAAGCATCAAACTGGTTACTCACAATAGTATCAGAAACGCATACTCTACGCTGTTACATTGTTCCAGTTAAATTTATTTTGACAGGCACTAGTTTCAACTAACTGTATTTTACTTTTGTTACTAATTCAATCATGTTTCAGTAGCATAGGTTTTAAACGTTCATGATTGTTTACATTCCTTAGTTTAACAAATAATCTTTCACCACCGTACTTGATTTCATGAGTTATTATTATAATTTTGGGGAGAAGGTTTACAAAAGTCATTCACATTCTCGTTCATGATAGCTAGTTTACTGTTAAACTGAAACTGAAAAGCTTAACTTTAAGTGGCCATAATCCATACATGTAAAACAGAAAAAAATACACTTCCGTAGCATCTGCATAATAAAACTAATTAACATATAGTAACGTGGAAACTTACTTCAGACGAGGTTTACTTTGATGTGAGAGTGATTTGTATTCGGAATACCGAATCTAGTAAGTTTATTTTCTACCTCGACCTTTCCTGCAAGCAGCTATTACAGCTTTAAGTGTCGGATAACCTTGTGGAACTCCAGCGATAACTTTGTCAGGCTCTCCATTTTTTCCGACTGTCACATTGTTCCCAAAAGCTTTCTGGGACGTGTCATAGGCACCAGGTTGTTGGACCCGTCTCTCGCCGACGTGAACTTTGTCAGGTTCTGCTTTTCTTCCGATTGTCCCATTGTTTCCTAAAGCTTTCTGGGGCATATTATGGGCACCAGGTTGTTGGACCTTTGTTACGCCCACTTTGGTAGAATTATTATTGCTCTGCCGGTGAAGAGATTGATGGTCACGCACTTTGCTCACACTTCGTTCATCGTAGTTACGACGTGGCCCTAAGATAAACGATATAGACTTCTAATTTCTGAAAACACGTGTGGTAACTGTTTTTACAGAATACCCCAACCTCACAAGATATTATTAATAATTAGTATTCATACCTCGCCCACCGCTATTTGTACCCCCACCACGATATGATGGCACATTGCGTTGTCCAGCATTGTTATATCCGCTAAATACAAGGATAATGCAAGTTGACATTAACGAATTTGTTTAATTTGAATTTTGATTGATACCAAAAACTCTAAAAGCTAAGAAAACTACGTACCCTCTGCGACCATTCTGATGTCCGTAGGAAGTTGGTTTATTTAGAGCAAAAATCATATATTTCCGCATGAGATGAAATGTCTCGAGTTCGTTGGCTGTTTTCTTCTGCCGTATGTTGTTTTCAATTTGGAAATTTATTTCGACATCGAGATGGTCAAGAATTGCCTGTTGAGAGATCAAGCGTTCGTCCCAATTATACCTTCGGATAGGGCTGGGGAGTTTCTGTTGACAAGAGAGAAATAGAAAGTTATGTATTAAACTACATAACTGCTCCTGGAATTATGAGCAAATACGTTAGATAGTTAAACCCTCCTCATCTTTATAATAATATAAAAACTAAGCTTTGAACCTTGCACAAAATGCAGACTAGAATAGAATTACTGATGGCAAATGTATCATTGAAAACATATTTCAAAATTAAAGCGCATGTGAAACGACACTTTTTTTATACAAATAAATTTTATGATAAATGATATAAGTGGTATTACCTTTAATATATCCTCCACACGCTCAGGGTCCATGGTATGTGCCTGCTTGAATATCATCATTGCTGCTTCTTTATCACCGCACATAAAGAAGAAAAAGCCCTTTACCATATGAAGTGCTACCAAATTTACTTTTGACCACTTGTCTTCCACAAGGTTGTCGCGTAGCAAAGTCATAGTCATCTCTCGGTGCTCAGCACTATCTACCTTACTCAATAACATTTGCAAACAATCAATTAGGGCCGAGAAGTTCCTTGGGTCTATTACAAAAGCGTGGCGCACAAGTGAAAATGCGCACTCAAACGGTTTTCCCATCGTCATCTTAAGTATTCCCAATTTATGATTCCCTGAACTGCAGTTGGTATTTAGTAAAACCGCTGTTTCTAAACAGTCTAACGCTACATCATAATTTTGATACCCGCGGGGTAGGCCACTCATATAGATTGCTCCAATGGACACGTTATCTCGAATGCTTTCATGCATGCCAGAATCTTCTAAAAGGCTCCTATTATATAATCATTTCACACTTACAGCTTATAAGACTTTGGTTGTAAATGTTATGGTTTGAAAGGGTTAATAAAAGACTTACTGGCAATTTTTTACTATGTAACTGGCAACCTCATCTACTGTAAGAAATTCGGCGATTCCATCAAGATCATTCCATCCATATCTTGGTAGTCTAAAGTTCAATTTTCGGAGCTTGTCAGATAAATAGATGGAAATTGAGAGTTTAACCAATGGATGGTGTTGATGTATATTCCACGCATTGATAAGGGCCGATTTTTCTGTTTTGTGAGGTCCACGATAGGACTCACCTATCTTGCGGTCAAGACGCTGAGCGTTGTATAGGTATATCCACATCTCCACATTCCGTTTCTCTACAGCAACAACTTCCTCTGCAGCTGCTATCTGTTTATCACGAAAGTGTCGAGCTCCAAAGAACGCCGCCTTGACAAAAGCAATGGCCGCTTTTGTGGAAGCACCGTAGAAATTTGATTCATTGATACTAATACAATACTCAATATGTTGGTTAAAATTGAGAGCACGCCACTGTTTATCAGGTCCGGATTCCATGAGTAAACTTTCCGTCAAGGCAATCAATCCATAGTACACATAAGCCAGTCCAGTAATGTGATCTTGCGAAATGTAGCCATCTTTTCCAGATATTCGTAAAAGCTTGACGATTAAGTTAATCTCCCGCCCAGCCTCTGGAAAGTTTCGCATTATCAAATGGCAAAATGCTAGGATAAGGTGGTTAGAAACGGTTTCCAATGGACGCCATTGTAGATATTTAGTTACACGTCTGTCAACGTCTGTTTCCACCTTTTCTTTGTCAACTATTAATTTTGCTTCTCCAATGCTGAAGGGTGCGGAGCTGCAAATCCAGCCGTAAAAGCAATCTTTGTAATCTTTGAGACGTGGATTCAAATTCACACCAATCACCACTTCTGCCGTTTGTGACTCTGCTCGGTTGGTAGCCCCAGCTTCTACCTGACTTTCACCTTCTGACTGTGACGAGATAGCATTGAATGTAAGGTTTAGTCCTTCCGCTTGCCTGGCAGCATACCTTCTAGATGCAATAAGTTGGTTTAATAAATGCTGTCGTCAACCGAAAGCAATAGTATGCAATGCAAAGAGCAAGCAACGGCAATAAACTCCAGTTTCTTTCAAATTACATATTATTTTTAGAATTGGTTTAGAACTTACATCAGTTCATCAAACTCTAAGTCGCACAGCGAGTCATAGAATACTTCTTCTTCATCATCATCAGAGTCCAGTTGTGCAGTAGACGTTCGCACTGAGGAATTTCTCGCGCCCATGTTGTCTTTGTGTTTACTAGTCCTGAACTTTTCCAGCACAACTTTAGCTAGCTGTAAAAATTTCATGCAGACAAATTCAGTAACGCTTAATGAGTAATTTTCTAAATACCTTTGGATCACTGCTAATTTTTTTATAATTTGTATCCTTACTTCATGACAGAATTAATGTCACAAATGCCAACTGCTATTCTGAAATCTCACACTGTAAGTGTCAAGAAAATTACAGTAAATAAAAAAGTCTCAACAATAACTGGAATTTAATTTTCCGCTGTTATATTCATAAATCAATTGGAAACTTATAATAAGATTATATTTAGATTTTAAATCGAATATTAAACTAAATTGTTTGTTAGAGGATAAAAGAAGCTGCAGTATCTATTGGGTAGGTTGAAATAATAGTAATATAATCCCGTTACTCACCTTGAGTTTACAGATTCTTTCTATTCCTACTCAAAGAAATGCGTAGAGTCTGAAAACCACGAGGAATTGTCTTATGCCACGTTTTACAATTCTACGTGTTTCCGTTTTATAGGTCTGCATGTTTATATATGTCTTCTAAAATATAGGCGAAATTGATTTCGTTTGCTTCACCAAACTCTAAACATTAGGCAATTGAAGGTGTTAGCGCATCCTGTTGATAGACGCTGGATGTATGTATATATCAATTAGGTATTGCAAAGCAGCATCATGGATTTTGATACAGCTTTTGAAATTAGAGGAACAATAGATGATATAGAGTATATATTGTCTTTGCTGTCAAAGACTTGACAAAATACATACATAAGAATGTTTGCATGCTCATGTATGTAAGCACATATGTGTTGCAAAAGTTACATCTATCTGGATATAAACGTTGCCAAATCACTAATTCCAATCGACTTATTACATATTTACTTGCCGTCTTCAAGTGAACAAGTAGAAATCATGCCATATATGAATGAGTCCAGAGTTTCAGACTTGGTTGACGAATATGGAAGAGGCTACCTATATATCGAACCACTTCATGGGGCAACGTGATGCCACTATTACTGCCACTGCGGAGAGTATATGATTTCACTATTCGTCAGTCAGATTACATATTATATTATGCAAAATGTACTTGAACCTTGACATCAAAATGAGAATGCCCGAAACCGAGCTACGTGCAGCATATCACTTGTACTACGCTCTAAAAAGTAAGTCACATTTGCCTGGCTGGAGACAGTAATGGGGAAGTGTTCACAAATGATATTTTTAAATTCTTACCACTTATTACTTCCAGGACTTTCTGGAATCCAAACCTTTCAAGCACTAAATATTATTTGATATCAGATACATAACAAGTAGAAGCAAGATTAACCATGCAGCTTCATGGAGCCACTCTGTTGTTGCTTGGATAGTAGAGAATAGAAGCTGCAGTCCGTTTCTTGAACTGAGAAATGTATAGGCCAAGCCAAAATATCATTTACACGATATAGATCGCAACTACATACATTGATTTCCTTGCATATATGTACATAATATGTAGACATAAGATATTGTTTATAAATTGTTGGGTTAATGTAACTTGCACGTGTTTGATACTTTAATTGCTCCATGCATGCTGAGATTTCATAACCGTTCAGCTAAGAAAATATAATCACTAGTTTCTGTTGGATAACAAAGTAAAAAGAATAATGAATTAAAATACATCCTGGATTCATACAATATGCTATCAACATGGTCCTGTTAATTTGGGTTTGATACGTTTATGAACATTCCATTATTATGTCACTTGGTTATATACAACCAAAACAAGGAAAGCGTTGTTTTTACTCGCGCAAAAAAAGAGAACCAACTGTTATTCACAATGCATGAAATACCTAGGAAGAAGCAGAGCCAAGTCGAAAGATTAGTGCAGCATACGACTATGCACAAATATGCATACACCACAAAGAGGGTTACGTGTTACTTTGATTGGGATATTCCAATTTGTACGAATACTATTTTTCTCCTCTTCCCTTAGCATACCCAAAAGAGTCAACCGAATCTCGGAAGCGTCTTTTTGTACATACCAGATCAAAACGTGGTCGAGTGCTTGGATGTACAGAGAACCCAGGGCGGAGTTGGACTTTAACTTTTTATTTATTATTTAACTAAGTGCACGTTTGTGAAATTTTCCTGTTTGAACTTGAAGTGACAATTAAACTTTTATCACAAACTGAATGCTCAATTAATACACAACTGAATTTTTTAGTGCAAATAAAATGGATCTGGAGCTGGAGCATTACAATTTATTAGGTTTAGACCGGTACTGTACGAATGATGAAATAACGAAGAAATATCAGCAACTTAGTGTTGAACAACCTGGAGATTTGAACAAAGCGGAAGCTATCAAGAAGGTTTACATTCGTGGCAAGTTAGTAGTACCATTTTGCTAGCGAATATAAACTAATTGCCACGTTATCAATTTCAGCGTAAAAAAATAAATCTGGCACTTAATGTACTTGGGGATCCAGAACTACGGAAACTGTACGACAGCGGCAATGGGAAACCAACGGATATAATCCACACATTAGAACTTACGGAGGATCAACTCACTACTCCCAACAAACGAATGAAGTTAAAAATAAATGTATTTGAACTTTGTTCATTGTGCGAAGGTATCAAATAGTAACTTAAACTCATATTTTTCGCATCATCTGAAAAATTGAAACCAATGAAGTTTTACCACTGCTCTTAACTATGCTTTAACAATTAAAAACTATTTTATGCAGGTGACAAGTTTGGCAAATGTTTGTTATGCCTTGGTGTAAGTAAACGTATTACTGTACATCCGAGTGCTAAGAGGGTCACTTATACATACTACAAGTGTCCAGCATGCTTTGGTGTTAGCAAAGCCATAAATTCCGATGAATGTGTAGAAGCGTGTCGTAATGGGTTTAGGAAGGGCACTCTTACAATCCTTGTACCAATTATGCCTGAGTTATTACATTCGGGCCCCAAGAGAGATGGGACTGTGGTTTTGAAGAAAGTTGGAAACGCATCACGCTTTCCCAAATTATGGGAACGGGGAGATATTCACTTGAAGTTTATAAGGTTTGGTCCCTGTATCAGGTACGTGTTGTTATGTTGTCTTATTTTAGTATTTTTGCACTTAACTTTTAACTAAACAATGATTTTTTTAAAGCCGTACACCTGCAGACCGACAGGAGTTACGGAATGGAAGTAGTGAACAACAAAATTCCAATGGTATAAACATTGAACCATTGTTAGGAATTGTGCCTCCAGGAAATGGAGATGGAAGCAGTGAAAGCGCTATTAACGAACCCGTTGGTCAAGTTCGTCCAGAAGATAATGATTTGAATGAGGAGACAATGAATGTTGAAGTCGAGATTCTTTCAACGAATTCCACTGACGACAAACATTTTGGTTAGTTTAACCTTAGATTTACTCGGCATGCAAACATAGACCAAACGAATGATCGGAAATGTACGATTTATTGAATTAGGAGATGAATCTATCAATGATGACGAAGACTCAGGCGATGGAGTGGAGTCTGATGGCGAACAAAATTTTCCTAAGATTACAAAGACCGTTAGTCAATTAGAAGAAGGACGTGAACAAGTGGAATTAATTCCGGCTCATATATCCGATCAAGAAAAAGAACCATTAACTATCTTTCTTCACACTACTTCCGGAGTGGAAACTTTGACTCTTGAAAATAGCAGTGCCTTAGCGGTTAAGGTTAATTCACTAAACTGTAAACGAAAATTCTTACACCGATATTTATTAATGTTTTCTTAATTTTTCAGAACCATGATAGCACTTGCACTGCACAAAATGCTCATCATACTGACATTGAAATAATTGTTTTGGATGAAAACGTTGATGGACAAACACAAAGCAAAAGTGAAGTGGTTTCAAAGCCACCATTCCTTTCCTTGGTTGATGCGAATGGGAATCCCACTCCAATGAACCATACAGGAGAACCTTCTAACTCTGGCATGCGTTTGTTGTGCGAAAATTCACCGGAGTCAGTTTCCCCGAGGTCATTCTTAAATTTGAATCCATATTCACTTGCTTTGCACTAGGTTCCACTGAAAAAACATTTAATGCACTGTCATGTTATACACAGAGTCGTGGAGAATAACAAAGCCATCCAGAAGATAGTGTTCAATGATTTGAACAAATTGTCAAGTCATCCCTCTAAGGTTCCTAATGAGGAATACTTAACCTCAGAGGCACAAACAAATTTACCAACGTAAATCAGCAAACTGCATTGTAAAACTAACGCTTAAATCATGTTTCACTTTGAGAGGGATTGAATAAAGGGTTTGTTATTTTTACAGCGCAAAGGATGTTGATACAATTACAGGAAACACAAAAATTGGAGGAACTTCCACCACCTTGGACAGATGTCCTAACGAATTAGTATGTAATGCTAACAATGTAAGAATATACCAAATGTGCTCTAGGTCAGTTAAGCCCGATATCATTAAACATTTATCTCTATATTTAGGATTCTGTCAGCTTACCTGGCACACCTATCTCTGATGATGAAGGTATGTACGCTACCATTATACCGTATAGATGACCAAATTATCTGAAAAATATTGTCAAACCAAAATCAAAAGTGTGGCATACTGTTATTACGACCTTTTTTCAGAAGTTGGTTGCGCTATTCAACAAGATCACAATGCAGATACACCAACAAGAGCTAACGGGAGGTGTAACATTAAAAGAAAGTCAGAGAAAGCAAAATTGGAGAAACCATTCCAACCTTCAAAGAAAGTTCGAGGGAAATGTAGGTTCTGAGTAAATTATTTGTAAAAGTTTTACATTTCGACACAGACTGCAGTTTTGCTTTGCATATTGCATTGCGGTTAAACTTCAGCCGTTAGTTGTGATTCTAATGCCAGCCTTACCAAACCTTATTTAGTCTTTATCACCGGTTCTTGTTTTCTATGCTTTAGCTTTCACTACGACAACGGGGGCTTTCGATTCATCTGCTGGAGTTTCTACTTCAACTTCGTTCATGAGAGCTTCCAATCTGTCTGCACAACTTTCTCCTCCTATTTCGTACACGGGAACCTGCAAATCGTCTGAAAACCCTTGTAAAAGAATTTTTATCATAATTACATGAGCATTCCATATTATTTTGTATTCACAAATGTCACATTCGGCAATTAAAACCTAACTTTATTTTTTGTTTTTACGTTCCGGTTAGGCACCTCAACACCAAGAAATGAAAAGAGAAAATAATAGAATATTTCTACAGATATTGTAGCCTTCGAAAGTTCCAGTTCCTGAAAAACGTTCCAAAGAAGAAAAGAGGTCAGAGTGAAAGAGAAATTTACGAATGAATGGCTTTCCACATTACATTGAGAAGGTAGCCGTTTTTCTAACGTTATGCCTTTGCTTTCAGTGATACCGTCTTTGTTAGCCTATATGCAGAAAAATGAACCTCAGGCTATTCGGGACGGTTCCAAATTTTAGCTTCAATAACATGCGTTCAAAATGAAGAATAGTATTTAATTGACGGTTTTTATAAGCCACTACCAACTAAGTAGTAAAGTTGTTTATTAGATTGCTTTGTTATTCAGTTAATTAGAATATATGATATGATTGACAAATTTAGATTTTGTAGCGCTGTACTTAATATGAAAAGGGGTTTTGCTTTACACCTAAATGTAACTTTGCAGCATTTTACTGCCGTTGTTGTAGTAACTGCTGCTGCTACTAGTTTATATTGACAAATGAGTGTTATTCAAACTTCAAATCACACATCAAATCAGTTATAGATGTTGCATAACACGGAGGCAGTCAGAATCAAATGGACTAGTCTTCGAAGAATTTACATTTTATTCGAAAACCTTCCATATCTTATTTAAGTGACTATTAATTAAAAACATTTTATTTTAAATGCTTTCTTATATACCAGTTTGTTGATTTTTAAGCAAATAATTTTAACATTTACAATATCAGTTTATTACATTTTTAGTTCCTTTTAATAAAAATTGATTTTATTCTGAATATCGATAATATTTATTACGATTAAGAAATACACTGCATAAGCCGTCACCTTTCTTGCCATTGTCCTATGTTTCTAATAAACAATAAATAAGAGAATACTCTTAAGTTTTCCATATTGTGTCAGCGACCGTCATTATATTATCAATGCACCCAAATGTTTTTTTGTAGGCAATATTTGTTAGCATCTGCCCTTTAGAATAGGAACTGTGACATATAGTTAACAAGGAAGATAACGATAGAGGCACTTGACAACTACCGTCAGAAGTAATTTGATTGATATAGATTCATTACTCATTACAAAACATCAGATTCTTTTAGGCTTACCTACTGTTTGCAGTTCTTTGGGAACTGAGATACTTCAAGCGTTTCATGTTTATAAATTGTTTCAGGTAATCTTCGGAGACGGTTTACGAAGTAACAATTGGTATCTTTATTAGTTATTGTTATTTTGGATGAAGATATAAATATAATAGTTTATAAATTTCTTGTATTGCAAAGTTCCACGTACTTCATTGTACGCATTAAGCATTTTCACCTGTTGGCTTTATTTCTTTACATTCGGCATTGTGTAACAACGTAACATTTCCGGAGTTGTGCCCTCAACTTGAATTCTTTGTAAAGCTAGGCCAAGGACAAGGACGGAAAGTAAGGGTCGAGCCGTAAACAATCAACAAAAACATCGCATTCCAAAGGTAAGTTCAACTTTTTTTACGACTTGCTCTCCAGTAGGCCCAATGAATCCAGGATAGAATCATATCACCTGAAAATCCCTTACTTCATGTTTATACCGGAGTTTGTGTAGGCAACAAGTTTGCTCCAGTGGTACTCCACACCAAAGTATTCTGTATTTATTTGCATTTAATAAGAATGTCCAACATGAAAACTCAAAAGGTATAAAAAATATTTGAGCTTGCGAGCTAAAACAAATGAACGTTTTTTAAATTTTGAGTATGGCTAAATTGTAACATCTGATCGAGTTTTGCGACAGTTTTTGATTTTATCTGAAGTAATGAATAACTAAATTATTGTGTTTTTAAACAAATAGAAAGACGCGTCCTGGAAAGGGAGCAGTAAATCATTCGGTGTGTTGTGGCTTGTAATATCTTCTTTGTTTGGAGGAGTAAACGGAAATCCTGTTAAAATGCCTGGTGAAGCTACTCGGTATGGAATGAAAGCAATCCCTGCAGCAGCCATTGGTGGCGCTATTGGAGTGGGACTTGGTTCCCTTGAAGGCTCCTATAAAGCAGCTACGTTGGGAGCTTTAGGTGGATCAGTTGGTAAGTCAATTGTATACCTGTTTTAATTTAATTGGCTAACTACTAACTTAAATGATAAGCAACATGGCAAGCAATATGTAACATTACAACTTACAACAACAACAACAACATTACAAATTAGGTGGGTTGATCGGCGGAGCTATGGAAGATGGTGACGTTTTTACCATGATGGGAACTACCACCGGTGGTTACCTAGGGTAAGTGTTCAGATTGTTGTGTGAAATTGTGTTTTGCGTATGTTTTTAATTGTCGTGGCTATAACCATGCCGTTATTCCTAGTGGTTTTCTTGGAGGTCTTGTCGGTGGTACCGTTGGGAACTTGGCAGACTCTGTTCTGACTCTTTTGTCTATGGCATTCTTAGGAGTTGCTGGGAGCGTAAGTCTGCATGAATGTTAATGTCTCTTTGTGCATAATATAAGGCAAAGTATATTAAATCATTTTTTATGAGCCACTTTTCTATTTGATCAGGCTATCGGCAATGAAGCATTTGGAACACCAGGTAAATGTTATATTTACTGTGATGAATGAAAACTGTACCATTGCATCGATACTGAAAATGATTCTGAAATTAATAAAGATCTTAATTCAATTCAGGTGCAATTGTGGGGGCCATTGGAGGAGCTGCTGTAGGGAGTGGCGTTGGATCGTTTGTCGTAGGTCTGTTATTCAGCAGAAAAGTGCTTCGCAAGATGATTGATATTCCTAATTTTGTTTTTAGATAAATAACCCCCAAAAAATACTTCCTGCATTTCACTTTATTCGTTTCATTATTTTTGTCTAATTTCAATCGGTTCATATACCAGCATATTCCCTTGTAAAAATAATTATATGCAGAAATTCATTTTTGCTTTCGTTACAAATGTTTTAATAATTAGTTTGCCTAGTTACAATGGTATATTAGTTTATTTTCATGCATTTTTCCGTGATCTAAATCTATAGATGATGAAATCACTGAAAATTGAAGCTTATGTCAGTATCATATTAGTATGAAAGAACGACAGTTTATGCAAATAAATAAATAAATGTAGACCTGGGAAGTAAAGAAAATACAGAAAGTCATAGAGGTAGAGAGTGAGGAAGATAAGCAACCGTGAAGAGTAATTTTAAGGGAGCAGTTAATTTGTCTTATTTGCAGGAGTACTGCTGCCAATGAGAACAAAAATAATTTGGAATTACTGATGAAGCATGACGTAAATATTTAACTGTGTAATTTTACGTTGTAGGTCCGGCGGCACAAGTCGTGACAAGCAGTATGGTTGGAGCTCTTGGAGCCGCGACAGGGAGCTACCTCGGAGGTTCTGACATGATCGGCCGTCCTTCACACCCCTAAAATCTACAGAGTATTGTGGATTAACTTAAACCATATGCATATGTGTATGGTCAAATCATTAAGGTTTTTATGAGTCTCTTCAGTCTTAACTTAATTTCGTACTTTTCTCAACTCAAAGGATTATTGCGTTAATTATTATAACCTAATGGCCTTATGTGTTCATAAAAATAAAATGTTTGAAACTGTCTGTCAATACTGCTTTGGGGATTACATATTTTATTTATAACTATGAAGACATACAATAGTTTTATTTTGTAAATTATTATTCATCTCAGTTTTACGAGAAACTATAAATCACAGTCACAGCAAACATTGTTGCATGGAATTTGTAGTTGAATTGAAAATTGCAATCTTTATGATTGGAACTGGTGATAAGTTAGGCAGACGTGGACGTGACTCCAACTTAAATCATTGATCTCATATTACAACTTTAGCACGCTCACATACACCGCTGGTGTCAACTCCTCGGCATCGTACGCTGCTGGACTTTGGGAGAGTTATTTAGGAACGCAATTCTCAAGTCTTTATGGGAAAGAAATGGTTACCTATTTGAAACATCTTTTCACAAAATATTGTCATAAAAGATGCACTATGATGTTATTGGCACCAGTCTGTAATGCCGACGTACTACATATATTGTTTATAAGCATAAATAGGTCATATTAACATACAATGTTGCTCCTACATCCATAATTTATACTCAAGGCTGCTTCCAGTAAGTTTGCTATCATCCCAGTCCCAAGCTGAAATATATTTATATGCTTTGAAGCACTCTCGAACAACTCACTAAATGCTTTTGCATTGTCATATCAAATTGATGTTGCTCTTGTCCAGGTTTGCATTTGTAAAGCTAATTCTCATCATACCCCTGAAGCTCTGATCTGCTGAAGGACTATGTAAGTTGCACAAGCATATATATTTCATGCACAAAGTACTTTTACTCGTTATCTTGTTCGTCCTGATTCCGACTCTTTGAGAAAATGTTCAAAGTTTATTTTAACGACTACATTTATGCATATTATGTGAGTAGTTTCAGTTGCTGTTACATTACCTGAATGGGATAAAAGTGGTAATGGGTTTTGACGACAGTATAGAAAATTGCCTTTATTACTTTCATTATAGCCTAATATTACAGACAGAAAAATGAAACAGTGTTGCAAAAAGTGTTTGTAATTTTAATTCCATCATTGACCACTGCCACATAAATTCCAAGACGTGAAAAGTAGATAAACGATAATGTAATTGGATAGTACGCCTTGTTTGCAATAGTGACCACAGCTCGCTTACATGTTATTCTTTAATCTTACCTACTTCTAATCTTGCAAAACATAAGATCACTTCGGAAACTCAAAAACAAAGGCACGGAGTTGTATGAAGACGCAAAAAGTTAGCATTACCATAAAAATTTTGTCAGATAGACA
The DNA here is from genome assembly GCA_001718145.1 of Orchesella cincta. NCBI lineage: Eukaryota > Metazoa > Arthropoda > Collembola > Entomobryomorpha > Orchesellidae > Orchesella > Orchesella cincta. Next base: position 97,558 of record LJIJ01000062.1, on the reverse strand, counting down.
GCTCATATTATGAATGAATCATTGCAAAGTAATGGTCTCAAATGTTTCTCAAATGACTGATATTGGAGGGACAAGAATTTTTATGCAGTCGGGAACACGGAGATAATGATGTTGACGACGAAACATTGTTTGCTTAATTAGACATGTAAAAGTCTCATATCTATCAAATACATTGTCCATCCTTTCCCATACGTCAAACAATGTTTGTCCAAAAAGCTTCTTTGGGATCCCGAAACGATACTTAAGTTTTATGCATTTGACCTCAAGAGCAGGTTTATCTGTTTTTGGTAAAACATTGGAGAAGTTTGGACAGCGTCGGTTAAATTACGAGACATAATAAGTTTTTGCATCACTTGATACATACATATCTGCCTATTTTGCTGTCCTGGGAAAGTACAAACAGACCAAAGTGCAGTTGAGCTTTTATCTGATAATTAAACGTTATTCCCATGTCACAAAATTATAGCCGTAAAAATGATAAACTTCTTAGTGATTCAATCTTGTCTTTGTTCCAGTTGTGGTCAGTTAGTGCATAATATTCATGATTACTTAATTAAAAACTTAATCCCTTTTTGATTCATTTTTTACACAGAAGAAGAAGATGCTATTAGTGTACCTACCTGCAATTAATTCAAAATGAAAGATGTCATGTTTGACTTGAATAAAGTCATATACAAAGTTATTAAAGCCCTTGTAAGTTATTAAATCTTAATGTTTGTATGCATATCTCATATATCCAAGTGGGAGTTCAGTGATGTCGATTACAGGTTGACTAAAAATTATGTCAAATGTTGTGGAGTTTTCTGCTCAACCCCTCCACTAGTAAATTCAGAGCAACCCTTGTGAATGGATGCAAATTGTCAGGATTTATGCATACCATCATCACCAGCAGCCATCCTCTCATGCATCAAGATATGACGAGCCACGATAAATGTTGTAATGCCACAATACAATTAGCTAGCTACGTCTACAAACATTTTACCATATTTTGTTCACCAGCCATGTAATGAAGCAATTCTCGACGAATTGAATGATGAGTGTCTGCAGTTTGCACAAGTTTCGATTCGGTGTTCTCTTCTCTCTTTCCTAAACTTTAACTCCCTTTATTACCCTTAATTTGCCTTTTGTTGGGTTAAATCACAACCAGAACCAACCCAGCATTGAATTGAGATCCGGGTCAGTTGTGATTCTCACACGTTTTGTTAAAACCAGTCTCTCCCCGTTTGCTGCCTATGTAAAAGGCAATGCTTTACTGGCGTCCTATATGTGCTTCGAGCGTAGCTGTGGCTCATCTTTCCACTAGTTACATTTCAACTTTTTTCAAACAATATATATACTATCTGCAACCCGTCTGTATGAACATCTACATTTACACCTACTTTTTCTTGAAATTATTCGGCAAGAAAAATCAAACCCATCAGACTGGCTGAAGAAGGGAGATGAAAATTTTATGAACGTTTACATTTTATGAAGTTCACGTTTTAAGTTGCATATAAAGAATACCATCATCAGCTCTGACAAATAAATCATGTTTTTTTCAAGGCTATTTTGTATCCTGGACAAAGTATTAACAGGGATTTTTTTCCTGCATTCTTGTGAGACTTGATTTAAAACAACAATAAATATGCAAAAAAAATTGTCATTTCCATTAACCGATTTTACGGTAACGTTTTTCTCAGAAACAAAAGTTCAAAGTTTTCCCCACAAATGGCTCAAGTCTGTGCAGAAACTTTTTTCTTGGAAAGAAAAGAAGTAGGAGCAAAAATTGCGGTGCTTCTAATGGAGGCTTAATGTAAACACTAACAAAATTACCGGAAAGCTATTTTTGTGACTCAACTCGCTGACATCATTGCCCTTCGTTACGGCGACAATATACTTGTCCCACTGACAAACAAATGAATATAGCATATTTTATTACCTTTTTCCCATTCGAAATATAATGCTAGTATTCGTGGCAACGTCAAGATTGTGTGCATACTGATCTTTTTTAGAGGTAGTCAAGTCACATTATGCATTATGTTTCTCACCCGTAAAAAGAAAATTTAAAAAAAGTATGCATTAAATGCACTTGCAAGCTAAAAAAAGTTGCATAATACCGCATCTATTCAGAGATTGGCGTCGTTAAGACCGGAGTTTTCTGCATCATCAGCAGCTAAGCGGAGCAATTAAAACTCCCCGTTCTTAAAATTTTAACGTATCCTTAAACTTTCCAAACTCCTGTTTTACGCACATTATCAACCAACTATCACAATGAAGATGCATTTAACCAGTACCTTTATTGAATTAAAACAATCCGAAAATGCTGTCTCATATTGTTCATATTATTAGTATCAGCTTCCATTGGTTTTGTTTTTGCTGACTTTTATTATACAACTGGCCTTGAAAAAAGTGATAACCATAACGGATCCGTTGTCTTCCATGCAAACAAATTGTTGGACGCTTTTGTCATATTACCATTTTCTCTTAGTCGCAATTCGTCAAAGTGTCGAGGGGAGCTTGTTTTTCTTCCAGTACACCAATGAAAAAATATTTTTTTAATGTTTAACGTTACAGTTGTAAAGATAGCTGTCGTACGATTGTCGCTTCGTAGACTTGAATCTTTAATGTGAATAAATAAGATTATTCAATAATTGATGAGAAGAATGAGTTCACATTGATTTTATTCAACTCAAATGCTAATGTAGGTTGCACCGGTGTCTACCAGAAATGGGTATTTTTTATGTTTACTCCTTTCTCACAAAAACACAATTTATGTTAACAACCGTGCACATTGATAACGCAACGGCGAGAGATTTAATCGGATATACATGTACCACAAACGGAGTGCAGTTGCCGATTTTTCAATTGCATATTATATGAGTTCTCACATCCATGCATTTATAAAACAGCTCAATATAGAAAATGAATTAGCTGGTTGACGCAACCCCAAATGACCTCTCATAAAGGCCGAACCCACACGGATGATCTCGGCAACGGCTGCACATAGTTTTTCGCGTCTCGTTTTCCATACAAAGTTTCAACTCGACATAATAGTTTGTGCAGTAAAATGTCTCCAATAACAAACGGTTCTCTGTATTTCCCTCTAGTTTATTAAATTGTAGATCGAACCAATGCAGCGATAAAGATACGGAGTGAATGATATTCTTAGGGTGACTGATGATGAGTGACCGGTCATCTTTATCTAAAACTGTTTTTGCCTTTCTGAATTTTGATCCGTGAATGCTGGATGAATGGTGTAACGACAGTGACTGTCTCTCAGATTATAGCTATTAAATAGTTACAAATGCGCATAATTTGTAACGTTAATATACAAAGTACCTTTTAAAACAGAAACAACTCCCATCTCTCTCTCTCTCTGAGCTTATCAAAAGGAAAAAATAATGTGGTTCATCTGTCTTTGATTCATGTTGCCCCGGTGTAGCTGTTCAAACATGTTTGTATAGAATAGAAGCACCGTTCATCTGGTTTTTTGACGGTCATGGGCACTAAAAGGTAAAGGGTGAAAAGCTATCAAACTTTGTTCAACTTTCAAATGGTGTTTCTAATCTTCTCTATCTCTATTTTCATGAATTAATACATGAATTATTTTTATTATGTCTTTTTCTGCAAGCAAACATACTATCCCGTTTCCAATCAGAACTGAGTATTGAAATATTAATATCATTGTCTATTTCCGATATTTTACCAACGGATTGATTTACAAAGGTTATCATATCAGCAGTAAATTTCTGTATTAAGTATTAGGAAAGCCGTTTCGGTGGATTGAGTCAGTGCCATTCGTGTCACAATTAAGGTAAGTTTTTGTATCTTTAGTCCCAAACAGTAAAATTGGAGATGAGACATCACACCTCATGTATATTGAATGTCATGCCGGCTTAGTTTTTGCCGAACATGTATTCATGACTGATTTGAACTGGTGCTTACGTTTTTACTATTCTTATTGCCATTTTGTTGCATTCACACAAGCCTATTGAGGTCCATAAATCACAACGCAGTTTTGGTCCTACCATTCCAATAATTCCAAATCACTTTTAACTTCTACTCACGCTCATACACTGTTTCTAAAAGAGTAGCATTCACGGATATGTACTCCAGATATATTACAAACTTCCAACTTGAGACTTTCTTCTTTCCATGTTAAAATCCTACACATACATGTATCTTTGAGTGTATTCCATGCTACAGTCAAAATTATTATGCGTGGGTACACATGCCGTTCTTAAACACTTAACTCCTTTAACGCTGTTGTGTAAAGACTGCCTTGGTGCTGCTAGTACCAAGTGAGACTATGCTGATAGATCTGTTTCTTGTGAGTGATACCAAATCCGATACAGTTTTTACTGGTTTTTGATTTACCTCAATGGAACAGTTTACGAATGTATATGCACACTTTGTCTGCGATCGTACGCAAATCTCCAGTCAAAAGGAAAGGAAAGACCCTACTTGACTTTCATTATCCATCTTGAAACTAGTAGTCTCTGCTAGACCTAACGCAACTACATGTAACATAACTCTCTGGAAGAAATCTATATCTTTGATTACCTGACTACTGTCATTCCTCGTGAGTTTTTCTTTTTTATTCACGATATCTGGCGTAACCCAGATATTTCATTCATTTCATATTCAAAAGATATGTACATGGACCTAACTGCTTCCGGCTCAATATACTATAAGACAAATGCCGAAAAACATTTCCTATCGTGCATTTTGAAATCAATTGTGAAGGACAATGGATTAGTGTTAGTAACAGAGTTGAGCATTGCAAACATGCATTTCTTTGTTCAAGTGCAATTGTGATTACAGAATTAAACTAAGGATTTTGAACTATATCCGATAAAGTTTCCAATTAAAAAGGACAATTTATAACACAAATTATTGCAAAAATGCAAGTAAACAACGTAAACATGTTTCGCAACGGTGGGACCAACTGTATGGCACACATGAATCCTTCTGAGATGCTACACCCGGTAAATTATTTTCATTCGCTATACAAAACTTACCCTACTCAACCTCTGTTGATTTTTTTTCCTCTCCGATATTTCAGATGTTGAACCCGTCGCCTCCCTTTCCCCATGATATAAGGAGTTTAATTCAGCGATTTTCACCAATGCAAAATCGTGGCACACCGCCGGGTCTTCCATCAATGCAAAACCTTCCAATGTTTGCAAATCATTCAACAATGGAAAACTATCAAGCCGCGCCACGTTTCTCAACAATTCCTGACATGCCTCGAATGCCGATGCCCATTCCTCCTCCTCCTCCTTCTGAGCAACACAAAATGTCACTTTTGCGCCGACGTAAAAGTCATGGTTCCAAAGTAACCGATCTCAAATTTATACCAATGGCCATAAAAAAGGCAATGCGTCCCCCATCACCGGTGCATACACATAAGGAAGAGTTATCAAGGGAGAGGGAAGAAGCCAAGCAGTTATTACTCTGTCGAAAGGCCTTCGTGGAGCGTGAGACTGCTCCACGGGTTCGGAGTGTAGTTTGGAAATATATGGGAAACATCCGAGTTATGGACACTGGCAAACTGATTACAGAATGGGTTGCATGCATGTACTGCAATGAGGTGTACCCTTACAGGGATAAAAGTCGAGGGACTTCCATCTTAAGGCCCCATGCTTGCCCAGATGTGCTCCCCATAAAGAGGCAACATCGGTCAGAAAAGGATCAGAGAGAGAAGCTTAAAAAACGGTTGGAACTTCATCAACGAGAAAATTTAAAAAACTCAGAAAATGCAGCCCCTTCCTCAACATACGACCTTCAGAAAACTCCGTGGAATCTTAAGCTTGCTGGTACGTCATTGTTTTTCCTTATTGCTTTCGCAGTCAAGAGTTTTGGCCTAATTTGTATTCAATGTCAGTGTCATATCAACTGATTTCATCTCATGTTTAGCATTAACTATTATTACCATAATATGTCTGCTTTGAAATGAAAATCATCGCTCATGACCATAACCATGCTCAATATAAAATCTCATCACTTTTCAAATAATTTCGATGAGGAAGTAGTGTTCAAAAAATCACATAAACTGTTGTCAAAGTACTTCACGTACGACTTTTGTAATTCAAATTATATATAAATTTAATTCATCTCTGCCAAATCAGATGTTAATACTTTTGAATGAAAGAATGGAATTTTATTCCAAAAACAATGCGCAACAGACGTTCGATTGAAAGACAATAAATGCATCATCAACATGACAACATATATATACATGCTTTTACAGCACGCGGTGCACATCTTTACAGCACCATGTACGATCATAGAATGTCACAAGTCATAACAAATTATTTTTTAACTACTTCATTATGCGCTTTTCAATTCATGTAAGTGCACATTTATAATGCTCACTGCAGCACTGCAAAATTGATAGCAAACGCCTTTGTTTTCATGCTGCCAGACAAAATCATGCACATTGACAGTGAGCGTGTGCGACTTGCCTTTTGCTGAGCTGCAGCTGACAAAGGAAGCTTTAGTCGCAGCACAACTGCCTTACAAAAAGACTCGATTTTCTGACCGTCGAATAGTGTTGGATGCATGCATGACAACACTTTAGGCTGCGCCGAACGAGACGAGGGACTCAATAGCTTGGGTTTGAGGGATGTGCCTGATCTAGTGGAAAGGTAGCAATGTGTGAAGTACAACATCCAAGTCAAATTCAAGCTGGAATCGACCTTTCATTGAGCATTGACTCACCATAGCAATGTCGATTTCGAAAGAAAAGCCTTCGCCTCATGCACTCTACTCGAGTTAATCCAATGGAGTAATGTACATTTGCTGGTTTTTAAGCCCTGCGTAAGTCAAGCCTTGGTCTCTGTTAACTTGTTTGCAAGTTTGCTTTGTTCAGTTTTGTCATTTGATTTTTGATTTTGTTCGCAGTTGTTCATTGAGCATGTAGATGTCGATATCGATACGTTCTATACGCCAGTGGCTCTTACTGTAGTGCTAGCGAGAAATGTTTCATGTAAACACAGAAAATGTCTTTGTTGGTATTCAAAGCGTAAGCTTAGCTGCTCAATAATTCTAGCCATAAACTTGGTTCATGCATAAATTGCAAACGCTTCTTTGCTCATAATGGTTCAGTTCGAACATTCCGATTTTAATTCAAACTTGGCTATAGGAAAATTTATTCACCTTAGAAATAGTTACAATTTTGTTTTTTACTATCAACACTTGTTAAGTGACTAGGCTATAATTATTATTGTTGCTACAGATGTCGTTACTCATTATTTTTCCAGAAAAATAGTACTCATTCTTATAGGGCATTACTAACTATTCAGGTTTTATAGGTGACTTGCTGGGAAAAGTTTACCGATATCTATTTACTCCTCATAAGATTTACATGCTCGTATGTCATTTTCCACCGGATTTATATTACTTTTTCTTTTTTGAAAATTGTAATGTAGCAAATGTTTTCCTTCAAACTTTAGGAGTCACCGAGTACCTGATTAACATGGTACTCTCATTTTGCGTGCATCTTCTTGGCTCAGACGAGTAATGAGTGATGTAATTAAAAGGAAACAAGTTGCAGAATGTGCGGTCTGAAAAAACAGATATCTTCCACTACAAAACCACTTTTTCAACCGAGTCACACATACACGCCCCTAATGCATGAGTAGCGCGCATACTCAGTGACCTATTTGCGAATGGAACTCATGAGAGATTTCTTACTTGCAATGAGAGAATGAAAAATCGGCGAATGCCGATCTAGACTAGATTGTTTTTTGTACTAAAACATCGTTCAGCTCAATTTCTTGATACAATGTTTACGATTTTTTATTTCAAAATTTTTCCCTTTTCTCCCTGACTGTTGTGCCGAAATACCTTACATTTTTATCTATAAAATTTCCTACATCTAGGTTGCTTAAAACTAATAAAACGGTTTTATAGTGGTATAAGCGATCGGGTGGCTTTGTACGAATTTTAAAACAAGATGAGTGAGTATATTTTTGAATCCGTTGGCTAGCATGTATTTAATTACATACAACTTTCTTATTACGATTATTTGAATTTCGATTTCGCACTTAATACTTAGCCTTGTACGTGCTCAAAAACAAAATAGTTAGTGAAGCTATAAAGTAGATAGGTATACATTAAATTAAATCATTATTTGCGTTTTCAAAATCCGAAATCATTTTACGGAATGATGCCCATCGTTTTCATTCGTTGTGGTGTAAAAAACAATTAATGAACTTATTTGAATTGGGAGAGGATGCAATTGCAGTCCTTAACTTGTAACATGAAGCATTCAATACTATGTAACAATGTGAAGGCCGCATGGTTTTTAGCACCCATTTCAATTTCACGTCTATGGTTTAGTGCGTATATATAGAGAGTTTAAGTTGCAATTTGCCATAATTTTCCTTCAAATTGAAGAAATCAAGATGGATCTTGATAGGAACGTAGTTATGCACATGGTATTTGTTTCACACTGTCAGGTTGTAATGATTACCAGTCTTCTAATTTCTATCATTTGGCCTCCTCCTGCAATGCAATTTCTATTTTTACAATACAGGTTTTCGCACTCACGCATTTGCGAGGCTGTAATTTAGACTCGTAACCATATACTTTTTAGAAATGTGTACAACTGAGCCATTATACTAGTATGGTGTAACCTGTAACAATTCAAGTACAAGCATGCATTGGAGCAAGTCCATTATTCCCTTGGTTTATTGGTGTATTATCCTTTTTCGCAAAAAAAATCTCGCCTAATGAACACTCTCGCAGTCAGTCAGTCAGTCGGACTATCTTGCAACAGTGTATTTATATTCATATTTATTTATGACACAACACGGATGGATGAGCAAACGTCCTTACAGTCAAGAACAAAAGTCTTTCTTTTGTCGCAAAGTAAACGCGTCCGGTCGTTCGGAGGAATCGTTTGAAGACAACATAGAACTGTAGCTCTCCTCTCCTTCCCTCAGATAATATTGTTAGGAAAATTGATGTTGCATTAAAAATCCCCAGTCCTATCCCATAATTTATCATGATGATGATGATGATGGTGACAATCATGAGCCGCAACAATACGAATGTGATTTTGAAAAAAGATTGGGCTTAACATTCTACATCTGACTGTCAGGCATGCATTGTTTTTATGTGAACTATTCCCATGCCATGGGAGCTTTGTTTGTCTGATACCCAGAGAGAAGTAAAAACGAGAGGCACTCCACAACAACCACTGTCCTTTTACTGGCATTTGCCATTGTTGTTATCTTTTTCATTTTCTCAAAATAATATCCAATGAAATAATAGAAAAAACAAAAGGAGAAGTGAATAATATCATAGGTAGAGTGGCTGTGGCTTGAGGTGAGCCATTTTCTTTCTTAATTACCAGCGCATAGTATCATAATATACTATAGTCACCGTATCTTTTGTGAACGCAACGCACAAGGATGATGATGACGACGATATGATATAGCGGAATGTATGTATAAGGGATGATACACTGCTAACTTATCTCTTATACGAAACTAGGTTGTCGTACATTATAACTGAAGAGATTGGTGGTAAGTTGAAACCATCAAGTCTGTCATTATAAATGTTACAGATAAAAGTCAGTGCACTGTGCCCGTTTTGCCCTCCATCTCATCATTCGCAGTTCATGAATTACTTGATTTTGAACGGGTAACTTTCATTTTTTCAAGGCTTTGCAACGTTCTCATTTCTGGGTCGGATGTTAGACAGGGCTGTTAACTGTTGCTGACTTTTTTTTTATTGTGCTTTCATTATTGTTTGTATGTAACATGGCATCATCACTTTTATTGTTTTTGTAAGTGATCGTATACTTTTTTACAATGACTGTCTCAGGAATATTTACGGCAACCAGCTGAATAACATTTGCACTCTTTTAAGAAAGATTAAAGAGCTTTAGCTTTGCACTGTTGCTACAAAGAGATTTGATGAGTTGGGTCAATTTTCAAACTTTATGGGGAAATTTAACTGTTTCCTGATTTGGCGATGGATTTAAGCGTTGTATTTCCGTCTTTCACTTCACGCTTTTATTATGTTCCGATTTGGAAGTCGTATCTAGACAATTGCTTGAGGTTTCCTGGTTTCCTAAGTAGACCCTGACTTGTTTAATGAACCCTTATTTAAAACCCAAACTTGTTGGTGAGGACAAAAGGGTGAGTATGCATCAATTGTTCAATTGATCCAAGTTTGCGTTTATCATTTCCTTCTCTCCGAAAAAAGTTGTTAAGCCAATCAAATTAATGACACTGAAAAAGTGAATTTTTCCCGTGATTTCTTTATTCTAGAGCAAGGAGCTAGGGTGAAAACTTGAGGAAGGGTGGCTCTCATTCCCAAAAATCATACAACAACTCTCATTGACAGGATGGGTGGGGTGAATAGAGTTGAAAGCTAAATATTCGGGACTGTAATGTAACAAGGGTAAATCGGAGGAATAAAGTGGTTCATTAAGGCTGATTATGATGAATGCATTGACTGCAGTCCCCACCATGAGAAAACTGTTTCAAATAGTTAGATTATTGTACAAGTAGTGTTTAGTTCCGGAGAAAGGGTTCTTAATCACGACTGAACGAATAGAATTATCTCATTGCGGAAGAAAACGCAAGGAAAGCTATGTTTGTCCATAACACCCATAAATTCAAATATTATTAAATGATGGGAGTCGATTAAAGACCCGCTTCAAAAAAAACGTATTCAATAGGGTTGTGTGTGTACTTTAATGTTCAAGTAGAGCTTTGATTGACTGCATCATGTAGTGAATCCGTTCAGTGAACCTCGCCACAAATAAATGGATTTTCTCTTTCCCGAAATAAATATCCCAATCTACATGATTATCTCCATAAATAAATATATGATGTCGGAAATGGACGGAACACAACTTGGTGGATAATGAGTCTGTCAGCAGCATAGACACATCAGTGTTTACAGCATGTCCACAGGAAAGTGCACTGAACTAAAAATCCGATGATAGAAATATATGTTACATAGTGTATACAGGACACTCTGTATTATATGAATTCATCGCTCAGTTCACAGGACAAAAAACGCATAATGTAGATAGCATATCCATTGGTAAAAAACAAGGCTGCTGGAATGAAACTCACAATCAGTCAAGAGCATTTTAGCAGAGAGTCAATCCCTACTTTTCTACCGAGAATAAATAACCACATCCAAAACCATTGAAATCTCTGCGCTGCCAGGCTGACGGGACGTGAAGCTCGAGTTATCATAAAAAGTATAAATTTGTATGTAAATTTTAGGTATCGCACGTTATATATGGCCAACCAATGATGTCCTTTAGTTTACTTATTCCGAATATTTGGAATAAAAATGACGCGTTCTTTCCTTCATGTTCCAGAATCCAAAACCCGTCAATAACATTATTATGCTGAATTCAACAAAGTTTACTTTAGTTATAGCAGTTGGAGCAATATGTAGTTTTATGAGTAAACCCGTAATCGGAAAGTCCAACTGATTTAACACAAACAAATTATGAATCTAGAACATTTTATACATGGAATTCCCGCATGTGTTATGTGGTGGAATGCATAAAATATGTGAACTGAGTTTTTACGACATTGTTGGAATACGAATTCAAAGTTTAATGTTCAGTTTATTCTGATACCGTTTATAATACAGGCGTGAATGCATGTGTATGTTTTATATCATATCTTTTTTAGTGGCATGGCATTTACTTAGTAGATTTTCGGGTCAAAACCACTTCACCACACACCAGCGGTTCTCAAAAAACGAGGGGAAAATACATACAGGACTGACAGACAGGGTTCAAACATTTAATGTATAATTCGCTCTTTTGTATCACAATTTCTAGGATGATTGAATCACACTGTAAGTATATAGTGAGCATGAAAAACAGTTTAGCATGAGATGTGCACGTAACTGCGTAAACTTTTTATATGCTGCTTATTTTATGGTAAATGAGAGCACACAGATTTTCTAGTGATTTACTGGCATAATGGTTAACTCCATGAATTCGCTCTACTATCATGTTCTCCTATCCCTGTTTCGTGGCTCATAATATTTCCATTTCAATGTATTTTATGCGATAGCAATATGAGAATATTCTCCGCTCCATCCATTTCTCGTCAATCTAAATCACGTTAGCTTTTCGGTTTGCTTTACGCTTCTATTTACAAGCTGCTGTTACTTCCAATAATAACTGAAATAATATTTGAAACTGACTAGCGTAGATATGTATTATCGGTTGTCAGAAGTAATTGATTATGGATTCAGCACAGCTATTCACGCAGTTACACCTAAAAAAATGGAAACTGCAGGGAAAATGATAACACAAGAAAAAAATAAATGGCATAAACAAATTAAATCATATTAAATAATACTCAATATAAATATTGAAACCTTCCGGAAATTCCTGACAGTACAGAAAAATCCAAGTACATAATGGCACAAAAATCATAAAAGTATTATTCTGTATTAAAACTGAGAATTCAAAGTATGTAGCCGGAATGTGTGGCGGTTACCAAGTTGAATCCGTATTTTCTTGGATATCTATACCAAATATCTTATCACTGTAACCTTAAAATTGTAGATCATAATTCATCGGAGTGCAGCATATTGCTGTATATTTTTTTTGAAGGATTGAGTCATGATCTCAATTCCTGTCAAGATACATATTGATCCATACTTCCACGTCCTTCCCATCAGTCCGCCATCCATCCTTTTTTACCGTAGAATGGTATCGTTTCTTCACTTTTTTTTCACAATCCTTCAGATATCAGTTGGGTTCAAAAGCCGGATAAAACAGGGAAGCTGAAAGAGATACAAGAAATTCATCTGAAACAGGCAGACAGTGTGAAGTTCTCAAAATGCATTCATAACCATAATATAGTAACCAGCCGATAATATCATTTGAATGTTGAGTGCGTGGCTCAATGAAGACGGTACTGACATGTCGTTTCCCAGAGAAATTATTTCGGTTGAAACTATCTTCTCTTCTCTGATGCCGTGTCACAAATGTCAAAAGCATTTTCTGACTTTCTGACTCCTGATAAAAGCAAAAACCAGTCTCTCTGTATTTTCTTTGGATTGCATTGCTGCTTCTTTGAGATTGGGGTGATATTTTTGAAGAAAGGGCTTATTTGGCTGCAACAAATAACGGCGGATATACCACTTGTATGCTTTTTAAATTTCGTTATGCATCCCAAGTTACTCATTCTCTTGCAACGCTGATATTGGTATCCGTATATGAAATTTCATTAATTTTTTATGCGTTGTTTTAAAGGGAGTCTTTAAGTACTTATTCATATAAACACTCATTTTCATTTAGTTACAGCTTATCATTCGTATACGGTTGATTGACTCGACTCCCTTAAAACTCGTAAATGTCAAATGTTTTAAATTTTATGCATGCAACATGTGTGATTTCTCGGTGATTTAATACTAGACCGTATTTTATTAATGTTGTGTGTACTGTACTCGTTGCATATTTACTATCTGACTCAGATCAAAACTAGAAGCGATATGGAGTTTAAGCATGAAACAAATAATGTGAAGGTATCTGTAGATTATGAGGATTACAATATAAAAGTGAAGAGAAAACCATTATATTGGAGTAGTTGATGCGTATCGTGCACGCACACAAACAACACAGAATTTTGAGGCTCCCAGTCAATCAACACTTCACATGACTGTATATAGGTGAGTTCGAGATAGGATAGTAGACAAGACATAATAGTAAACTGGTAAATGTCCTCTATAATAATCCCATTTTTTACTGAAATAGTCACACAGCCTTGTTCAAACTAACGTTATTGTATGCAGATCTGCATCACATCATATCATGCTTCTATGTATGGACTTATCACTCACAGGGCAGTGTCCCCTGCATCATTGTTTGCCTTAAGTGGCCTTGGGCATCGTCATCATTGCGTATAACATACGCGTAGCATGTTCAACATGCAAAGTCTAAACTGATTGATAAAAAAACACTGGAGTAGTTCAACTCATTCCTTTCCTCAGATTTTACCTGACGTATTTACATTCACACTCATTGTCAATTGTGTACTCTTCAGGCAAGTGAAAAGTGACTTGAGATTACAGCAATGTATATTTTGTGTTTAAAAAATTGCATAAAATATTCTTATCCACATACTCCTACAGTACATAGTTTCAGGTTTCAATTGCTGAAACATGTGAAATGTGTATTGACAGGAAAAAAAGAGAGAGTTCTTATTTCCACCTGTTGCCCACTTTCATTTATTCAAAAAAAACATTGATCATATTATGCGCATGCAGTAAGAACTACGTGTGTAGTAATCTCCACCATCCTCTGAGAAAATGGGCTTTTTCATTGCGTGCATGTGATTCCTCATAAGCAGTGCTAATAATTACTACACATCATTTTCTATTTCATGAATCGCTCGCTTTCCCATCCACATAGTGAACCAGACCCTAACGCTAACACTGCTACTGCATTCCCTGGTGCATCCTACATTGCACTGCATTACACTGCCCTACACTTGTTTAAAACGGTGGTAGTAGGAGTGCTTCAGTAAAAATTCCTTTATTTATTTAATAGGATAAAAATGATCGGATCGAGACTCTCGCCTCGCATTTCGCTTATTTCACAAGATTTACCAGCCAACAACATTTTACGCTTGATACGTAGATTTCATGTATGAATCACTTGCCTCTTCTGCTAATACATTAATCATCCACCACCACCGCGATCAAGTATAAAATAGTCGTTTGTTATTCATCCACGAACAAACACGCATGTTAGCAACATACACATCCATAGAAAGACGAAACCTAATCGGTTTTTCCCGATGCAATATTATGTCTGTTCTAATCTAACTCTTTCCTTCTTGGCAACCTCAAGGAGCACAGTGATGTGTATCCTTTAAAAAAGTTTCACTCAAACAAAAATTACATTGTGTGTGTAAGTCGCTTGCGTTGTTGTTAGAAGGATTTTCAATTCATGTTGTGTTCGTGCTTATATACATTTCCTCCGAAGCGTGGTATAATGCTACGGCTACGTGGTAAAATTTTGTGGTTTTATGTTTGAATACTTGAAAAATCATACGCACTTTGTGTGCACTCTATTGAATACCTACTCTCCCTTGGCTTGGCGTATTATGTACACTTGCATTTTGAAGATATCGTCTGCAGTTCGCTCGCTGAAAGTTCGGGTTAGGGCTCACACTTCACATCCGTGTACGTACGTACGAGTTCAACGTAAAATGCATATCAGAATCAAAACTGAGCTTGCATGTTCATGGCGAAAACGACATGTACGTTTTCAAAAAAAAAAGAGTTGAAGGAAGGAGTGAAGCAAAAAGGGGGAAAATACGAAAAAAGAGAAACTTCAAGGATGAGAATGAGCAAGTTGCCGAGAAGCTCTGTATAATATAGTCGTTTTACACGTAAAATTTTTCATACCTGGTTGGCAACTACATAAAAGATGATTTTCTAAATAACACTGGCAAAAATTTTCTTTCATGCAGACGAGCAAGTAACTAGAAGATATCATGCTGTAGACCAGTTAGGAAGGTAGAGCATTCAGGCCAATAGGCAATGGGTCGGTCCCGATAATTGTTTTTATGGTGGTAATGGCAGAAAAGAAAAAGCGGCTGTGTAGAGTGAATATATGGTTTTTTCCTTCGCTTGTTTTTTCCTTAATGCTGATGGTTCTAATGCTGTTAAAAAGAAGGTTATAAGTTACAATTGTAAAACTTTTATTTCATGACGATTATAATGATGTCGGTCTTATGCATTTGATGGGATGTTGATGTGCATCGCTCACAAGTGCAAAGGTTGATAAAGACAATTTTTGTAGGAGATGTGAAGAAAGCCTGGTTTCGACACTGCTTTGTTAACTCTGTCTATCCTTACCTGGTGGGAGTATAGGGGAGCAAATCATGTTTATTAAACGTATAAAAGAAAGGACTATGAGTATATTCTTGAGGAAGAGATGCATTATATATTTAATAGACTATATGAAATGGCTGTATGGCATATAGAAACGCGAGTCGTGATGATGTTGCAGTCTCGTTGAGTTTACCATGAATTCTCCCCACCTCCTCCCTGTTCTTGAGATCGGGCTGACAGTAGTAACAAAAGCACTGTCTACAGCCAAGCCAAGATGCTTATCTTGATCACCTTCTTCGCAAACCAACCGGGTAGGTGTCGTCACGGGTTGCTGAAGGGGTGGAAACCACAATTCCTCGCCGACCGATAAACCTGGATTGCATAGGGATGGAGTGGAATAGATGTTTTCCCAGTTGTCCATAATTTTCATTGCTTCAGCATAAATACATACATATAAAGTTTTCTTGCAGTCTAGTCGAGGCATGCATGTTTGTTTCTGTATGCCGTTTCGAAATAAGAGTTGCAGTGAAAGGAAAGGAACAAAAAAGAAATAAATGAAACATTTTTTGACTTTTATTACCACTTGAATTTTTGCTTAGAGCACCAACAACCATTAAGATTTCACAGGTTAGGTAATAATATCTAGTGTACGCACATTAACTAAGAAATCTTACCATGTAGAAACCGACCCTCATTACTTTTTAGGATGTGCTGATTCAAACTTTATAATTTCCCCACCATATCCCGTGAAATTGAAATTTTTCAGAAAAATCCTACCCACGTATGTAGCAGTGCACATTCCTTTCCCGAAATATTCAACAGACTTGGTCCTAAAACACATTAGTATACCAAGTAAGAGTAGGAACTTGTACTGAAAACCCGGCTATGCTTTTACGTATGCTTATGAATTACAAAAACAACTGTTGCTCAACGAAAGAAGGAGCTGCTAACCTGTTGAATCAAATTTTTAAGTTGTGTAATCGGATACCAAAGTATATCCAAATAAATCGAAAATAATTGCTTTAGATTCCGTTCACTCTGAAAACTCAAAACGTGACGAATCAACTACACAACTCAGATTCAAGAAGCAAATTTTTTAAATATGAATTTTAGTTAATTGATGAGAGATGCTATTCGATATCTCTTATTCAACATTAACAACCTTCAACCACTTGACTGAAGTGTGCGATACAAATGGAATTTCAAACTCATAAAAACCGAGTGAGCGAGCGAGCACAAAACAAATACTCTAATTCCAACCTGCATACAGGCAAAATATTTATATGCATATGGATGTACGTGTACATGTGCCATGTTTGTAGGCGCATAAGTACAGTAAAAGAAAGAATAAAATACTTCTTCGCATTACACCAGGAAATTGATAAACAGAAAGGTCTCGCAAGTAACAAAGAAAGACTCCAGGGCACGGGCAACAATAGACAGACAAACTCAAACATGCAACCCCGTCTTCCGTCCCCGTCACCATCATAATATTGTTATCATCATCGTCTTAGACTCGTACATTACTAGCACTCCGCCTAGTGCACATGTACAAAAAAGTTATAGACTGTGATGTCGACATCTCTCCACGTTCCGGAGTGGGGGATTATCAGAGTGGCAACGCAGAGGAAAATTCCTTCTTTCGTGATGCAATAAAAAATCCTTCACGACCGAACAGTTTTCTTTTTCCTTTGATGGTATTGACTCCATAGTGGATAAAAAGGAGCATGTTTCGGAATAACAACCCAAGTAAAAAACACGACCAAGAAATTGTGTAGGTAGATCCTGAGCTGTGTGTGGACTGGGTACCACCGGTGGCTTGAAAAATTCAAACCCTGCTCAGACGTTTAGGTATAAAACGTGTGTTTTAGCCCGACATAATACTCCACACAGAAGATGCATACTGATGTGGAGGAGAGGAGGAAGGCAAAAGGTGGGCAACAGACTGCAGCTAGAACTACAGGAGCAAAGCGTAGGTAGAACAAGTGGTGCAAACATAATATCAAGAGCAATAATAGCAGCACAGCAAAAACCGAATGAGACGGTGGTGGTGGGGAATAGGAGCAGCAGCGCAATGGGATCAGGCAAGTGTAACACCTTTTTCATAGAAATGCACGGCATGAGAGAGAGAGACGATGATGGAACAGAGAAAAAGACATTCATTATACTCCTTCCTGCCTAAAGAGATGAGCAACTAAACTGAACAAAAAAGCCAGTGCTGTTATAGCTTGGTTGGATGTAATTTTCCCTGGTCTCTCTAGTATTCACTCCATCGTGCCACGATTTACATTTGTGCGGAATGAAGCACAACCTAATTATATTGCAAAAGCAACTGTAGTTCAGCTCGATTTGAGCTTTTTTTCAGAATGGTCTTCCTCAGCATGTGTATCATCTAGTTTTTTTCGTTATAGCCTTTCTTAACGACCAGGTCAAAGAAAACAATGCATTATCACAATTCTTGAATAAGAAAGCTAGAGAGTTTTTAACCAGCCGAATAATATATAAATGTTTGCGCGTTTCCGTTTCCTCCTGATTTACAAGCTGGCCTTGCATTAGCTTAAAATTGAAAAATGAGTACACCTGCAAAATCCCTTGTTCCATCATCACCATCATAAACCTAAGCCCTTTTAGGTTTTCCCCTGAAATGGCTCAGCTACATGAAAATTATTTTTATCCATTATTCTGAAAGCTGTTACTGCCTTCCGTAGAAGCCTGTTGCTCCTTTGATTGTTGTGGATTTGATCGAAATTCAGGGCACATGATGTGATTGCTTTTTTGTAACAATATGGGAAATATACTAAAGTTGCATGGTCACGAAGGGTACACAGGTATTCTGCTAGTAGTAGGCATAGCACGATGTGGAATGGAGATAAGAGTCAAATAACAGGTTGATTATGGTCTGTTTCCAAAGTATTTTTTCTGTGAGAGTTTCATGTATCCGTGTTATGTAGACCAGTACATAAAACCTGAGTTTCTTCATCAGCTTAGCTTAGCTCTTCCCCACTTTTCCTACCCTTCCTCTCTCTCCCTCTGTGTATTGCTCGGGTTTGATTTTGTGACGGTATGGTTCGGTGGTGCAATATAATGTAATGGCTCAGCAGCTTCGGGATTGCTGATGTTGATATTGTTGCTTACCTGCCACCTGAACATGTTGATGATGTGCCCCTTTTTCAACTCGGATGCACAACAGTTTCATTTTTTTGGCTGCACCTTTTTTATCCACACGTATAAATAATACCAAAGTCGATTAAAAATACACGGTGAACGTTTTCGCTGGTTACCTGTCCTGCTCTCCCCAACTTTGAGATAGGGTATCTTTCAGAGAACCCTGTTCATGAATGGAAAATTTTTTTGATTAATCTGACAGATTTGCTGATGATTAAGAGTCCGTAAAATGTTAATGTGGGAATGCTATATGCACAGCAATCCCGTTTCGGGTATCATTTACATGATATGATATCTTTTATTTGTTTCTATGCTATTATATTACGTTTTCCCGAAATCCCAGCCTTGAAAAGGGTGTGGCTCCATGGGAAAGCCTGTGCTCCGATGTTCCTACACTTTAGGACGCGATAACATTTACTCATTAATGATTTAAATCAAAAGTCAGGTGCTGTAAAAGTACTTTTTGTTTGTCGAGAAAGGTATTGCTGAGTGCTGCTGCTGGTCTGTTTCCCATATTTTCAATCCTAATTGTTATTCAAAGGGGAAAAGACCGAAAATGAAGATATTAGCGAATTCTGTTTGCAGTGTAGAGCCCCATTATCTTGGTTTTGCCCTGCAGAGTTGCTGGTTGAGTGAGTAGCACGTTGTTTTGAGAGTGGGTGTGACATCCGGTTCCCGGGGATTTACTAATAGCTTCGAAAACAGAGTCAACAAACAAGAACAAGCGTTTCCGCGTGTTCTTGTTTCATTTTCGTCATAAATACTTGTACCTTCACTGTCCTATATGGAATCCCTCATCCCAATATTGAGTTACTCTGGCAGTGTCACAAAATAAAGTGCAGAACAATTGCACTGTTTCTTGTTCGCTGAAGCATCTCAAAAAGTCATCAGGGGAAAAAATATCCAACGTCCCGGAAACGCCCCTTTTGTGGATTACGCAAAGTGGTTTTTCTACCAAGATGGCTGGTCGCTAGTTATATTATATTTCTCTCCGTATTTTTATTGCATGGCATCATCCTGGTGTAGAATAGCATGCACGTTGTTATTGCCATGATGATGATGATGGCGGAGCAAAAAAGGAAAAAAAACTGACGGGGAAGAAGCGGAGGATTGCATCGGTTAGCTCGGTTGCTGGCTGACACGGTGGTTTGATGGTGAGCAAACTTGGGAGTAACTTAGGGTATTTTATTCCCTTATTCTGGCAATAGCCAGAGTTGCGCACTTACTACTTCTACCATCCATGTTCCCATTCCATTCCACCGATGTTGCTTCTTTTTCAGTGTCTGCTTGCTGCTATCCACCATACACAACTTTTGTATCATCGTAAGAAAGAGTGAAGTGCTTATAAAACAAAAAAAATGAGGAGAAAAAACTGCCGTCACGGTCCGGTCCATAATAGAAGTAAGCTGAGCTATCTAGCCTCCGGGAAAGAAGAAGGAGAAGCCTGTTTTGTTATTGCATGCGATGCGTGTATGGAAGATTTCACTTCTTTTTCCATTTCTTACTCTCTCATTCTTACTGATTCCCTCATTTTTGGCTTTTATTCTACCCTGGTGTGGTAAGACATACATGCACAACTTTACATGCCAACTCGATATAATATATGCTCTGTATGACGCATCATCAACATCCCTTCACTTCCATTGCATTGCATCAAAGGAGTAATTCAGTTGGATGGGAATAAAAGCAATGAAATGCATGTATGTCACGTCTACCTAAAAAGTACTTAATCTCTTTCTTTTTCTTGGATAAGCTCAACTCGCTCTCTCTCACTCACTCCAACATAGTCATTCTTACAATTCTCCTCCCTACCCGTGATAAAAAGCACCTAAACAAAGCATACACTTATATACGCTCATTCTCGGTTTCTCATCCACCTTCAAACATTATTGTAAGGATTTGGATGACGAAGATGAGTCGACTACTTTTGTTAATGCTTTGTTGAATATTTCTCGTTGTTTACAATCACTTTTCTATCCTGGTTTTTTGAGGCAATGGCTAAAACGTTTCTCCCAAAAAGGAAAACCAACCAAGGGCACATAAGAAACTGCTCCT
Source organism: Orchesella cincta (assembly GCA_001718145.1). Classification (NCBI taxonomy): domain Eukaryota; kingdom Metazoa; phylum Arthropoda; class Collembola; order Entomobryomorpha; family Orchesellidae; genus Orchesella; species Orchesella cincta. The sequence goes on along the minus strand of LJIJ01000062.1, from coordinate 76,510 downwards.
ATTCAGATTTAGTTGGTTGTTGATGATGATGATGATCCTATCATGTCCTGTATGTACGCAAGTTTGGGCACACGAATATTTTATGCGAGTTATGTTATATTGCACCCAATATAAACTCATATTCATATCATTTCGGTTGAAAACCTTTGGGCTGCGAAGGGATCCTTTTTTCGTTTATACCCTACACGGGTCTTCCTTGTGTGTTGGTCTACCCTATTGCTCCTCAAATATTTCTTTCATAGAAGGTCAACCAAAGCATTCTTGAACATTTTTCCCTGTAAGAGTTACCACTGATTGTAGTCGGATATAATCCGGTGGTTAGGATGAGGAAAATGCCCTCCCTCTTGTTTTCCTTCCTTATTCTCCTGCCAAAAAATATTTCTGTCCAAATAATTTGGAGCACAGGACCAAGACTACGTAGTAGAAGAGTATGTACACATGTTCAATGGTCAATATAATATTCCGCATTATTTGAGCTACATGTACTTTTCACATGTTCATTATTTTATTGCTCCTTTTTCCTTCCCCATTGTGGTAAAATCTCAAAACTCGGTGCGACAGTAGTCGGTTGGTCAGCATAAATGACATACATGGCCCCATGCATACTTGGAAATGTCAATAGAGTGATACTTTAAGAAAACTACAAACAACCATTTAACACACCACCCATATATATATATGCATAGCCTTGTACCTTCCTTCCTACGTACTCAAACCTATATTATTATTATTGGTGGAGCACAATAACGGATCCTCCGAGATTTCAGGCATCTCGGAACTTAAATGCTCACATATTTATTGTCTGTAAGTTGACTGATAATAATTTGAGCTGTGGATTTCAGAAGCTCCTCTCTTATCACCAAAAAGGTTAGGACAAGTTTGCTGTTATCTCTCCCAGTTTCCCAAAATGTTTCCCATGATTCTTCATTTGACTCATAGTCGATATATACAACACTTTTCCTCAACATCAAAATTCACTTGTGGACTCTGACCCTACAGATGGTTGCTTACACGTTTTGGTGTTTTTCTCCGTCAATGCCATCCTCTCATAAAATAAAGTGCAACACTAATATATATATTGATATAGATAGTCCTTGTAAAGTAGAGCAAGAAACGTACTTCCCCGGCATTATTCCCGTTTCTCTTCATGAGCATTCTCTCTTGCTGATGTGTTTGTACACAATAATACGGTAATAGGGCTATTTACACAAGAAGTTGGTTATTGAATCGTCAAGACACTTTACTGCCTTTTCTCGTGGTCTGCATGCCTGTTGCTGATACCGCACCGATACCGATACTCTGCTTCCTACTTATCTCATTCAGTTCCTAATATGTGGTCCGTTCCGTGATCCATATGTAGGTATGTAAGTGTATATACGCAACCCAAGAAATTTTAACTAACAACTGATGATGACTAACGTGATATACTTGCTGGTAAACCAACTTGGTTGCTGGATTGAACTTGATTCGTCACCAGACAACAGACATAAGGGACAATAACCGCTGATTTCGTTGCCTCACAGAAATATCTTAATATTATATATATGTATGCATTATCAATGTAGTTTTGGAAAATATTCGCTTTAAGCTAATCCAATATTTGGAATTTTTTCCATGATGCTGAAAGCTGATAATGCTTACTGGTTTATCAAATCGGTTCCACGAACCATAATTTTCTGGAATTTCTCATATAATGTACGCATGTTTTTAGTTGCCCCAAAATTTTGGGTGTTGGACGAATTTACGATATGGCATCCATCTTGCAAATCTGGAAGGATGAAACTGATGAAATAAGTGTTCTTAATCACTTGCTTTCTATGGCCAGATGTTATCTGACAATTCCGAGTTTATTTAAAGCCACTTTACAATGAGAAGGCAGAATCCAGGAGTGTACAGCTGAAATCTCCGAGCTCCCGACTTGGGAAAGAAATTCGGAACTTCTTCCCTTCATTTCATCCCTATTTCTTTTCTCATCGTCTTTCAGCATGAATGACTGATTATGTACGTAGGTACACGAAATGTTTTTGATGAATAGTTTTACTAGGAGACCCGGGATATGTTTTCATACCCTCGAAATGTTTTACTGCCCTTTTTTACACAAAGGTCACCTTAGAAATATGATGGAGGGGAATTCTGGGAAAGGAAAAATACTAAAGAACGAAAGCACTTCTCGTCTCCGCCAGTTCCCAGCAAAACAACAAAATATGCTCCGAATTCTGAACTCTTGCGCAAGCATCCGAACCTTTAGCACAAAACAAGGGTTACAGCTGTCGTTTCAAACACATATCTCTGCTTTTGCTCTAGCTTTCTTGTTCCTTGGTAAAAAAATGACGAATGGAATTTCGCCACATATATTATTCAACTAAAAATAATTATCGCAGATTTAGTTTTACAACAAAATCCGAAGGCTGTAAACATATTCGGGATTAATAGCCAGGTCAAATCATATAAAACTGCAGTTTTGTATGTAAAATATGTATACATTTAATAAAGCACGCATGTAAAAGGATAAACTTACAAAAATCATCATTACCTCATATTTTGAATCAAAAACCATCACAGCGGCCCTAGATTACCATAAGTACACTTTTGCAGAATTGACAGCAGCAATCTATGTTATTGCTGCTTCACACTTTTTGCTATTTATTTTACTCTCATCTTCAAATTCACTGTAAGCTTTGGGATATCGCTGTGAAGTGTATCTCAAGATCATTTCCCGGATCTTCCATTTTCCTTAACCTGAAATATTGATTTTACTCCGTTACATTATAAATGAGTTTCTACAAGTGCTAAACGAATGTTGAAAAACTACTTTTAAATGTTTTCTCACTCAGCCCCTACCGCATATCTCTGTTAATTACCCTTTCATATTATCATGCATGACCATTTTTATCTGTGCAAACATTTGTAAGCAATAATCATATGAAATTGCCTGCGAGGATAAGCAAAACTGTTACAGCTGAAGACAAAAAAGTTTCTTCAGCAAAATAGATGATGTGGGTATTGCTCAAGATGAGATACTATGTATGTATGTTGTTTGTGGGTAGATAGGTAAGTATGTAAGTAAAGATGTGTGTTGGTGGTTCGGTCGGTTGGTCTTTGTCCGTCAAGTTTGCAATATCTGAGAATTCTCTCATATAATACTGGCGATAGGATAAAAAAAAGTCTTGACAAGAAGGGTTTCGACCAGTAGCGGAAGTAATAATAATGTCTTGTTCTCTATCTCAAAAAGTGCTGTTGGCAAGTTGGTAATTTGAGCTTGAATTCGGATTCCTTAAAAACTAAATTATTATTAATAAAGCATACTCATTTCTAGCAGTTTCCCCAAAATGATAGTAATTTTTTTCGTACAGACAAACGTTACCATCTAAACTAACTCTCGGTGGTTCTCAGCATTTTGCATATATGTATCTTCTTGACGGTACGAAAGTCTGGGTAAACTGCAGTCGGCATATAAACTACGAAGTTCCTTCATACTTTTAGTTTATGATCTTTCATGAATAGATTCCGTCGTGAGATAGATTCTTTTTGGCCTGCGAGAACGAACGTGCATTCATTCTCTTCCACTTCTGTCATTCGAAGCAGTTATTCCAATACGAAAATTCCTGATCGACTACTACTGTTACCCAGTCTGGCACTTTCTGTTTGGAGGAGCTGCAAGCAGGCAACTAGGCTATTGAAATTCATGAAGACTGAATGATAGAGAGAGAGATGCATGAGAGAAGACCTGAATGTGCGTGTGAATAAAGCTGCTTTCAAGTTGTAAGCTGGGTTATCATACATACCCACACACACACACAACAGTGCCGAGCCTTTTTCAGTTGCTCCTGCTTTCAGCAACGTTCTTCTGAATGCAAACGGTGGTTGTGAATGCACAGAACCCATTTACGAACGTGCAGCAGCACGTAATAATACATATACCCACATGAACCATTCATAGACAAGTAAATAACTAGCTTACTATCCACATTGATTCTTGTAACACACTTTGGTGGGGAAAAACACATGAGAATCAGCAGCCACCGCTGACTGTGTAGTGTTTATGTATAGAAGGGTATTTTATCGTATCTTTACCACTTAACAAGTCGATCCTCGTATGTAACCGAATCAACCACTTTGAAGTTCAGTTTAGTTTTGCATTCCATCCGACAAACATCATGTTTTCTCCGCTTTCTACACACCTCCTGGAAATACCGAGATTACGGAGGTGACCTCTTCTTTCTGTTGTTTTTCTTTTAATGCTTTGCCAAAAAAATCTCCAGTGGATTTATCTCTTTCCATTTTTTCATGTGTGATTCCATTATACCAGCACTGCGTAATAGTGACCTTGTTCTTTCAAGCAAGTAGATACCTATGCATATTTTTTGACATTTAGTTGTGTACATGTGCGTTTGCTTTGCTACGACGACGAGTAGTACATGCAACGGAGCAACAAGTGAGCGCACTTGCAGCAGGAGCTGTATTTATTATTTGTACGCACTATTTTCATGTGAAAGTTTTTCTTACTCAGTTTTTTAAATATTTTTGTATCAATCTCGTGCCTTCCAGTTTTTGTTTCCGATTACACGACTTGACAAAACAATATTTTCTTCTTCTGCGTATTGTGGGTGAATAATCTCGTTTGATGTTGTGAACGTTATAACTCGAATTTTTTTTGTTAAAGTGAAAAAATACATTTTTTAATGTACATACATTTCTTCGAAACCCGCTAAGTTCGTGGCTGTAGTAGCGAGGTCAAAATTGCATTTGTCGTTTTTTAAACGTGGAGTTTGTCCCTTCACGCTTATTTTTTTGTTGTAAAACACGTTGATTAATCAACAAGTGGAAGACAAAATGTCTCACATGTTTTTGTCCCATGGTGGACGCCCTACGAAAGGGAACGGGCGGAAACGGAAGGGCGTGGATGAATACGCTGCAGAGAATCGGGTGGATTTCACATCACGCTCAATAATTCGGGATGGCCAGCTTGTTCGCATCTTGGTGTGTCGGTTCTGTTGCCAGTCCATTGGGGCTAGGTCAGACCGAATTAAAGAGCATTTGGCTAGTAAGCGACATCAAAAGTTGAAATTGGAAGCTTTTCGTGAAGCACAGGAAGCTGGTCGGGATCTGACCCAGGAGTATAGCGATGATAGTGTATCAGGCTTACTGCCAGAGCCACCCATCACGATGCTCAAATTTCCAGGAAAGGCACTTGCCCACTTGCTAGGTAATTATTGATTCTTTCTCTCATTTTTATTCTTTTACAATACATCCAATTCAATTCATCAACATTTTCAATAGAGCATTGTTCCTTTCACCTTGTAGTAAAAATTAGAGTGCTAAAAACTGTGTAAATCTTATGTATGAAAAGTTTCGTGGAATACAATGTAAATGCAAGTGAGTGTGAAAACTTAAATCGAGTTTTGACTTCTCAGCTTTATCACCACTCATAAACACCAGTCTCAACCTCATGGACAAAGAGACACTTGTATGCGACATTTTTTGTTTTATTTTGTTATGATACGTTGGATGATAGCAGTTTTATTATCTCTTCTTATCACTCATGCCCATTATCTCTTTCTCCATTCGCTATAGTTAGTAGGACCCATGATTGGGACACACAGTGCAGTGTACTCAACTCATCGCTCCCAACACATATGACGTTAACTACCTCATTGTGAGCAAATAGAGTAAAGCATTCAACTCGCTAATTCCAATACATAAAAGTGTCCGCCTCTTATATTTACATAAATGTATGCTCCAGACAAGGTTTTCAAGACAGCTGGAGCTGTACCAGTTTTCTGACATTACATATTACGACACTTCGGTTTTGTTTTTAAGAAACAGTTGTATTCGGCAATGGGTGTAAAAGGACAAAAAAAAGTGATAATTTCCTCACTTCATTTTTCCTTCTAAACGAGGGTTCACATGACTGAAAAGCAAATATGAGGAGTGACTCTTGTTGGGTCACTCACTGGCGGTGGTCAGTGAATGACCGTAACTAATTTCCATGATAGGAGCGTAAATAAGAGAACTGTACACAAACTTTGGTGTTATTTAATTGTAAAGCATGTTATGGTTAGAAGGGCCATTGCCACTCAATTTTGTAAAGGCCGATTACTGTCGCTAATGTAGAGATAGGAATTAATCAAATGACTCTGTTCTGTATACAATTTTGTTCGTGGTGATGCATAGAGAGGAGGATGTAGGGAGAAAAATGTACTACGAATTTGACTGATAAAGGGAAAATCCTAGTTAAAAAGCTGCTCAACAGAGAAATGACCAGGAAAGGTTTATCTGGAATTTGCCTTTTGCATAACATTATGGTTTTTGACTGGCTGTGAGGAAGCTTAGCTTAAATATGAGTCTGCTTCTGTGCTGAGCGTTTTTTCTGGTCATCATAAAAGTGGATTGCTGTTGAGCATGCATATATTCCAAGTTCCAGCAAACAAATAACCCGTCAACTGGCTCAGCATACAAATAGAAATGTTAGAAACTCCAGCCACGTACTTTCATCATCGCTCCTCTGGAGATTTCATCGACTAGTCTGGTAGTGGTGGTGGTGATGCGATGGTGCATATCTTGACTAATCGCGTTCTCCGTATTTCACATTTATGCTAATACCGCATGACGACAGAAATGTTCCACAATCAAGTAAAAGGACAAAATTAGATGGATGGCTTAGAAGGTAGGGGCAAGCAACAGTTGGTTACGTCATCAACTCCTTTCAAAATCCGTGTAGCATCACACATCCCAAATACATTACGTAAAGTACATGAAAGCAGCACTCGTTCGAGGCATTATTAATCTCTCCCACTGTAAAAGTAAATGAGTGAGAGTTGGAGTTTCAGCGAAACACTTTAACGGCAGAACCAATCAGCATTAGCATTTTGTCAATAATCCCCGTCAGACAAACTGCTTACCTTTTCCTTCATGACGAGTACTAATGACAATGTGTGAGGTGTGACTTGCCTGTGCTTTACAACTCTCATTCATAACCATGATTTTCAAATACGCTCATTTACTTCAAGACTTCCTGAACCTTGTGGTAATGTCAACATTAATTCAGGTGATGATTCTCTTCCTAATTCACAATCAGTGAGAGTTTTTTTTGGTTGAGCATATATACAGTAATGTCCAACAAGGGTAGTAATGTTTTTCAAAAAGGAAGTAAGGGAAGTCATTGGGTGTTTCCCTTAAAATGGTTCATACACTGGTATCTGCAGGAAGGAGTCACATTATTCGGGAGGATAATGTGTGCATACTTAATTTACTGAATCACTAAAAGGATGGTAATAGCCATGGAAAAAAGACAGGCAAGATAATTACTCTACAATAATATGTTGTTGTGCCCGTCTTAATATTTTGGAGCAGCAACGAAAAGTGGGAGGACGAAGAAAGGAAAGAAAATTTTGTATTTGTATAATGCTGTTCATGCACTTACATGTTGTTGATGACTCTGTAATGAACTGTTTTTCTGAATATGAAAAACAAGCTGTGTCTCTCTCTGTATGGAGGTTGGTGGGCAAACGGTTCTCGTTTTGTTTCGTCTTCTTTTTGACTATACCACAAGAACAGGAACAGAGAGTGGAAAGCCAGGCCAGACATTGTATGTAACACTTGTGGCTGACGGAGCTTATTGGAATAACGGGAAATGGTATTTTCCTTTATTTTAGGAGCAAGTGATAGGAAAACGATGGAATATTTTCCATGTAAAATAATATGTATCTTTCTCACTCAGTTTTTCCAACCAATGACGCGAGTAGTAGCAGACTGATATTACCACTTAGGTTTGAATGAAATAATCGTTATATCAATTTAGCGTAATGTCTGAATGTACAACTTCTTTGAGATGTCAGTCAAGGTACTCACACCATTCCGATTGCTCATTTCCTTCTTGACATTGGAAAGTCATGAATGGTGTCACTGGAAAACATCTTCTTTCTTCAGTCTCATTACTGTAGAATGACATATTATGACAAATCGATAGTAATCATAATGACAGTTGATGGGAAACAAAATGATAGGCTTAAAATCAGGAAAGATTCTTCTGATGAACTCTAGACAGAACAAATGATTTTAGTATATGTTTTTACATTATCAGTCATGAAACTGAATGAATGCGGAAGCCCAATTGAGATATATTTTTGACACCTACTTATTGACAGAATCATTTTTAATGCTAGTGTTTAGTCTGGAATATAGCTTGCGTTGCTTTTATATGACTAACTTTAGATAAAACATTGACTTCCATTGAATACCGCAGGAAGTCAATGCATCAGCACTTTCTGGGTACTTTTTTTTGTACATACTGTTTCAGAATTTAACAAGTTAATTTAGACAATTGCAAATATAATTGCTGCTTAATATAAACAGCGAATGGTCTGGGCTATTGAGATTCCTATCATGAGCATAATATTAGATTGAATTCCTTATCAACTCGTGCTAATCATCTTTATAGTTAGTTAATTCGTAGAAAAAGTGTGAAAATTTGTTGTAGCAAAAAAGGTTTCTGCGTTTGTAGTTCTCAAGTGAACTTTCAATAATTTAACGAAGTGGTGGATAACATGTTCGAAATGATTTACATTTATGAAACCAAAATTCATTGAGAGCCAGATAAATAGATATTTACTCTATTACAGGGTATATGTTGTAATTTTACTCTAAACTGATATTTAGCACCCATCACACTTCCTTTAGATTAATAATCGCTAGTGTTAAAATCGACCAACCATCAAGAACCGTATTTAAACTTAATCAAAATGTTCTCAAAAAGTTTCTCTTTGCTCACAGTAACTCCCATATACTGAGTTTTATCTCAAACAAACTTTCAAGCATTTATTAAACAAAATCGGTTTATGCAGCTGTGGAGGAAGTCATACACTTATGCTTACACGTTTCCTACCAATGAGATTCGACGTATCACACAACTATGCGTACGTATGCGCCAATCTCCGCATCCCAAGCTGCTCGGATCATTCCGTTTAGGCAGCATTATGTTTTAATAGGTGACGTGTGTTGCCAATAAACCCGCACGCTTTGTAACGGTCCAAGCTTCCAATGTGTCGCAAGACACAACATAGCATCAATGAAAAGTTTCCATGTTTCTACCACGGAAAAACACAATCTAGTTTTGTGAATGAAAGTTTTGTGTACTTTTCGATAAACACAGTCGTTTTTCTTTAAGGTACATGATAATTTACGTGCATCATCACTTGCAAATTACGTTTTGATGACTTAACTTGACACAAAAGAAACAAAGACATGAGTGCATCAATTCAGCTACCTTTCATTTAAATAAAAGCAAGAAATTTTCTTTCGGGTTCTTTTGATAATAAGTTAATTTATAATAACATTTCTGCGACATGACGAAGACAACTTGGGTTGAAAGAATAGGTTAGTCATCGGCTTTTGCTCTGGCGACGACGTTTAATGATACGGATACGTAGCTCAAGTTATTGTTATACATTTGAAGGGAAGTACACATGAACCGAAAGTAGGAAATGGATGATATGAATGAACGGTCGGCGCAGTTGCTCAATTTTAAACATTCATATAACGAGTTCTCTCTTGGAAGATTAAGTTAGAATAATATTAGTTTTCGTCAGCATAGTCTGACCTTGTCTAGGATGACACCCTTTATTCGGGTTTTGCAAAAGACAGCTAGCCTGTAGAAGAAATTATTATTCACTTCATTTTATAATTCGTCTGATATGCCGTGGCTAGCTCATATCTGGCAAGGCATCTCTACGACATCATGCTGTATAAAAACCTGATTCCGAATTCATGGTTACAACTGCACAGTCCATACTTATTAATAGTACTACATAATTTCATACATCTATTCCATCCCCTGCCCCTTTTTGTGGTCCGTCCGTCCGTCGTCGTCGTCGTCAGTGTGAACGTGGGCAAAGTTTTTGTCTTCAACGAAAACTAACATCCTCTCTTCGTATCTTGACTTGTAATATAAGTATTCACGCTGCAGCATCAGAGAAAAAGCCCACAACGTTGTTATTGCAACAACTTCCTTTATGGCGAAACCCCCACTTTTTGATGTAAGTTGTAGTTAAACCAAATGCTATGAAGGAGAGAAAAATGTGTTCAAGTACCAAAAAACTGCAAGACCTACACCGCACTGTACTGGGAACAAGGAGTATAAGATATTGACGTACCAAACACGGGACACAAGGAGGAGATAATACATGAGTATGAGCATAGACACATATAGCATGTCAGATTGAAATGGGGTCAAAGAATGGGAAACAATATGCGTAGATTTACTCACTTTGTTTTAACGATTTCGCTCCTTTGCAAGATCTGAGGAGAGGAGATCCGTTCCAATAGCAAAAAAACCCCATATATGTGCAATACTTTTGTACATTTTTCTCGAAAAAATATATAATATGTAATAATAATCTTGTATGAAATATTGTGAGTACACGGTTACATGAAAGTATACAATGTTCAATACAATTAATGGCTCAACACAACTACACTTTTAAATGGAGTTCTATGTTTTAAATTTCTTGGTTAGTGGTCCGTCCGCTGTTGGTCAAAGGAATAAGGGGAAAATTGTAGCAATAAGCAATGCATTAAACATATTTTATATTTCTTTGTACTTCTGCAAAAAAAAAAGGTTTTGAATCCTTTTATTACATTTTGCATGAGTGAATACATCATGATATAAATTTATCAACTGTGGAAACGCGATACCTGCATAACAACTGATTTCACAATAATGCACATTCATTTCCATTCAATGCATGCATAACACTCATATGTGGGCAGGTATGTATGAAGGTGTACGTGCAACATCTAAATTTTGAGATTTGGTAGGGACCTCAACTATTTATTCATATTATCAACATCAAATCAAGGAATCGTCTCAAGCAATTGTTTTCGTCAAAATTTCATTATTATTCCCAGTTTCGAAATGATCCAGGTGTAATCCCTTGTAATCTACGTAAGTAAAAAAAATTCATGTATAATGTAAACATCAACAGGACCATCTCTATTTTCGCTCATTCCTCCCTCCCTTCTGTCCTTGTCAGATTTCTGTATGAATTACTAAAGTGGAGAGAGAAAATGTTCACCATCGTCATCACCATAATTTTTTTTATAGTCAGCAAAGATGAATGAATCGAATGTTCCATCGGCCAGCACTGGTCACAGAGAGATCCTTAAGTATTCTGTATTACGATAATATTTATTGTGAAAAAGAAAAATTCTACATATTCATAAAGTGTTCGGAACAGCTTCACTCAGACTCAACCTTTGTGATGCTGAATACTATCATAAATGTTTTGTGAATTGAATTTCGTATGCATTGAAGTTTGCTTTCGCAATCCAATCTTGTCAGACAGATATAGATATGGTGTTGTATACATTAAGAAACAAAAATGCAGCCTGCTTTGCTTCTCGCACATTATACATTTTCCTTTTTTCGTCTATACGAGATTTTTCGGCATATTGTATAAATGTATGAATGATTCATTTTTATATAGAGTTTTATAATGCTTGTCTTTAGTATTATTTCCGAATTAAAGCAAATTGTTAAGTAATCAGATTTGTGGAAAAGATATGGACGGAAAGCCAATACTAATTTTTGGGTTGGTTCTTATTTTAAAACTGTTTTTTTGGAGACTTGCTCCATTCAAAGGAAGTGCAGAGTGTAAGTTTTTATTTGAAAAATATGAAATAATAGTAGAATGATCTTTCTCACTCTTTTACAACGTGTGCTGTTCTATGCTAAGTGGCCAGATCAGTGGCACCATGAAGATTTTATCAGAGTATAATTTACATTTAATATTGTATGTAGGTGTCTAACAGGGTATAATCAACTCAATGCGTTTGTGTAAGTAATGGTAATGGTTGAGTAAGAATTAGTTAAATCCACTGGGTCCGCCAAAGAGTTTACTCACATTTAGAAACATTAATAACAATTATCATAATCTTATGCAATGATTCCTTCATCCATACCCCTTTTTCTTTCTGTCATCCGGTGACAGTACAGATAAAAACCCTTGGCTTCCTTGGTGGTAGTTTGGTACTCTTAAAATTGGGTGCATGTATAGTTTAAAGTCATAAAAATGCGTAATAACTAATTATTCTTAACATGCCTACCATTTACTAGTAGCAAACTAGCCGAATCTCATCTAGAATTGTGCATACCTGTTCTGCTCTCAATAATAACGGGCCTATGTCTGCCGTAACTACTCCTGCATGCTGGTATCTTTGGTTGCTGGCATGAATATTTAGGTACACAAACTCTGAAGGAGAGATAGAGAGAAAAACTAGCATTCTGAATCTGACAAATCAGGTTATAAAGCTGTGAGCGAATCATCAGAGCAGCACAACTCTTTACAGGCGCAGAGAAACACTGAAAGTTTTCGTTCTGACAAGATTTGCCACTTGTTGCATGATATTTGCTTATAGCAAAATTTTGCCTGGCTTGCCTCTCCGTCTATGTCAATATAATCTGCTTCTCGACTTTGATTGCTGTTTACCATCAGCCAAAGAGTTGTAACGTGGTATCACTGACTGATGTATGTGTCCGACATTCTAGGAGGAAAAAATACACACTATCACACACTGACCTGACAGGGCTGAAAGCTGAGGCAATGGAGTCATTGAATTGTATTCAAATAGTATTCGTTTCCCATTAGGCCATTGACTGAGCCCATTTTTTGTAGCTTTTGTGACGGCCGGTGACTATGCGTAAAGGCATTTTGTATGATATGATTATATAAAACGGTGCTGTCTTTAATCTCCACTTAAATGTCTATATCATTGTATCCTTAAACATTCATTAATTTTCTCAGTGGTAACAGTGTTAGTACATTACAACAAGTTAGAAAATCTCGTGTGATCTATAATCAATGTATCAAGAACCAGAAATCATTCAAGTAATGCAAACAACTAGCAAAGAGCACAGGTTGTATTACATTGCCCTTATGAGAATTATACTAAATATCAGGTAAATTAATAACAATAGGAGACGCACACACACGCAGTTTTTCTCTGAGACATATATGTTTGTAACATTAAAACTGTAGATAATGAACTTTAAATAATGTCAAGTCGAATGTCTGCAAATTAAGTTTTTTTTGCTTGATGATGATGAGAATGTGCGTGGAATTGTGTGCCTCATAAATTGTAAAATACATATATAGATAGATAGAGGCATAAAAATGTATGTGTGCATATAAAACAGGACTGTAGTAATGTATATCAGTAGGATGATGTGTGCGTAAATTGCTTAAATTGTAGTAAAGACAGAGAGGCGAATGGTAGAGAACTTTTCTCAATGAATGTATTAAAATGTGGAGTAGACTTCTATTCTAACTGAAGATATCATCCTCACACCACCATGTAGTGGAGTAAGGATTACTGCCATTATTAATTTTAGCGATTTTTTTTTTCAACCTACAGGCAAGCCGTCAGTGGGATTAGTTATCTACACTTAACTTTTGTCTTATGCACTATTTAGTAGTTTTGATATATGTATGTGAACCAGAGTAAACTATGTTTCTGGCTGAGATTTAAAAAGTTGCTGCTAAATATATAATCTAGTGGTAAACAGCAACTAAATTGTGGAACTAAATTATGTCATAGTTTTGCTCACACTAACCTAGTCTCTGCACAGACATGCATATCGTCTCTGGATCTTGTTGTGGTGCAGAGAATCGCTCGAGGCTGTTATTGTTGATATGTATGAATTGAATCTTGTAATGTATCACCACCACGATCATCATCATCATCATCATCCTGACCGTAATTACTGAATGGGTATAACATGCATACATATTATTACATACCTATCTCTCACATATTCCCATTTTACATTCCTATGCTCTTTCTCTCATTCCCAGAGATTGTTTTGTGCGAGTAATGATTCCCTTCCCACAACTACTTTTTCTTCGTTTTTCCTCGCACACATTGGCTTGTACTTTTAAGTGGTGGCTGGTATGGTAGGCAGGCAGCGGATAAATCCAATGCATGCGTTTATATACGTAGTTCTCTACTAATTTGAAACATTTGATTACAATCACGTACTCACATTGTTCTAAAATTAATGGAAAAATAAACTATTTGTGTTGCAATTTTGTACCCCTGAGAGTAGGGACTGACAATGAGTTTGTACAGAGAAAAAAATGTACTTTCCCCTTCTTTTCTTTGGCATTTAGTCAACAGTAAGTCAACCCATTTACATAATACTGTAATGTTGTACATAAAATTTTATTGATTGTTAAACTCCTTGGATGAGATAATGAGCTATGAAAATAACAAGGCAACAAGAAGCAAAAAACGCTCATCACTTGTGATTTTTTATGACATCCCTCTCTCTCTCTAGAACCTTTTGGATGAGTAAGAAGGCAGCGCTTGTGCTTGTGCCAATCACGATCATGGTTAGTTTACGGCACGGCAAAATTCAAGCTCCGGTAGTAGTCAGTAGTGGCGGCTTAAACGTTGATAGATACGTCGTTTCCCTTTCTCCTCATGTCTTTTTTATTTTTAAACTTCACCAATTGAGAGTGATTTATGTATTTATTTGCTGAAAGTGAACTTTATGACTTTTCCAATCTATGTGAAAATCACATCATCATTATCATAATATGCTGGAATACCTGCACCTTAGGTATTTATATAATGACTACCGATTTTCATGGATGAATGTTAATGTATTTCATGAGTACCGGCTAGGCATATAAGTATGTATAACATGCACACGTTTTTAGACATGCGTTGGGTTATTGGGCATTTAACTTACGTAATTTAATTGCCATTCATGGCAAACTTGAAGGATGGATGAAGATGATTGCATATATCAAGTGAGTCAGCAACAAGCTTGGGTGGGAGGCTTCAATATTTTTACTAGCTCAAATGAGAAAATCACCTTGCTTTTTTTCATGGGTTTTTAAAATGAAGATGTATCACTGTACAGACTTATGCAAACATATTCCTCCCTTTACGTCACTGAATTACCGCTAATAAATCCATTTATGACGGGATGGTTTTTAGGGCTGATCCACCAATACTTCTTTCATTTGGGGTGTCTCTCCACATGGACTCTTTTTATTTTTAACACCGAAAATAACTACTACCTTTTTTACAGTCGCATAATTTCCCATGTGATTGCTTTAAGGAAGTATAAATGCAAATCTTTAACGAAGTTGACATTGACATGAGAATATTAAACTATCGGTGGGTTTGTGTGTTGTACAAGAGTGTACAGTGATATCATTCATCATTCCAGTTGGATACCGATGCTGTTTATTGTTTGGAAGTGGACAAAAAGTTGATGACGGTAATAAAGTTTTTTGGTACGTTACTGTTACACAACTGATACTGTTGTTGAATTTGTTATACTCGTACCACACACCTTGCAAAGAATATTTATATTATATATTACACATGCATTTTATTTGTGTGCTACTAGGTGTCTGGTTAATAACCTTCAGAAGTTGTAGTTTCATTGTTACAGCTGGGCTCTGTGCTACAAAGGCGACTCAACTTACGCACGTGGCTCGCAATTTGCAAAGTAATTATGTGCGTGCAGATGTAAATGTTTTGATTCATTCATGCATTACATAAGTAAAAACACGTGTGGTTTTGAGTACCTTTACGTAGCGAGTAGAGTAGAAAAATACTTTTGCCTATATTAATGCTGTCCCCTTTAGTAGATATGAGCAGGAATTGTTTTAATAGCTTCCTAGTTTTGATGCAATGACAAGTGAAGAGTTTGCCAGTTCTGGTTTTTTATGTTACATTTTGAAAAAGTCGCTTTTTGGCATTTGCATCTGAGCAGTGATCGATTGTATGAAAACAGTTCGGGTATACAGTTGAGAACTCGTGCTGTCAACGTAATGGAAATTAGCAGGAAAATGACAGAGAAAATTCTACACGAAGCAGAACTTCCTGGAAGAGATCATGTATTTATGCACGATGCACCTCAGTCTACACACAAGTTTTTCCTGGTGCATAGATGCATTTTAAATACACACAAGTTACAAGTACCTTGCAAATGTCATTTTAAGTCGTTCATTTAGGAAAAAATTCTGGTGGAAAGTGAACTATTAATCTCATCTGCCAGGCAGCTAATACATTAAAACATCTCGCATTTTGCAGATATTTCTTTTAGTTTTGACGATTCGATCGAGTCATATAGTATTTGACATTGCTACAAGAAATCCCTCTCATTGTCTGGTTTCTGCAGACAGTTGTAGACCAACTTTGGTAATATTTTTTTATACAAAACTGATAAAAAAAATTCGTGCGCTATATTCATGGAAGCCGTGACTAGCGGCCAATCTCAAAACGATTTATACCCACCATATCACAGCAGATCCAAGGGAAGAAACAAAATACTATGTCAAGAAGAATTTTGGGCATCTTTCTCTAAGGTCTACTACAGTAACAAAGTAATGGTGAATCGGATTGTGCCGCTTAAAGCCACGAAACTTGCTTTATTTTTTATCAACGGATTGCCCCTCGATAGTATAAAATTGTAGTATAGTAGATCATCGTCATGGTTGTCTGTCGTGAAAAGTCAATTGAAATTTTATCCCTGTACAATAAGCCATGTAGTCGTCAGTAAGTATGCTAAAATATCGAGATAACTAACATTTGCATGACTGGCCCTGAAACTAAAGCCACAAAATGTGAACATTATTCTGGTGCTGATACGGCACACCAGGCATGTTGAATCCTAGATTCCACCTTGTTGCCTTTTATTCTTTCAGTGTTCTTAGGCATGCATAAAATGTGTCTCTACCTGCCTGCCTCCTCCTTTTGATTCTTTTAAGGTTACACATTAACAAAAATGCTCAGCAAGTGACTTTTCGTAGACGGGCTTTCGATCGAGGAGATGAGCCCAAATTCATATATTTATATAGGGGTAGACGTGTGTCTAACTAATCTTATGAAACAAGACCAGCCAACTTTGAAATCTTGACTTGTCTTCATGCCACCTTTCCACGGATGGACGGGCAAAGAAAGAAGCAGAGCAGAGCGCAGTGGTTTTTCTTCTTTCTTTTCATGGTGGTATTGTAAAGCTGACGGTGGGAACGATCCGATGCATGGCATGGCATAAAGTTACTTGTATAATGAGTACATTTTCACGCATATAAATATAAGCATAATCCACTTTACAACTGTGCTCCCAGCAAACTCCGATATTATATTAGAGGATCAAGGGAAATCCGGAGGAGGAATTTTATAGCTTGAATGTAAGGTACCCCTCTTTTCAGAAAATAATCATTCTTTCTTCACTCCTTGCAAACATGAACGTGAAGCTTTTTCGTTTAAACCAAACCACACACTTGTGTGATTCTCCCCGAAAGCAAGATGGATAGGTACATGTTTGAAGTTACCTGTAAAAAGTATGAGCATTATAAGATTTTTCCTCGTGAATAATATGCCGGAGATACCAGTGTAGGTATGAGGACGCCTCCCGGGTCTTCACATATATAATGTATGGGTAGACATGCTCTCCCAGCTTACTTTTCACTACATTCCCAGCCGTCTTATGTTACCTGAGTGTGATTATTTAGAGAGGAGACACGGAGTGACGGGCAAAGCAGTTGGCTTGAAACTTGAAAAGAGCCAAGGAAAATGAGATGGCCAGGAAAAAACGGGGGAGAGAGAGGATTTTACACATATTACACCAGCTTCTCTCACTCTCAGCGACCGAGTACTGTTCATATTTATCAAGAGCAAAAGCAGAAGCAACAGGGTTCTATACTCCTCATGTTATTTGCTTCTCATGGACTCACACTCATAAATGCAAGTGAGTAGTAGACGCCCGTCTGACGATAATGGATTGCCTAGGAATTCCAGGTGATTTTTCCTCTCTCTCTGCATAACGCGAACAGAACCGAAGTGAAAAAATGGCTGGCTTGCCGTATTGTGCCCAGTCATAGCAATAAGTCGTCATCACCATAAATCCTTTCTCATCATCATCATCATCATCCTAACGTTTAGCTCACTTCCATTTTCATCTTGTAACCGAGCTATTGGTGATCTATGTGGAAATGTAAATCAAAATGACTAACAGAAATCACATTTTCCTTCACGAACAAAATCTCGGATCCGTCGTCCCCTTCTCTTTTCCCAAATTTCACAATCATTTTTTTCATCACACTTCACCCTCGTCCTTTCATGATGATCAGAGGAAGCATGCATACCGTGACTCCTTGTACATTTGGGCATATAGCGGAATTTTGAGTGTTATACCGTGCTCCACTCCACTCTCAAAATATTTCCACCTCCATTAATATGATACGTAAAATGATGGCTTGCATGAATATTCTAACAACTTAAGCATATCGTTCGTACCCATCTCGAATGTACATAATATCATATACACTCTCTCCTTAAAATGGCGCAGTGTAAACTCATGACACCTCCGAACTCAGTCAACTCCGAACGCTAGTGTCTGGCTAATATAATGCTGGGATAAAATGCAGGGTGGTTTTTTTTGTACAGCCACAAAATTTTCATCGTGACTGCTGTGAAACCCTTAAGCCAAGCGGTTTGGTTTTTTTAGCGATAGGAGAAAGAAATGCTGGCATTACATTACATGGCTGCATGCTATGCAGCAGGAGCAATAAGGTGAATTATTTTTCTTTGTATTTTTTCTTACTCCTGCATAACAGGTTATGAAGGCAAGGGAGGGTGGTTTCAAGCTCTTTCTAGGTTAGCTGACTTACCTGACAGGATGTTTCTAACCGATTCGTACACCTTAGCTTACTTTTTTTGGTATTTGCTTACAGAAAGATTTTTTGTCGTCTACTTTAATCCCAGCTTGCTCACCTCCTTCCATTTTGGAGTGAAGTTGGTGGTGTAATATATCGTGCCACCTAGACTCTATAGTGAGTCATTTGGATGCTGTGTGCTTCATCCTAGTATACTTATAGCATAGAAAATTCGTGCAGTTTAGAAGTCACGGGGTGTGTTGTTGTGTGAGCAGGCTGGCTGCTAGCTCCGATGCATGAAAATTTTGACAACCCTGTTTCCTCTGTCCACCTGTTGCCCCTGCTCCGCCTGTTAACTTATCATTGTCATTAGTTGTACTGCTTTACGTAAATAATATGAAACCTGAAGTTTCACCATACATTTTCTCTCAAAGTTTTACTTGACATGGCATGGTTAAAAAACTTGAACAGATTTCACCGGGTAAAATAAGTAGGGACCTCAAAATTATCATCATCATCATCCACATTTTCTAGGGGTGGGGCTTTATTGCTTGGCTGCGCTTTTTTATCATGTACAAAAAATATAAATGCGTGTTGGTAGGACATTCTGTGCAGCAACCCTGTTTAAAATCTCGGCATGATGGTATCGAATTAAGCATGTCCGATTTCACTTTGGTATTCAAGCACTTTCATCTCAACATTGTGTGTAGACTCAAAAGCTATACGCTTCGGAATATACCGCGGTAGTACCCTGTGGCGGAATATAATTTAACATTGCTTGTAGTTCTATCTATGCTCGATGGAAAAAGTGGTAGCTGAAATATGATTCGATACGAAACCTTATAATGGGTATAGTATGCCCAACAGTATTATTGGACTTTTTGTTGAAAAAAGGAGAAAAAACTATGCCGACTGTGGTAATACAAATACCTAGCAATACATTTGTAACATGGCGTAACTGTTGAGTTGCTCACTTTCATCTTCCGATTACAGAGAACAAAAGAACAAACATGGTATGAAGGAAAATGTAGCAAAAAATGAAAAAAAATTTGGACAGTTCTCACCATCATCACAACTACCACTGCCAGGTAGTCTTTTACGAAAGAACCTGAAAAGGTTTTATCGCTGGTTACCAGTTTTTAGGTGTGCATGGTACATGGTATCTCGTGCGCAGTTGCCTCTTCCTGAACCTTTCAAAATGAAATATTCAGCAGCATCTATTCCATACCTACAGCATACCTACCCGGTTTTTGCTTACATTTACATACTCTCAGGGTCATCTCATGCTTTTCGCTCTCTTTGCGAATATGGCTTACAGGTAGACGTATGGCGTAAAGCTTGAAGTAAACAAAATGATGGGTATTGCATGGAAGTTTCTCGAGACTCATTCATAGGATGGGTACTAGCTGGAACGGTCTGTAAGCAGAAGTGAGTGATGCATTCACTCCTACTCCGTTGCGGCACCAGGTTAAAAAAATATCATGTACAAAACAATATGCGCGAAAGCTATAGGTGTGCTGGATCTGTTTTGTATGATCCCGTGCTATAGATTATGATGTACACATTCAAATTAGTCATCGTCGAGGAAAATAAAATCGTTATTCCCAAATCTTCCATGCCGGCGGTGGCGCTTTGAGAATTTACACATGCATAAAACCCCACAGCTTTAATTATGTTGTACGAGAAAGCGAGGTGGCTTTTGACATTCCCCTACACAGAGAATATTAAAGTTCAGCAAA
This sequence comes from Orchesella cincta, assembly GCA_001718145.1. NCBI lineage: Eukaryota > Metazoa > Arthropoda > Collembola > Entomobryomorpha > Orchesellidae > Orchesella > Orchesella cincta. Next base: position 56,097 of record LJIJ01000062.1, on the reverse strand, counting down.
AATGAACTCATCTCCAGGTACAACCTGATTGGGCTTTGATGGTATGCGCATAATAAAACGAAAAATATGGTTCAGTGGGGCACTACCTTTGAAATACTTAACATTTTCCTGAAGAGTCAATTCGATGTGAAAATAAAACTTAAGTTGTTTACATTTTCATAAAGGAAAAGGCTAGACGACGGAAAAAACCAGAATCAAGTTTGCTACGGACAAGGTAATTCAGCCGAGAATACAGACACAGGTCTCAGATTATAATCATCAGATCAGCATATATTTTTCCTGTTTAATACATACATGTGTTGTGTGAACACCGTCATTCATGCATATATGGATGCCCGAAGAAATACCAGATATGGCGAGGATGGCTATAATGATAATCGCACCAATCGGTCAAATGACCAGGTATATCCATATTAACACCAACTACACACGTAAACAACGAAATGGGCATTTTGAAATGTGAGGAAAACAACATGCTCTCTGAGAATTGAAAATATGCGCAATTACCCTAAACTTTCCTATCAGGCTGGTTAATGGGAGAGCATTCAATAATATGTCTGAAAAAAAAATGGTAAACTGTTTTCGTACTAAAGTCATACCCGTGCGAATTTCCAGTCATGCACGGAATTCAATCACAATATTATGCGGTGAGTGGGAAATGCCTGCTAAACCCATGAAATGTATTGTTTTCCTTTCATGATATTTCCGTTCTCTTTTATAAACATCCCATGTTTCCTAGATGGCTTTGGTTTTAGACAATGCTGTGATGCCATGAGCCTGCTGGGTTGGTTGGGAGTAGTACAGAATGGTTGATCACACAGTAACCTAAATTCTAAGGCCGTGATTTAATTGTCCACTCATTCTTCATAACCGCTGTGTTGCTGCTGCTGCTGCCAAGCAAGGCAAGGTACAAGTTGTTACGTCAGTTTGGTCGAAGTCGTGGGCATTTTGCCAGAGCCGCAAAATGACGATTCCCTATCATTCATCTTGACTGCATTTCATAATAATAACAAAATCAGGTTTTCGTCTTGGGTATCTAATGCGGAACTACATAGTTTGACTTTTCATCCATGTTCCAAACAAGTAGGTATGGTACACACACATCTGTGCTTCAATGACTACCTGCTTAATATGTTCAACCCATAATGCAAAAACTTACTCAACTTAATAGATTACTCACATTTTGTTGTGTATGCATTTCCCCTTTTTAGTAAATGCCTACGCAATTCTGTCATGTCATCAAGAACCCTTCTCAGAATATTTTGCAGTGCGTGATGAATCCTTTAAAAAAAGTTGTAATACATTTGAAATGGTTGAATGTTTTTTATGTTTCGCTAAAACGTTTATTGTAGACGGTCGCATCCGAGAAATTTCACATAAATCTGTGAAGTACATATATCAAATCATTAAATTTTCCTCACCTACGTCGCTCGCAGTACGATTATACCTTTTAAGCTTTTACGCCACCTTTTCGTTTGTACCTGCATTCGTTACGAGTTGCAACATCACACTCATATCCGCATTACCAGTGTGATGCCGGTGCACTAAAATGTTTCTGTATTTTCCTTTCCGAATTACGTCTATTTGACTCTGTATTGCTTGAGGGCAATTTCTTTGAAAAATACATTGTATGAGAAAAAATAAGCCGCATCGTGCTATTCTCGAAAAAATATATAGCATCCCTCTTCTCTCCTCTTCTATGCCTACTCTTGTACCATATTGTTATTATTTCGAGAAACGGGCGAATTTAACTTACCTAGCTTGCATCTCTGCATGTTAAGAGTTTGATGGTGATGCTGAATGTTTCACAATTTTCGCACGAAACCATCTTAACTTTCCAATTAAGTACATATAACATAAATGGCCAAGTTCTAACTTGATCTCTCAAGAGCACAAAAGCGAACGTATGTATGTACGTGTGTAGAAGAAGGCTACATTTTAATGGTCTATTCCTGCTGGGGCCCTGAGGAGTCGTCGTGTCTCATTTACTTTTTCGATTTGAAAAGCTTCTCATCCCTCATCCGTTGCCCATTTTCGATCATGGAGGAAAATGGTTGTGTAAAATAAAACAGATAGGCAGTAGTATTATATTACACGTATTCACAGCGTACAATAAAAGTATTGAGATTGAGAGTGTGAGCTAGTGCTCTTGTATATTATTTGTGACAGTGATCTTAAGAATGAGAATTCATGTCTTGCATTTTTTATCTTCGGAATGAAATTGCGATTGGCAATGCCCATTCGAGCTGACAATGCATGTTCTGTTATTTGATCAGCACTTGAGTCTGAAGAGCATTCCTCTCTCTCACTCTCCTCTCTGTACTTTCTGGCTGCATCTGTTCGTTTGCTATACTGGCTGCGACCTTAATCAACCATTGGGCATGGGATGTCAAGAAGAAGGGCATGCTTGCAAAAAGCCAGGGGCAGGCAACATCATCGTCCAACGTAATAGAGTATAAATGCAGAATTAATATAAAAACGAAGGTATATAAAAAACTGGGTGATTTACCATACCATCATCATGATTCAAACTTGAGAAGACAGCAGGCAACAAACAACACTAGTACATGCATACATAAGTTGCTTAACGTAACCTGGGATGGCTGTGTTATTCAAACTGGGTGAGTCAAAATGTAGAGAGAGAGAGTAGAACGAAAAGCGAGTCCCTAACAAACCAGGGTTGTCCTGAAATGGGTAATTGCGAAATCCCTTCATCATTATCATCATCCCTCAGCAGTGTGGTGAACGGTGTAGTAAATTTTAATATCAAGTCTATACTCTCCACAATACCATGATCGTCATGAATGGCAACGGCACTCTCTGGCAACATCGTCATCATTCCCAGCGAACGTGTCTGTTGAGTATCACAATGCAGCGCTTGCTGCATCATGTAGAAAACGGAATAACGCATCATGGTGGTTTGATTGCATTGTCGCTCTACTCCACACTACACTTTTAATCAGTGAGTTGTGAGTTAGGAAAGCGACAGTGAGTGGGAAGTCGGTTAAGCGACAACCTTGCATCTCCTTCTCTGTACAACGGAATGACTGTCGTGCTTACAGCGAATTCCTCCTTCACATCACAATGCTTATTTTTGCAGGTATAATCTTTGCTACGCTCAGCACACAGGGAGATATATACACGCCAATCAGTTTAGAAGCAAAGCAACCCTTTATGTTTGTTCGTGATGTATTTATGTGAGAGGCTTCTCATTGTTGAGCGGATTTGGCCTTAATCATGTCACACAATGTCCTTAATTTTCTCGGTCTCCTTCTTTTACGATTCTTATCGCCGACACTTTCAACAGTTTACTACATGTAAAGTGTATCCTGGCTATGTGCAGCGTGATGTTCCTGTCTTTGCATTGTATTCCTTGAAAATAAACACATTTATACGTGTAGCCACACATGTACGAAAAACTCTGGGTGGAGTACGTAGAACAGCTAGACTCGTGTAATTTCTGTTGCAATTTTCTTGAGCCACACTTCCGTTGTGGATGTAATATCATGTAGAAAGAGAAAATGATATGCTGGGAGAGGGAGTTGAAAGGGAATCGGACTCAAAAAGAGTGCCAGAAAGGAAACTTATTCTGTTTGCTGGTGGCAGTTAAAACTACATTGTACCATTGTGTTTCAAGTCCCTGAATACTAAATGATGGACTTTTTTGTGAGAAGATAATCGGGTAGGAGGTAGAAACTGAGCTACAGGTGGTTTCGTTTGTTCCTCTCAACGCCATGCTGCTTACTGTATAATTAATATGGATGTATCCAATCTACTACGCTCAAACTATATGCATGTATATTTGTTGTAATTTTAAAATATTTTTAATTGTTCTCTATTTCTGTTCTGCCAGTTGGTGGAGAAATATATGCATGGTTTAAAGGATGTCGTTATTCCTTCACGATGAAAGTGGACACGTTGCATTATTCTGAAAATGATAGATTTATTCAAAATGTCAAGTGTCAATTGTTCAAGTTTAATGCTTCAAGATTTTCCATTGAAAGCTATAAACTTAATAATTTCATTGCAAAAAACTTTTTCTGTTCGACACAACATTATTATCCTCATTGGAGTGGTAGAATAATATATAGGATGGATCATGAGAGGTGGGAAATGTACCTTCATTCATCATCATCATCATCATGAGTAAGATATCACATGTGTCGTGGCATGGGGTTTTATCAACTCAGCATTGAAGGCAAAGTGCACACAGCCCAGCTGAAGTCCTTTTAAAGGGAAAGACAAAGCCAGCTCCATTCAATTTTAAATTCATTTTTACAGCCTAGCATGATTTTCAGCGTAGATGACTGGCCAAGGCTAACCTGAACACGAATTTTAATCATTATTTTATTTTTACAATCAAAACTTTTGCACGTATATCTTTGCTCCTATTGTAATATGTCTACGTTACTACATCAGTCTACTTTTACGATCACCTTGCACTGGTAAGTATACGCACTAAATACTTCAAAATTGGAGAGGAAATAAAATATGACAAACTCGGCAAAAATGAAGCTCATGTGCTATTTGTCAAACGGGAAGTTTGGGAGCATTAAATGAGTGCATGTCTTGCATTAGGATGCTGAGAACTTACCTTGCATTACAAATACATTTAAGATCTTATAGTGAGAAAACCCCGACGAGCATTGCAATTCTCAAAGCAGTCTTGTCAATTAAATATATACCGATGATGATGACGGTAATTATAAACCCTCGTGTCAATTTATTGTTGCAATAAACCAATCATTCCATTTCATGATTGGAAGAAAGAGTAACGCAACTTCTTGCAGAATTTCATGGTTTGCATATTTTTTTCTTCATTTTATCTAGTAAAAAGAGAGTTTCTATAAGGGAGTTTAGTAAACGGCAATAATATTTCGTCTTTTAGTATCGCAAAACGTACGTAGCCAGAATTTAACAGGGAGGGAGAAGAGAACCTTGTTAAAATTGTGGGCAAAGTTGGCTTGATTAGTGGTGTTGCTGTCATGACACACATTTCTGCAACCAAGTCAGTAAGCAACCATGCCAGCAGCAACTCCACGAAGGAAAAAATGTGATTTCACAATGTAATCATCATCATCATCAACAACAAAACAGCTTATACTACTACAATATACTCTCTGAGCATTTCTTAAGTAAGTCGAACATCAACTTGAGCGCGATGCAACGCGTATCTCCTGATATGCACTTCTGCGAAGAAAAAGAAACCCAGAGAACCCAGTGTACAGTGTGCAAAAAAAAGTTATAGAAGAGGTACCAGAAAAATAAGTATTCTTCTGAGCTCTGTAAGATTAGATTCGTTGAAAAAGATGCCTACCTGTACATACAGGTACGACCAGAAAACCTGCATCCATCATCATCATCATCATCAAAAGCCTGCAGCCTACATCAGCAGAAACCTTTGTGATGCCTCTTAGCTATACGGAGGAATAATGTTTCGTTATTTGCACTTTTTCTTGTAGAATACTCCCTGATATTCATATGGATACAGGCAGGCATCTTCTGAAAGTTAATACCTACAAATCTGTTGTGTATGGATGTATACAAAGTACAACATCATTTCACCTTGCCTCCTTATCTGTCATCATTATGATTAGCAGAACTAAACAACACACACATACATACACACATGCTTTTCTACTTTTGCGGCTGGTTGGTTACCTGCTCTAACAACAGAGCTGATCCACTAATTGTAAAAGAAGTTGTATTGGTATGTACGTGAATGGAATAGCGCTCATGTGTGCACATTGCATTAAAGTCATTTTAACGTTAGTTGCATATAACACAGATACCTACATTCCTCATATATATCTCGGTCTCTATACCTTTCTAATTCACAGAGTCTGATTGTGTTTTGGGAGCTCTACGCAATATGCAAGGTGCGTATCCATCCACCGCGGCTTCTATAATTGCACATATGTGTATCTTTCCTTGGAACCACTTCATGATAACCTCATGAAACTCTTTTTTGTATGATACAAGCTCATTCTCTCATGCTCACTTGTGTGGCACTTGCTATCACACTTTGATGTTGTGAAAGAAGGGCATTGAATTCAATGTTTATGTTTTTTATATATGTTATATTTACGCACAATGTTTCTAGCAAGTGCACACAAACACATATATATATATACATGGCTATGAATAGTGGTTGGTGGGGCTGATAATGAACATCACATACATCTATCCAATATATGTACATGCATGCCAATACCGATAGCAACCTGTCAAAGTTAGAGACATATGGGAATTCATGGGAGTATAGCACATATAGCGGTGAAATATGTGGAAAAGGAAATGAATTGAGCTATATGTGGAAGAGTAAGCTGTTACGTTTGAGAATGTTTAATCACTGCTGAATAATATAGTTAGAGGACGCGGACATTTACATCTACGTAGGTACAGTGTTGTTTTGTATGGATGATAATGATGATGTTGATAGTAATAAAAGTAACTCGCCGTGTCACGTCATTGTAACGTTGCAGTTATTACTGTTTACGCGTGCTGCTTGCTTACTATAAGGCTCTCTAACGACTGACGTTAAGGCAAAGTACGAGTTCTTTGAGGCGCTGTACTATAGCGCTAGGAAAAAACGCTTTTGCATTCTTTTCTCAGCTTCATCAAAAAAAGCACGGTCCGAAGGCTACGTTGTACATGGTGACCTCGAAAACCAGTTGCTAATGCGGTTGAATTCTATTACGACGGGAGTTTACCATTCTGCTCGGCAGCGTACGTAGAAAGAAATAATATGTACCAATCTTTATGATATTTCCCATACGAATCACTCAAGGTTTGAGAAGAACAAGAAAGAAGGGGCAGTTTGTGTTGATTACAAGAAAGATTTCAAGGAGGCACTTTGCTCCTTTTTTCGTTTGTTTTCATACTAAACACATTCGCAGAGCGAACACTTGTGAGCGTCATTCATTTTACTGCAGGTTGATAAAGTCCTCTCTGAGAAAGATTGTTGCTTGCTGAATGTATGTGTATTGCCTGTCAAGTTTAACGGAAGGATACTCAAATTTAGGCGATGTGCGAAAATGACAACCTCCACGAAAACTGCTGTGCATATTAGCAAGCATAGGGATTTCACAAGGAGTAGATGTAATAACATTGTATCCTTGTTAAAGTCATATTTTGCACCCGAAGGACAAAATGTTTAACGACATTTTGTGTGATTTTTAAAATGGTTGTAAATGTTGCATAACGAAAGCTGTAGTGTAGTTTCAGAGAAATAATTAACTTACCCGATTTGGTCGGCACTCCTTAATGGTGCAAGACGGCGAGATAAAAACGTCGGAAGATAAAAACGAAAGATACAAACATCTACATCTGAATTAGCAGACCGTCGAGATCGAGAATCTTATCCATTTGCATTATAACTATTTCTTGTTCCCTGGATTTAATCCGAGCTGCAGACTTTCATGCTGGTGTGTGGTGGCGATGGTGAGGTCTCCAAAATACTTGCCTTTAGTAATAATATGCAGAATCAACTTTTAAGAGTGGAGAAATGCAAAGACGGAATAGATAAACAGATGCATGAAGTGATGTCAATCAAGTTAGACTTCCAAGTGTATTCAGGATAGAATATTATGAGGGCAGTGCAACAGAGAAGATTTGACTTCTCAGACAACATCATATATCAAATCTTTTCTCCATGTGGAGTATAAATAACTGTTTTTCAAAAACATCATTGGGTTCACGTATCCATGTAGTGTATCACAACGTTAATATGCCGATATGAAGTGGATATCGGGCGCCAGTAAATTAAACAGTCCAATAGCGGTTCATCATGGTAGACGACCTATCATCATTCATCGGGTTCCGATTAAATGAAAACTTGAGTACATTAATGGAACACACCCAGCCGTGCAGATTAATTATATCCTTATAAAACGAAATTTCGTTTAATTACCCACTGATGTCATATTTCAAAAAAAAGAAAGCTGTCATGTGACGTAATGTAAACTGATCATAAAGACGTCGTATGATTTTGAAGTTTCAAGGATTTCTCCGTTCTTTCTCATTTTATTTACGTTGTAGCAGTTCTTTTTATTTTTGCATAGTTGGAAACAATATTTTTCTTTATTTCCCGATCCATCTTGAATACATATTTTGTTTATTATATACTTTGTATCACAATTATTGTAATTCATTCATCACCAGTTTGTTTGCTGCATTTATGAAATTTATGGTACATTTAGTTTATCGATTGATAAAGAAACTTGTGGGCGAGAGTCAGAGTTGTCAGAGTAGTTGCACTCATTATCCACAGAACTTTTTTTATGAATGTCATCTTTCTCCCAGCTCTGTAAGAATAATAATTTGTTCTTGTCGGGTTAGAGAATATTTTCTTTATGTAACAGGCGACCTACCTCCAGCCTTCCGTGATACCATTCATGGAAAAATATGAATGATTACAAGTTTAATCAGAATCATATAAAATGTAACATGAAAATCGATTTCTTATGGGAGGAAGCAAGGGGTTCATTCGTGTGTAAAAATAAATCTGCTGGCACCACACCAACTCATTTTGCAAACAGTTTTGTAACAACTTATTCTGCTGAGCTGGACAGGATGACAAAGAGCCTATTTCACAAACACAATATGTAACACAACTTTCATAAGTTTGGTTTGTCGGTGACGCGGTAGTTGATTCATAATGTGATTAGGATCACCCATGCCTGAATTTTTACCTGACTTTTATCACTCAACTCATCTTTTGTTTGTTAATCATAATGCGCTGTTTTATTTGTAATTGGATTGCATGTCGGTTTCATTTTCCATGGCTTGAGCACGTACACACTCTTCCGTGGCGTTAGTGATTTCACAATCAGAATTTTTACGGTGTTGTATCTGTTCATGGATAGGTATGTAGGTACCTAAAATATTATTCATAGATTGAGTTTTGTTATTTTTCCAATATTATATTCATAGGTATTAATGATTATTTATTCATCATTTTTGTACTATCGTTTTCCCTCGTGTTTTCCAGAAAATATTGTTGGCATTTGGTCTTTCTCAAGAGGATGATGATGATGATAAACAACGATTATGAATCGTAAAGTTATTCGATGTATGAAAAATGAAAACACTCCAGCCAGCCGATATTAGCCTCATATTCCGCCTGAATTTTTTAACGATTCTTAAGGATGTGGATGTGAGAGGAGATGGGGCTCTGTTGCTGTTTTATTTTTATTATTAATTTTACCCTCGATCAGTTTTAAGGTCAAGACAAACTAACTATCTAGGTCCATGAAATGTATACTGGTTTTCTTGATTCCAAAAACTCCTTATATCATCGTTCCACTTTCCAAGTGGGTTTTACTGCGACGTTTGCTTTGGAATGGGTTTGAATGACTTGCGTCCTTTTTGTGTCTTTCCATCTTGTCTGTCATATCTGCGAAATGGGAGCTGGCATTTTCTCATTCGGTCGGTGTGCGTCGTTTGATATGAAATTTATAAATGTAAGTACATTCATCACGCTATAGTGAAAATAGGGGAGAGTGGGTCGGTTAGACCACCATATTTTGTTTCACGATTGGGGTTTTTCCCCGTCAAAGTTTTTCCTTTGATTCGTCTTTCAACATCCAATTTCAAATATAAATAAATAATTAAAACTCAGTTTCAGTCAATGAAGTCTGGAATAATAAATATATGGAAGGAAGAGAGTTAAATATATCTTCTCTTATGCAATGCATTCTCCAACTCTCCATTTCGTTTATTTTATAAAGAAGTGGATGATATAGTAGTTAATGAACGTTAAAATTCTGTCAAATTGAAAGATCCTTCAGCAGATCAACAGTTGATGCTGGGATCGTTATATACCTACTTACTTGTTACACTATATAAGGAGGGATGAATAAGATGATTCGCCTCCCATCCCATTGCCTCGATCTTTTGTAAAAGTATACCAAACACGTGCACTAGATCACACACACATGCTTGAAAAATCGTAACAGGGCTCGTCTCTCTTGATTTTTTAATCTTCCAACATCTTTTGCTACAATAAGGTTATGTTTCGTCGGCAGGCAAATGATACTTCTGTTTTGGGTTGGATGCGTTGCACATGTTGAATCCTTCTACTGGCAGCTTGGATGGTGTGGCCTGTCACCGTTCTCGTTATTATCATTTTTCTGATTTCTCATTATTCCCACTCAGGCATTCTCGCCACTTATACGATGCAGGTATGCTTTTGTTCTTTTAAAGAAAATGATATTACGCAATATTTTACTTTTTACTAGTCGGATGGATGGTGAAAGGTTGCCACATGATATATTATATGAGTCGGGTTGTGCTGTAGACAAAGTTGGCATCCATGAATAATTTTATTTAATGCTTATATACATATGTATTTAGGTATTGCCAATCGTGTCTTGTGTGCCTCTTTTACATAATTATTCAAAGTAAACACAATAATGTCTGCGAGATAAAGTTAGTAGGCATATTTTCGCAATTCGCTTCTTATGAATGTACGGAACAAATTTTTGAGAGTGAGTATGGATGCTTGCAAAGCCATCTTAAGGCCGATTTTCTTCCGATGAAATTTATTACGCAGTAATAATTATTTTTTGCATCGACTCTCTTCTTACCTGTTGATCTTAAAAAGAATGTAAGTACATTGTAAGCTCGTAGCCCACCGAACGTGGTTCTTTCTGCCTGCCGGATTACCGACGTTCACGATAGTAATAATCTCGCACATAAAATTTTTATATGCAAATGCGTGAAGCCATATATTTGATGGGGTAGTGATATACTGTATTTACTTGGGGTTCTTTCTAGACATGCTATGGTCCTACCTACCTGCGATCGTTGCATAAATATTTCGTCCTTCAAGACACGAAGAATAACTAAACGACTCATTGATGCATAAGTCACTCACAGCATGCACTTTATCAAGTGGCATTCACGCATCCTTTAATAACGTTTGTGTATGTAATATCATCATGTCATGTTATGTTGGTTGCTTGCATATAAACTTTTATTGCGTCTACGGGTCAAGCTGAATTGGCAAAATGTTGGATGCTACAAACGTTTCCTTTGATGTGACGCTCTGGTTGATAACAAAGAAAACAGCTTTGGTGAATCAGAGTGTCGTCAAGATTCAAAAATATACAATTAAGGACGTAGACTCGTTCATAAACAGTTATGATTATTTCTACGCATGTCTTACAATCGTACTTGTTAGTGAAGCTTATGTACTAAATAAAAATATTGTTGATACATCTGCTCTCCTACTTTTTACTCTGAAAGAGGGATTGTGTGGTGTAGCCTTTCTAGACCAAAATGTGACGAATTAATCATAAGTTTTGTTATTAGTTAGAAGGAAAAAGCGGATTAAGAATGTGTTACGAAATCTGTTACGATAGTAGACTTCTTTAACCCGTCTGTTTTTCCACACGACTCCCAGTAAACATGTACGTTCATAGTATTAAATTGCTTCTTAGCATTACCCCTGATCTCTGATGATGTCTGTTGGAATACGGAAAATTTCTTTGCTTCCAATCCAACCACCACTGTAAAATAATATTCCGTGTTTGATAATGATTGGATGCAAGCGGGGAATACTGAGTAACGTCGGAGGAAAACGATATTGTTGTTTTCAACAGAAAATAATTTGGAACTCCTATAAAACATTATGAGAGTGGGCAAATACCGTGGAAGCAAAAAAAAATGAACGATAACACTGTCAGAAAATGGCCGTAGAGCTACAAAGGGCAAGTAAATATCCACAATTCATGTAAAGCCATCATCGGAATGATGCATTATATCTGGGTATAACAGAGTACACACGCATAAAAAATGTACTTCAACGAAACAGCAGAAGGCTACAGCGTCATCATTATGATCATGATCATTCACCAAGTGGTTTGAGAGATTTTTTCCCTGTATGCGCAAGGAAAAAGTGATTTGCACAGTACAACCGTCGGACAAAAGAAGGGCAAATAAAATTAAGCCGAACCGGACTGGACGGGAATAGGTTTACTCTCCCTCCTTCCAGTAGTTTGTGGGAGGGAGCAAAGTCCACGTCCACATTATTGCACATATGCACAAACTCTAGCACTAGTTAAACTGGGAGAGGAGTAGTTACTACTGCGAGACGGTCTAAATAACATCATCTTTACCATTCAGTGTATATCATGTATTCAGAGCAGGAAAGAAACGGATAATGGGCCCAGAATTATTCCAGTAGAAACAGTGCCATGATAAATACCGAGGTCCTGCTGTTTGCTTAGAGCAACAACATCAAATGGATGGATTGCGAGCAACAGCTCTCTCAAATCGAAAAAAGCTGAGTGCTTCCTTTCTTTCCTGCTTGGTTTTTGCTTATAATGTAATATTACTCAAATATACATGTTCATAGGATGACTATAGGATGGGATGTCGACGACACGATATAATATGCATATAACGTGATGTGTATGCGGTGCGGTGTAGCGATGATGACGATGATGATGAGACTCTCTCTGGAAAGTAGATGTATGGCATGCGATGAATAAGAACCCGGCGGATGTTTGATACTCCTCCGCTTTTAAAAAATCACTACACTGTATTAAAAACAGGGAGTAAAGTAAGTAAGAGGAATAGCAAAACTCTCTCTCCAGTTTGTATCGTGATCATGACTTGTCTGAAAACCAAACCTGTTGCATGCTCTCCGAAATGCGTTGATTCTTTTGTGAGAGCAAGGAAAGGATTTACTGTAATCATCATCATTCCAAAATGAAAAGGTCCATTACCCAAGAGTCATTTTTCACCATTCAAACATTATACAAACATAGCATGAACAGAGAGCGAATAACAGGAGGAGAATCTATTCCAACATTCTCACTGCTCTGGCATTTGTTGATGTTGCTCTGAATCTATGCATTCCGATGTTGGATTTTTTTTGCGCTCAGGGGAAGAATATTGATGATGAGTATTCCATTCCAACACCAATCAATCCTATTCCATCACTACTTTTTTCTTCTTGGGAGTATGGGATTAGGAGAACGGAGATGAGATTCTGTATTTGGTAATGATGATGATGGTTGAGATTAGTCAGACCAATGTTTTCTGCACGAAAGTGTGTTATCCCACTTTGATGCTTTGTGGGTGATGATGATACATTCGGCTTTTCCCTTTGGTAATTTTACGCTGGAACTGGTATCCAATAATAATCTCCTCTGTTGAAGAAATAAAAATATGATAAACAAATCTGCAGGTTAGGATTACCACACGAGTGAGACCCATAACGGTCATAAGAAATGGGTGGCCATTACACTTAAAATAAATGGTTGCATCATTTCTCCTCATAGTTAGAAATTAAACCCTTGAATTTTAGAGCTGTTATTAAGTGGCTTGCATCACTGTGGCTTACCGGAAAATCATACTTTCAGAAAGCTAAATTAAACCCTCTTTTTGAAAGTGAAATATTATCTCAACAATAGCAATTCAGCTCAACGTTTTTATTTTCAACTTCAACACGGGTCGGATGAATGTTAATGAAGTGTGCATTATTCGGAGTGGGAGTGACAAGGAAAGAATAAAATGACTTGGTCTCAAATGACAAAACACTTGTATCATCATAAACTCCTTTTACACATTCGTTCGGAAGGCTTTGCATGCTTCTGCCCGTCATGCCCCATTCATTTTTATTCTCCGGATGAGCTGATTGTTAGTTCAGAACATGAATAGCATAATGTGCTGAACGAGATAAGTTATGTATGGGCTTATGTGTCGGTGGTAGAATTGTACACCAAACCAACGTCAACCTACCAGGCAGGCTATACGCAGCTCGCCCGGAATATCGTAGAACAAAGATTTTTTTCATTCCAATCCACTTCTCTGGTTTTGGTGGAGCGTGTGTACGTAAAGTGTGTGCATTGTAATACGATAACTTTGACTTGATCCAAGTGCTGTTAGTTCAGAGACCCACCATTAAGCTACCACCAGCAACCACTACCACCACCAGACGTGCATATCACAATCCATTGTGATCGGGAGCAGTGGGAAAAATTTTATTTATTAGCTTCGTAATTGGGATATTGTCTGGTAATTGGGCTTGTCAGCCGGATTTGAGAAAGGATAAAAGTCCGGAACAGACACTCTATTTCTCTGGTCTGCAGACTCTGATGCTGAACAAAATGACAGGAGACAGAATGTTGCTCAACTGTGACTATTTTTATTGCACTCCCTCTCCTCCCCTCCTCCTCTCAACTGGCTCTTTTGTGAACTCCTTTATACTGGAGAAATATGAGAGTCGGTGATTAAACTCTTTCAAGTAAAAGGATGTCACTACATTGTTGCTCTCTGGAACTTCGCCCCTGCTCGGCTCACTTGAGATGATTTCGTGTTCAGAGCGTGTGGGCGATGATGACATGCAGTACTCATGAAATTTGGCTTTTCCCAGTATGTTTTCATCATCGCTCATTTATTCTTGGGTTGATGCAGATACTATGACATATTGCATGTATGCACGGAAGCAATGCTTTAGAGCGGTCAATCATTATTTCATGGGAATGGTATAAAGAAGCCCATTTAAAAAACTGAGGTTTGGCGAAATTTGAAAGGGCCTGGGAAAACTACTTTATTCTCGACAAGACTTTAAAACACGCCAGATTACTAGTATCTGGTTGTCGTTTGCCAATAATAAGTAGTATAACATCTAACAAGATTTTTGCAGCATTCGCAAACTCACATGTAGTTAAATCCGTGATATTGTACATATGCAGTTCCTTGCAGACAGGACGCACCAGTTTAATTAAGAGGAAAAAGGAAGAAATGCAAGTTGTGAATATATGGTTAATTAGAGTAAAGTCATTTAAACTTTTCCCTTTTATTTGAAATACGTGTGGCTGAAGGAAGGCGGTCAACAACTGGCGATATGAATATATACATAAATACACCATTAAAATCAGCATGCGTGGGTCATATGCCATTCTATCATCCAATACAAAGCTAAACTCGAAACGGGTGATAATATTGATATTTTGAGTGTTGATGTATTTTTGTAATTACAGTAATACTCAAAATTCTGTCTTGTATAACATTCATTTTTCATTGAAGTACACACATGGCTATTCCTACCAGTGATGATGATGTTGGATAGCAACTTATTATGCAAAAAAATTCACTTTCATGCCATCATAAACTGAGCTCAGAAGCCAAGCCCACCCGTTCATTAACACAACTCAATGTTACATTATATGCTCCTACTATTTACTAACTATGCATTGAACACCACACCATGAATTGGAAAAATAGTACGAAAATCATAACTGTGAAAGTAGTACAACATGCTCGACTGACTCCACAGACACTTGCAAAGATTTTTTATAGCTGATTAAAAGTATGATATCTATATTACTCCCTGTTAAGTTACTTACATGGTAGGAAAGGTGGAGGCAGTATAAGACGGTTGGGTAGACCCTACAGACAATAATATCACTATCTACCCGACTATCCTTTCCAATGAGTGTCTGCAATGGTTTTGCTAAAAACAACCAGAATCAATGTATATCGACATGATAGCATTAAACTTCTAATCTCTCATTTCCTTCCACCCATTTCTCAGCTATTATTAAGCATGGTAGTTAAGGAATGAACACTTATAAAGTTATATTAATTACTAATTTGTACACTGATTTTATGATAGTATAACTATAATGTATACATATAAATGAATTGAATCAAACATCATAGCTTGTAAAAATGATTCTTAAAACTGTCAGATTTTTTTTGCAATCTCCCACATTCACATCCCTTCATTTACACACATAAACATTCAGTTCACTGATCCTTGAAAAAAAGCTATGAAATAAATCTAGAGAATGCTCTGACTTGTTTCTTGCACAGTCACTAGTAATATAAGAAGTTATACAGTGTGTATTTTATTGTGCTAAGGATACCAGGGTTAAAAAATCTGACTCGTTCATATAATATAATGGGAATAAGTTGCACGTGTACGCGAATGTTTATTTATGTATGATCCATGTAATAAATGATGAAAGCCCATTCATATAATGTAAAATTGTTGTATAAGTTAGTTGTACGTAAAATATGCTTGTGAAATGAGTAAAAATCCATGACTTATAAAAACTCAAAGCTTCATTTCAATTAAATCCAAATCCCACTACTGACTGACTGATTCAGTTTTTTAAAAAAAATGCAGTTATCATGTTTCAGCAAAGGGAAAGGAATTTGGCCTTATGGTACAGATTTGCCAGTGAGTGGTTTTGAGAATAATGTAATAACTCACCTTGCATGATGATGATGATATTATTACTATGATTATGATAGGCTTTTTAGTATCATACTCTACAACGTATCAATTCGGTGGCATGGCAGTGTAAGTATTGTTGGCTTCGAAAAGTTATTCTGCATGCATGCATAAAACTTTTGCATGTTATATTATATGGGTACTTTTTACCACTATTATATTCCGCCATGTAATATATAATTCTGATGTGGACTGACAGACAAGCAAAAGCAATCAAACCCGATGATAGACATTCATTACCATGTATGATAAGCTATTGATGTTGATGAAATTGATGGAGGACTAAAAAAATATTCACTTGAGTACCCAGGGATTTTTCTTGCATGAAATAAATGGTAGCGTACTTTTTGCACAAGCAAGGGACACTTGTGTACATTTGATGTTTGTTGGATTGGATGGAAACATATTATGAGAATAAAAATTTTATTTGTTTCATTCGTTTAATTTCAATTTATTTTATTTGTTACAGAGGGTGAAGGACGTAATCAACAAAGGGAATTGACACCAGAGGGTGAAGACAGGAAACCTGTGATGCCGAATCCACCACCATTGAAAGGTAATTAAAATGGAAATCGTTTAAAGAGTTAAAAACACTTGCACCGTTCGTCCCAAGACAAACCCTTGCAGTTTTAATACTTGTTCGTATTTAATATGATAATGAGTAGATGTGGGAGACGGTAATGACAGTGAATTCTGTACAGTAAGGTTAATTAACAATGGGCACTGTCCATAGTATGCGAATTGGTTAATTTAAGTCTCACGTCCCTTCTGCACATCTTTTAAGTACTCTCATTGACACTCATGACTTTCATTCATTTAGCTTATTGTACTCAAAGATTTTTTCATGCAGTGCAGAATGAATTATCGAGACCAGGGGGCGCAAGTAGTAGGATGTGTCATGCTATCTTTTATGTTGGGATTCCACTTTGTAGATACCTATTCATTAAACCGAGAACGGGAATGAAGAAAAATTCTCTTTTTAATTCTATACAAAGAGAAACTATTAATGGTTGCGGGAGAACAGGAGGGACTGAGCTGCTGAGGATTCAATTGAACTCTAAATGAATAGAATACATGTTGCCAGTGAGGAGAAAAGGGGAAGTTCACACTGATTTGCGGAAGTCAAGTTCCTTTATATATTTCTCTCTCAATAAATGAGGATGTTCTTTTCGCTCTCGTTCACGTTGAAAGGGCGGAAAAATATACTCGTGATATGATGGCAACGTGTGTGCGTTATGAACCTAGAGTGAGAGAGAGAGAGAGAGAAAAAAAATCGCATACACCATAATCATTATAGTCATCATAGGAGAGTTGAGTGATAAAAGTTGTTAGTGATTCACTCTTAATTCCATGTTTGCTGCAGGCACTCACTCACTCGTCAGTTTTATAATCTCCCATTTTGATGATGATTATACTGGGCAGCAAACAATCACAAACTGGGAGCGGAATTGGATTCATTACGTGACATTATTATGAGCACTTTCTCTTCAATTCATAGCATTCATGCCAAGCTTGTAGTTAGTTGCCTTATGGAGAAATTTTATAGGGCGATGGCCATGTGAAAATGTATTCGGAAGCAGGGGAACGCAAAGTACCTACACTGGTTGATGAGGAAGCAACTTGTTTTTTTTCACAAAGGAGCATCCTCACCATTGCTAGAAAAATGTAGGCGACTCTGACTAGTAACTAACGATGTACCCAGGTGGATTGTTTATATACCTACATACTAGATTGATATGAACATCATGTAGACGTTTTGTTGCTCTTGCTAGCCAAATCACCTACATATACTGTGCATGGTGCACTAATCATCATGATCATCGTCGTCGTCTCCCAGCGAAAAAGAGGAACCCAGTTTCCTCAATATTTTATGGTGGAAAATGAAATATAAAAACCAGTCCCGTGTGCATTCAGTTTTTTATGCTAAATTGTTGTTTTGGCTATGGTTAGTAAATCTGCTAAGGTCCATGCTTGATAAATATGCGCCAGCGTACAGTCCATGTGATATGATAAGGGTTATAAATTGTATAAAAAACTTATATGAGTCTACCATACATGTAAACAACGTTGTGTTGTTTACTAATGCTGTGAAAATGATGAAATGCGTATTTCTCCTTGTTCTTGTCAAATGTTGAACTGTAAGAATTCTGCATGAAATTACCCAACCTGTCCTGATACTTTTGTTGTGGTGGAGCAGGCTGGCAGAAAGCAGACACTCTACTAACTATCTATACTATGATTCACTATAAAACACAAAGCATTATTGCATTTTGCAATTTCAAAGCGAAAGACAGGGAGAGGTAGAAACGGAGTGAAGAACGAAAGGTCTGCTGATCTATTCGGCATTTGTTTATGTGATGGTTTGCATGTTTTATTATGAGAACTGAGGCAACAGGTTTTCACAAAAAAAAGAACTAAAGGATTGTTGTCCATCCATTATTATTACTGTTCACAAAGGTCGGTCAATACTGCGAAAGTACATGTGCATTCTCTCTCTCTCTCTGTTATTATTTCTGCTTATTATTTTGCAGATGCCCAGAATATCGTTATGTTCTACCCAGTTTTCCCATTTAGCATTATGTATATCATTTTCATTGTTTTCGTTATCCATCCGCCGACGACGACGGTCCTCATTATTAGATGGTCGAGTGGTTGTGCCAACACAATGCTCGATACTAGCATTATACTATGGTTGATGAGTTAGGTTGGGAGTCCATACATATCCACGTATAGAACGGACAATACATGTCACTTTTATTCACAGGAAAGGAATCAAATGATAGAGCTGCAAGATACCTTTCCCTTATATTCGTACCAGTGTGCGTTTTCGCAAACTTCTTTGTTCTTATATGGTAAATAAAAGCCGTTAATAAAAGAAGCATACATGCATGCAAACATAAATGTTGAGAATGACTGAATAGCCCGATGAAGCAAGCCCGTGCAACTGATAGCACTTATTGATGTTGTCTCGTATTGTGCAAAAGAAATGATATATTTTAACTGGTAAAAAACCACTCATTAAAATCCTGTGTTGTATTGAAACCATCGAAATTGGTGATTTTCACATCTTATTATTATAGTTTTAGAGGGCACATGGAGTAGAGAATTTCTCAATTCGAGGTAGACAACTATGTAAGAGAACTCATCCACTTTCCATGTTGATAGTCGTATAAACTTGGGCTTGATTTTGTGTGAAGGAAGACGCATGCTGATTCCTTTATGGACTATGTCCAAAAAAGTGATTGAACCGTTTGCTGCCTTATGGCACTGTGTCATTATTATGGGAAGCCAGCAAGTAGACGGTGAATCTGTTTAAATTTGATGTAATTCTCATTGTTGTAAAGTTTCCTTGTGGGCATTCCTTAACTGGTTTACGAATATATTTAATGGCCATTTTACCAACCCGTCTAGTAGTGACATTTGACCTTATTTCCGTCGTGAATTTTTAATTTCTGTCTTGATTTTCTACAAAAACTGGAAATTGGTAGCTGACAGGTTTACTAGTCAATAAAGCATGGGCTTATCGGAATCCTAGGTTTTAATTGCACAACGTTGCTTCTATATATTTTGTGCTAAACCATTTTTATATTATTGGCCTTAGCCTTAATTGAGTTTTACTGTTTATTTTAACCCTCCTTCCGTCATATAAAACAATAACAACTTCGTTTTTGCATGCCAATGTTTTTCTCTCAGAAAATTGCCATATCGTTTTAGTACTTGCAGTTCTGGATGCCAACTCGACATGATAAAACAGTTAAAACGTCAAATTTCTTTTCAAGCTTCTCATTTCAGCTTCCTGCTGTAATTATCACACATGCCTCAATTTTTATGACGTCTACCACCATCTTATAGCAAGATCATTTTGTGCAATGAAGAACATTGCCACCGTCTGTTTTGAAATTGGCACTTGATTGATAAGTGTACTAGCCATTTTGTCATCATCACACGTACCCTCTAAGGAAAATAGATGATATTAGGGATCGCTACAATAATCACCAGCTTTGCAGCATAAATAAAAGAAACTTGGTACGCACATCACATACAACACACGCATTTTAGTTATATGGTACCCTAGTTATTATCCCCCTAAAATGTTCACGTTTTTTCGATATAAAATTGCGCCACTGAATTCGCTATATTCCCCAATACTTTAAAATAAAATAGGCTACATTCTATAACGATGCCCGTCCTCACTCCACACTGACATAAGAAATCCACAAAAGTATCCATATCATTAGTACCATGCCATGTGTACACGTTCTGTTTCGTTTTACTTTTTTTGTCATCGTCTCAAGTAGCTAGTGCATGATGAGTTGATGTGATGAGCTACATTCATTGCGTTTCCCAACAGAACCTACGTACATACGAACATGCTTTTTAACATCCTCACTCGGTTACGAGGATGCAAGACAAAGCGTTTAAGATATCAACTGATATCATTTTCGTGAAGAAACTGAAAATTTTTCGTGTTGACGCTCATCACATCACATCAAATAATCAGGCTGCTGTTGGTGGTGATTTCGACTTCGACAATGCTGTAAAGTAAAACGTGTAAGCATGGACGAAAGTACTACAGTGTGAGTATATATGTTTGTACGTTGTCGGACGGGAGAACTCTTGTTTCTTATCAATCACTTCATGGGAGCTTTCCAAGTTCTTCTTCTGGTGACATAATTATCGATGATCAAGATATGCGTATGGGGTATAAAATGTAAAATAATGCACCATGCGAATATTCATACTCTGACTAATGACCACCACGACGGACAAACATAAGTATAGGAATAGGTATGTATGCATGTCATGTTGAGCCGTAGTTTGTAGGCAGATGGTTAACTTCAAAGCGTGTTTTCATTTTATTGTAAACAGCAAGAAGCCGAAAACATAATCATTCACGTCATCCTCATCATCATTTTTGAATCACGACTCTCAGGGTTTTTCTCATCTCTTCATCATCAGTTGCAAAAAGGACGGGTTGATGATGATGACGACGATGATGATTATCATAGATACTTTCAATTGCGTACATGCACTACCCACGGTTATGGTTGAACAGGTGAATTAAGTAGCAGTGGTAATGTAGTAGCAAGTCCGTTTTAAAAATTGCATATTCTCTGTCGTTTCTTCATGAGCTCATCATGCCTTTGCAGTAATAGGTGGCTAATAATATTAATATTATGATTTTGCCTTACCTTGTCTTTACCCCTGTATAAGATGATATGATGATGATGATGTATTAGGGAAAAGTTGAAACACTACCATGCATTTTATTGTAAGCTAACCATGCATGTAATGTAAACAAGTTCTTTGTGGCTGAGCTAGTTATCCGACCGTCTAGAGACTGGCTGTTGGCTTGGCTGGTCGACTGACAACTTTTGCAAGTTGCAACTTTACAGTGATTTTTACACATGATGATGATATGTGTTGTATGTAATTAAACCTTAGGGTACAACAACCGTCATTCAAGTAGCCTTTACCTAGATAATATCATGCTGATCTGATGGCCGATTTTTTCCCTTTTAGAATCATTCCTAATGACGACTTTTAATGTTGCATGATGTAGGAAGCAAAGGAGTATAATGAGTGGTGTGGGTGCAATGCAACTGTCATGTTTTGCTGGGACTCTACACCCTTTTCCTTCCTCCATCCTAAATACTCGTTTTATTAGATAAATTAATATTGATTGATTACTAGTTAGTGTTCTTTGTATGCCATTGCCCTGGTTCAGTTCAGTAGCTTGGTAGGTCCAGATTGCAAAAATAGCTATGTATTAGATTTTTTTAAAGGATTAAATATGATAGGTATTGACGGTTATTCACTTTCTTTGATCGGTGTCTTTCTCGTAAAAATATTAAGCAATTTTTGTATTCTAGTTTTGCTTCTTCAAGAAAACTAGCAATAGCAATCTGTCACGGTCAATTACGGACTAGAAACTCAAACGTTTAGTATTCACGTCTTTGTACAGAGAAAATGTTTACTCGTATATATACTTAATATAAATATCTATGAGCTTTGGTCATGCTCGGATAGCTCGGTCCCAGTTTATATACCTATAAAACTGTAGGAATGCTGAATGTTCAGAAAAATAAAGTAGTGTAACGAGAAAACTACGTTTTTTAGAGAAATTTCTCCCAAATAAAGCGTACAGATTATCACTGAATATCCCACACTCGCCTCAGATGCTAAAGATGTGTTATATGTTTGATTATCTGTGCATGAGTAAAGTTGTACCAACTAGAATTTCGCTCTCAAAAAGAGAGAGCATTTATGTATCAGCTTTGATTTAGGCTGCTGTAATAGTGAGAAACCAGATTAGAGGAAAAAATACGCAATCTTAATCATCATCGATCAAAACTCTTTAAACGAAAAAAGTTGCACAATTTTGTGCTCATATTCTCCGAATAAAATTTTATATGGCGACAAAGCGGAAGGCAGTAAATAAATCTGCACCTGTTGAGCTATGCATTTCATCATTTGACACTAAATTCAAGCCAACAGTTAACCAGCTCTTTAATATTAGCTAGCATTGCATTATTACATCACTTGGTTCCTTCTCGTTTTTCTTCTTTATGGAAGCCCAGTTTTTTGTTGCGTTTACAACCATAAATCACATGAATTTATGAAGGATCCATTATCACTCCCATAAACTTCCTTTTTGCTGAAGGAGCTCGATAAAATATGTCAGTGTTGTACGTTTTTCGTATCCCTTCCTGTTAGCAAATCCCAAAAGGAATTCTACCCAGTTAGTGTGCGTATCACAGTCGAATCAAGTGAGCAGGAAGGTTTTATCGCCCGTAATGTAAAGTATCGTTCAGGTCAGTGAATCTGAAAATTAGGGAAACTCTTTTGGTACACGATAGCATAACATACCATACCATTATTGCTTACAGGTTGTAGTTGTAGCAGTCTCTCAGTCTGTAATGAAACCAATCTTTTTGGCTTGAACTTTTTACATCACGAAATACCTTTGTAGTTATAGCATAATCACATATGTACATGCATGTTGTTAAATTGATGTGAAATTTTATATGAATGTCGGATTGAGACAAAAGATATAGAAAATTTCATAGGAACACACTGACAGTTATTTTATTGAATCAAACGGGAAATCTTAACCAATAATGAGATCATTAAAGTTTATCTACCCAAATCCATGAAAAAATATATGTATACAATACATTAGCTGCTCACAACTTAAAGGTATGAATGTGTGTCCTGTACTTGCGTAATCTGGTCAATAACTACAAGTCCATAATAGTAGTAGACGTTGGTGCAAATACGCAATGATTTAGTTTAGAATCTTGAAGAGCACCGCAGCTGCAGTCGAGTCAAAGGCAAATATAACGGTAAGCTGAGCGGGATTGTCACAAGTATAGTTCATCTCATGTTTTTAATGTAGCCATCTGAAACTACAACTTGAATTGGATCTCATGCAACGACTGCAGTTGACACTCTGAAAGATCCTGTTCCTGGAAAAATATGTGGGACGAAATGATTTGTTTTTATTCTCAACTTGGCTTTATAGTCCCCTCTCTTGTTTTCAAATTGACGAATCAAGTGGAAACCGATCTTCGAGACGTTTACTTGTCCCCTCACAGTTGTGCACACGGACACACCACTTTTTTCTTAATGATGTGCAATGGACTGTGGAAATTGCAACAAGTTAAAAAGGATATTTTCCCCGTCATCGCATCTCACATCTTGTTTGGCAACAAAAAAAACTTGTAATAATGTTGAAAGGATTCAGTTCATTGGAACATAAAATTCTGAAGGCATCTGACCAAACCGGGCAAGCAAGAAAGGATTTCCATATATATAAAATGGTTTATATCATCCTTGTGAGAAAAGTAACGGGACCCACACACTCGCAGTTAGCATATAGCATGTATGCCAAGAACCCAACTATATACGTATTTAGTCGATTATCTACATTATTCAACAGCATGTAATATGATGATTGTTCCTTCAAGCCACTTTAAAACTAGTCCAGAGGCGTGTAGCATATAAGTAGGAGTAGTGCGACGGTTTACACAACCAGCATGGTTTGTGGATGCCTACATCCACATATTAATAATTGATCCTGTTCCCCACATTTTGGGACTGACGGTACCAGCAACAGATGAAAAACGTTCTTTGCCAAAATTGCAAAATGTCAGACTTCATCCGAATACATGATAGAGCTAGTTCACGAATCGATAATCATAAAACCAGAATGTAAAAATCAGAGCTGAAAATTTCAATGAAAATATAGTTCATCATGTTCACATTCACACACGCATCTCCTCACGTGTACTGATTCCCGTGCTTGTCAAAAAGCAAACCCATAAGATTATCGTGTGCGTTACCAACTGCCTCAAAATTTCACCAGATGAAATTTGTTATTAGGAGAGTCAAAGCAGTATAGTATAATTTCTCATAATGTGTAGCTGCCTACCTGCATGTGCGTAAGGGAGGCAAGTTTATTCTACGAAAAACAAAAAAAAACACAGTTATTATGTGGAGTGTGTGAGTAGAAACTGCGAGAAATTCGTAGGCATATTATAGTTATAAAAGACAGAACCAAGCTCTCTCAACTACTAATATAGAAACCCCTGAAGAAAAAAAATTGTACATTATGATGCTCTAATTTGGTTGAATTCGAAACAGAAGGAGTAATAGTTAGATACCAAGACTATTATTGTCGGCCTGAGCAATTTCATAAACGTTGGGAAAATGGAAAAATATATACCTACGTACGTGACTTATGGCTTCTTGCACAAGGAAAGGTAGTGGGGCAGTAGTAAAATTGTGAGAGAGAGAGAGATGAAAAGAATAAAAAATAATGTATCTCAAATTAGGCAGTGGTATATTGCGGAATTAGCAAAAAAGCAAGTTCTACTACGCACACCGATTTCAGTAAGCTCATGATTTGATGAGGTAAAGAAAGCCATGCATTATGTATCCTTCAAGCCATATCCTTAAAACCACAGTGCACACCACGGTACAAGATGCAGTACAATACATGTTCGACGCAAACCATTTATCGTTTGCACTTGTGGTTTAATGTAGATTGCAAATTGCTACTCAAAATTTATTCCATTTGATTTCCTGTCGGATCCTAACTTTGATTTGTTTGCTATGTAGCTACTTCAATCTGACATGTATTTGTATTAATTAAGGAAGTTTTGCATTTTCCTACACCATCCAGATCCTTAGGTACAGTCGAGTGTTTCCCTAATTTTTTTAGGTGGGTACGGAAGAAACCTGTTGCTTTTTGGTATAGAAACGTGTCCACAAGAGTTTGGCAAGGATGTATTTTGTCGGCGCAAATGGTTAATATTATCATCCGTATTTTTCAAAGCGTAGCCCAACAACTGGCAGGATATGAGAAGCTGTGTGAGGCGTGTGGCTGGTTTTGATGTTAGAAAAAATTGGATCACATCATAGGTGAATTGAAAACTCTAGTCATATAGTCAATTCTACACCTATATAGTATAAGTATAGGGCGAAAAACGTGCATGCATAAAGGAGATTGAGTTACTGAGGCATTGAAATGGTAATGTAAGGATTGATACAGAAGACTAAGAGAGAATTTCACTGGTTTGTGCACAACATTCTGAAAACGGCTTGTTTTACTCAGCTCATGTTTCTGAGTTGTTTGAATACTTCGGCACGGTTGGAAGTTCAAGGTGTCCTAGATCCATGCTCCCGTTACCAGTTTCTTTCGACACAACGAGTAGAGAGGAGGATGAAAGCCGTTTTGTTTCAAACAAACCTTCTTTTCCTCTCTCTGCATTTTGACTCAAAAATTGACTTTTAAAGTTGTGCTCTCTTCGAGCGTATTAGAAAGCGACTTGAAAGTCACGTCTTGGCATAGCTATTCAACTCTTTTTATGGCAAAAATCGGAGCTTGCACACTTGTCTCCAAATCCGAATCCATTATGACTTGTTTTTCCCCTCGTTTTGTGGTTTGTTGACTGTGATATGATTTGAAATGTACCTATAATGATGATAATGACGACAACAACTTAACACGTAGTCTCATTCCGTCCATACCGTAAGATTGCACGCATGCACTGGCAGTCATGCAGGAATGAAAGGTTATCACATCAAATCACAGTCCATCACTATCTTGTTGGAAACTGATGAAAAGACCTTCTACGGCCATCAACATCAGGAAAAAACAAGGAAAAAATGTATTCATATTCTCACATACGAGCTCGTCATTGACCCACTCTGTGACCTGTTGAAGAAGGGTCTCTGAACTCTGCAAGGGACAAAATCCTCAAAAGAAAAAAAAAAGATTTTTCCCTGAGGACAAATCAACACTAGAAGTCTTTATTGTTGTCAATCGTGATTGCTAATTACAAAATGCCATCATCATGGAGTTGCTAAAGCAATGCTGCCAACATTAATTCCTGCCATTTGTCTATAGTTTATTATCCTTTTTTGTAGAAGCTACATAGCTCTCTAGCTCGTCGAAATAAAGTGCATCGTGGTGTACATACATTTTTTAGTAGACTTGTTGCACTGTCTGAGCTGGTAACAATGGATCAGAGTTGTAGTATTGCAATCTTCTCTCTCACAAGTGGAAAGAAATTAGTAGGTCCATTATTCCCAGTGTAGCAACTATGTAGGCAAACCACCTTTCATTCACGCAACAAAGACTCAAACAATGTGCAACATGGCTGTACACATTATGTGCACATGAATTGCTTACAAACACTGACGAGAGGGAACCTGCTAGCCTTAAGTTTGAGAGATTGCATTGATTATGTTATGGTGTTAGTTGAGTAAATGCAGAACTGGCCAGCAAGCAACGAACAGACTTTATGCGGAGCATGATATTATGATGATATTGATGATGATCGTAAGAAACCAATGATGCCTTGTAAAATGCATGAATGTATTCGTGTGTGAAGTGGTCAGAAGAGTAGACAGAAAGGATTAGCATTTATAAACATGAGATGTCTGCCTCAGAAAAAAGCTGGGTAAAGAGGCTTTTGACTGACCAAGACCAGAAGACCATTGGGATGACCTTAAAGGGAGGGAAAGGATACATGGATCTTCGTATTTTCGCGTTGAAAAATTGTCTGAGCGCTTTGCAATCACAGCTCTAACTGGCTTTTCATGCTACCAGCTGGGTTCTCAACTGTTTGTATTGCAAACATGCAGAAAATATACAGACGGTGGTGGCGAGGAGAGAGATACGAGACGATGTGGCAAAAATTATACGCCAAGAAGTATGAAGTAAGACAGGAATAAGAGAAGGAGAGAGAGAGAGCTAAAAAGCTGATGTAAAAAGCTTGAACCAGGGAGAGAAATCGTTTGGCTTTTGAAGCAATGCAATGAAATTATCAACGTCATCATTCACGGTAAAGTGAAGTCGGCTTGCTCTTATGTGCAAAAACATTGTTAAAGACGAAATGTGGCGAGCAAACAAACAGTCAGTGGGATTGGTTTGGATGGAGGGAGGGAGAGAGTGACAGTAGCTGTATCAAGTTAATAAATACCAGTTAACCACTTTGCAAGTTAAGACAACGGTATTTTTCCCCGAGTTGTATGCCTTATGGAGTGTATATTACAATCGTTTGACTTAATTTGTACAACTAGTATTCTAGCAAGTGATGCTTGAGTAGGAGGAAATGACTTATGCTCGGTTACTTATTTTCTTGCATTTGAAACTTATTACGGTCTTGTGTTTTTTGGACATTGAATTAAGTATCCGATTTGGAAAATTTGAATGGATTTTCAAACTGGCATAGTTTGTTTTCTAATATTTTTCAGGATAAATTAGAATATAAATTTAATATGAAATACATTCATCTGATTTTCAGTCGGTAGCAAAATGTTTTCATCAGTGCTATTGTACTACATTAAATATTATAACAGTCATGTCATCCATCCATCCATCCAATCCATCCATCTCATCATCGTCATGAATGATTCTCACATCAGACACTTGTTTGGTTAGTTTCTTTCTGGCTCGGTTGGGTCTCTTGTCCCACTAATATAGCACTATGTTGCATCCTTCCCCTTAATTTTGCCATTTTAATACGGGTGAAAACGCGTACATTCAGTAGCAATTGCTGAAACCACGAGTCTACATGTCGTAAGTTGAGTAAATGGAATTTGGACTTGTATAATGGTGATGGTGGTGCGGAGCAGAATAGAACCAGGTCAGCTAAATTGACAATGAAATGAAAAGCAGATACGAAAAAAATCAAACCGGTAACATGCTACGAGCATGATTACATATTGTATATTACTGATGGGTTTCTACCTATGAAAAAAAAACTTGCAATTTTAACATGCTTTTGTGTCAGCCATTTATTACGAAAACAGGTAATAATGCATATTGACAGGCCAACCGAAATATTGCAGGGTTTATACGAGTGATTCGACGAAAATCAATCCTAAATTTAAGGAGGTGGATTTGGCGTGGAAGCAAACTCGTAATTGAATTATATTGTGACTAAGATTTATGACATCCGATGGGTGGCTCAACATAAAATGGAAATCGTTTGG
Organism: Orchesella cincta; assembly: GCA_001718145.1. Taxonomy (NCBI): domain Eukaryota; kingdom Metazoa; phylum Arthropoda; class Collembola; order Entomobryomorpha; family Orchesellidae; genus Orchesella; species Orchesella cincta. The sequence continues at coordinate 27,335 of LJIJ01000062.1, read as the reverse complement.
CTAGTCGAGAGATCAAAAATGTGATGCCAATATGAACTCACAGTCAGAGTATGACATGACGAAGCGCTAATATGAAATCATTCCCGGCTGTATTCCCAATAAGGCCTGGTTTAATCTGATGTCATGACTGATGCATCAGGATTGGATTGAGTTAACTGCTTTCGGAGTTCTGTTGCCCTTATAAACATTATTATTAGTATGCCCCGATTAAATTATGCATTTGAAAACATCTCAAGGGTTGTAAAATTTACATTTATGTGTATAATTGAATTAAATTTCTTTTGGAATTTAAAGTTGAATTTAAGCATCTGAATATGATTAACTAGGCAGGTTAAAGGTAATCGATTTTTTCAATGGAATATGATTACCTACTTTACACAATATATACAATATATTTATGGCTGCATCCTCATTAACTCAAGACAGTGGTCTACTCTTTTCATGCAATAAACTTTTGTCCTCGGAATTCATTTCATCATTTTTATGTAAGAAGGTTAGAACACAATGGCTTTTTATAAGAATTGTTTTTGACACATTGAATTGATCTGTCAAACACTGTAACGCTGAATGCAACTAACCTCACTGTAATCGATACTATTAAGTATATAGAAACATCTCGCATTTTACTTATGAAGCATATTACAACAAACTAGAGTTGTCAGCACTTTGTAGACCTGCTCAAGTGTATAAAAATCGCTGGAGCAGGGGGAATATTGTGCTAAAAGTAACATTGGCATTTTTTATTTAAATGGGATTCAGCATCAATTTGATTCCTGTTGCTTTGAAATTTGCCAAACAAAAGTATTTATATTAATTTAGTAGTAGCTAGCAGAACTAGTCGAATCGAGTAATAACAGAAGATAAAATGAAGATATTTATAGTTGGGACAGATCGAAACGGAAATGCTAGGACTGGTATTGTGCAAGTGTTATGATGAAAGCTACTCCAACCATTGATGATATTAACGAATATTATAATAAATTGAATTATTTGTTTTTAACAGAACACATCATGAACTCTCCATCACCGCAGGCTGTTCACCCCGTTTCATTGCATCAAGGAACGCCTGTTTCAGGTGTGTTGGGTGGTGGTGGTTTAGTAAACAATGTTGGAGGACGCAGTCGCAGTTCAGCCGGAGGATGTGCTAGCCCACCTCCAACATCAACAAAAGACGGGCCCCCACAACTACTGTGTGTCAGATGGGGGAATTTCGATTCCAATATCGTATCCATGTTCTCAAAGCTCCGTTCTCAGGAAACATTCGTAGACGTAACAATCTGGTGTGAAGGGGAACAGATCAAATGTCACAAGATGATTCTATCAGCGTGCTCCGTCTATTTTGAAAAGATGCTGACAGAGGTTTCCAACCCCCACCCAGTTATTGTCCTAAAGGACATGCGCTTTTGGGAAATTCAGGCACTCGTGGAGTTCATGTACCGCGGGGAAGTGAGCGTTCATCAAGAGAAACTTCAATCTCTGAGCGCACACTAAACATTTTATAATAACAAACCACACAACGCTTATGTTATTGAAGTGGAAAACAAAGGATACCAATGGTTTCTAAAATACAATAAATCCCGTAGATTTTTGTTGAAATTAAGAACAGTCTACTATGACTAATGCTCACTCATCTTAAATTATCCTTTCCTGCTTTTGGATAAAGCGGTTCTAGCATAAATTTGAAATGCAAAATGAAATATTTTCAACAAAACATTGCAATTGTTTCTTTCAGAATTATGGGAAGATAAAAAAACATTATATATATGGTTGAATGAAATGTAATTTTTGAAGGTTAAATTAACTACATTTAATAATTTGTTTCATATATTTGTGAAAAAAGTGGTGGAAATATGTTAGAACGGTAAGAATTCTATAAACTTCTTCAGTAAATTTAGCCTGAACATGTTCACATTACTATTACTATGTACTAGAAACAAGCAGTTTTGACAATATTATCGAATTTTTGCAGACTTCCGAGAGCCGAATTAATATACTTTGCATGCTAATGGCAGTACACTTAATTATTAAAATATTACATACATTCAATAACAATGCAGTTTTCAGCGTGCAAATTGGCTGCAGTCGCACCTACTAGGGTATGGAGGACAACCAGCCCTGTTGAACCGTTTCGGAAGAAACATGCATTCCAAGCAGCAAAGAAACGGTACATGTCCAACTTACTCTTCCCCAATTGATTCCAAGAAATCAGCAGATGTTTCATTCACCATTACTCCCAGCCAAATGGAACTCATGACTGCTACAACTAAGATGATGGCTGTAGTTGACTTCATGTTTAGATGTTTTTATTAGTTGATTTGAACCTAGGAAATAGAAATACTTATTATACTCAAAGAATACGAGGTGGAATTTTTGTAATTTTTTAAATTTTATTTTACCAACGGAATAGATTTAATTTCTTTTGCTTCCCTGTAGTGAACAGTGTAAGGCTGAGTTTTTTAACTGAACTGTGAACTGTCTTGCATTTTTTCCGCATTTATATAGTAACTGTAATGTTCAAACTAAATTCGCTACTTTTACGTGGAAAGCAAAGATCACAAATATCTTAACCAATCAGAATATCATCGTTCGCATTAATTACGTTTTTTCACTTAAATATCGCACATTTCAGTTAAAGGAGATACTCATGTTTCCAGGAAATAAGAGTTGCTGACTTGGTGTTGTTTATTCTTTGAAAGAAGAAATTGTGTTTGGTTTGCGGTTTGCACTTATATTTATAGACATGACGCATGACCGTTGCATAATACAAATAACTCTGTAGCATCATTACAATGTTTTGCGTAAGTTTTGAGATTCATTGAAACTAATTTGTAAAACAACACAATCTAGTTTACATTAAGAATAATAAGTTTATTAGACTTTATTCTGTAATTTTCAGCGAACTGATGTCTACAACTCAAGATTGTCTCTTTTCGTATGAACTCTTTATGCAGACACGGTATACTACCTTTGGCAGTTGTCAAAGTTTTCATTTGATTAATTTGAAAGTATTGGTAGCGATAGGATATGGAATTATCATTAATTTAAACGCGAAGGAATTAAATTTATTTAATACAAATATGTTTGTAATTAGTGCCTGAAAGTTGCTGATTACGTCTTGATAATTTATGAGCAAAGAGCTACGCACTTTCAATTGTTCATATCACAACATTTGTGCTGTACTCAATGGTTTGGAAAGCAACGCTCAGCAAAAAAAAATTGAACTTCTCTTAGAAAGTAGATTTCCAGTTAAACTTCATAACGTTGCTAATAATTCTTAGCGGAAAACTTCTTCATATCTAATCATTTTCGTCAAAGGCCACAAAATCTTGATGCTCAATTGCTTGCTTCCAATTTGCTTTTCACCCACTTTTTCAAAATTGAAGCAATTCCACCAGAATGATAAAATTTATTACACTCACGAATATCTGATTTGCCTTGCTTATTAAATGTTTCTCATCTACTACGCTGGCAACTCATGCAGAAAAACTACCGCAGGTAAATTATGACTGTAAGTTTAAATTTTAAAATTTGCTACATAAAACTGTTGAATATGGTTTTTATTTCAACTTGGGACCAATACATACTACAATATATTATAGTAATACTTAGTTGTATTTGTAAAAACGGTTTCTACCTGGCAAATCCGCTGGGGGAAGGAGGACAGCGCTCGGGTCTGAAGCCATTCCGGATGTAACATGCGTTCCAAACAGCACAAGAAATTGTGCATGTCCAGCTCACTTGACCCCAGTTTATTTGAGGAGCAGCGGAGGTATCTTCTATCATCATTGTCAGTGCAGTGATGTAAAAATAATAGCAGTTTTCGACAGCTTCATGTTTGACTAGGTCAACCCAGGTAGGAATTACAGTGGAAACAATCTGACTACAAAATGAAACAATAATTTAGTATTCATGAAAGAAAATGAAACCTAAAAAATGACTTAGCAGACCTTGGAATTTTATCGTGCATGGGATTCCGAGAGACTAGAAGATGATAGTATTCAAGAAACTGGATTGTTAATGAACTTCGTCTTTAAAGCCATGCTTTTTATACAGAAAATGTTACCTGCGTCAAAACCTCAATACATGCATAAATGTGATGGATGCATTGTTGTCTGGTGCATACACGTGTGTTTCTTTCACGTACCAAAACTTAATGCCAATTATCCTACTATCTGATATTCCACGAACGGATAAGTGTGTGCATTTATAAGCATTCAAAATACTGAAACGTCAGATAGCACGTCACGTTGTGCACATAAATATCCCCAATCATAATCATTGTCATTGGTTCAGCAAAGAAAGTTGCATTTGAATATTGCTGAATTGATTCGAGTTATGTTATTGATTAATTTTCTACTTCCAATTTGAAGGAATCTAGCAACAGCCAATATAATGTTGTAGACAAATCGGAATCAGACTATTTAGAAATAAAATACACCGAATTTCTCGTTAACCAGTTAATTGGATATGGATAGTTGAATTTACTTTCCTGTCAACACATTTATAACATGAACTTTGACCATTCATTCAATAGATAGTTTCACACTATTTTAATTCAAAATTAGACGTTACGGTATCGCTATTACAAACAATAAATCGACAATACTTATGAACAAATATCAAGTCAGGTTTAAATCATTCTGAAATAACAATAAAAACCATTCATGCAACAGACAGTTCTATCCAGCGAACTGACTGCAATCACAGTTGCTCGGGTATGGTGGACAACGATCCTTGTTGAAGCCATTCGCAATAAAGCAGGCGTTCCAAGCTGTGCAGGAAACGGTGCAACCCCAATCGATTTGTGGAGCGGATGAAGTCTCCTCAATCATCATTCCCATCCACAACGTGCAAAAGGTTGCGATAAGAAGAATGTTAAGCTTCGTTGGCTTCATATTTATATTATTCCTTGTAGATCTAAAAAATTAAAATATAATAATATGAAATTTAATAAAATAGATTTAAATAGCAACCAGTTACAGATTCTATTGATTACAATACCGGTATAGGTTAGGAGGATAAATTTTAATTCAGGTTTTGCTGAAAGTTTGAAGCGTGGTCAAATTGTGAATGAGATATGATTTCTGAGCTGAAACTCAGGGACTTTTTATACCCGAAACACTTGCACTCGAAACTCATATCCATGCAGGAATTAAGGTTGCATTGATTAAACGTACAAACAAGGAAATGGGTCTCTAACATGGCATGGCCTAATTTTTCTGTTTTACTAATTGCTTTTCTATGAAAGTTCTTTATTAGTAATTACTTAATTGACATTGTCGCTCTCATTGAGTTTGCTTGTTTGTGTTTACTTTGTATGCTTTCGTGCATTGTAAATTGGCACCTATAGCAGGTGCTTTTTCTTTTTCCACTGTCTTATATATTTAGGGCATCGAAATTAATTATTTCAGGATTTGTAGACGATGAGTCAGGACTGCAAGTGCATTTAATTCGTTAGAGCCTGGTAGTATACGTCGTTCACAGTTTTTGTCAGTGAAAGAGAACGCAATCTTTCCTGAATTAAATAAACAATAACACCACTAACCATTCACCATAAGTGTGTTAAAAAGTGCAATGCTTTAATCAAAGCAATATACGACCATAAGTTTAAGCTCCATTAGTTATGTATTTTTCGCATCGCATGTGTATTTATTGCGATTTCGTAGTCCGTGATGCTTTGCTTGCAATGAATATTAAATCGCGATTTTCCGTGTAATTCGAGCTTAGTGAGCTTGGTGTCATACTTTGAACAAACTAATTTATTTGTACAGCATTTGCACTGTATTTACATAAGACTTGTTCCTCCCCAATCTGGAACGTCATATCACGGAAAAATAAATTTCTCTCCGCTTTTACATGTTAGTAGTACTAATAACGTTACATTAGCTCACCCATTTTTACGTGTTTAAGTTGAGTAGTTCAGAAGTTATACCTCTCCGTCAAAACATTTTTATGAATAGACGGTTCAAGATAATCACTTGATTTCTTTTGCAATCTGTAGTTATTCGGTTTCTACACTAAGGTGTTTCCACGTTTATTGAAAACCATTCGCGTTTTTGCAGTAAAGTACTTTAAGCGCAATTTTTTGCAGTTTATTTACATAACCGACCAAACCGTTAGCAGTTCAAACAAATGGAAAGCAGATATGAATTCCACGTTAACAAGTACACCAGCGATGCATTTTGTATGAATTCATACACAATACTTTAAGACATTGAATTTTAAATTTTGACTATGGGTTGTTGCACTGTTTTCACTGTGATCTATAAAGTATTTTCCCTGGCTTGTTAAAAAATGCATCCAGTTTGTAAAAAATGAATAACATAGAGGTATTTTTATGCGTAGGTTACAAATTTGCTGATCATATTTGTAAGTTAGATTAGGTATGGTAAGCTTGTGACTAACCTAACTTACACATACGCTTGAACTCCCCAATCACGATGATTCCATCTTGGGGCATGCCGACTTGTTACATTATATGCTTTAACTTCCATATAGATCCAAGTCGAACACGCCTGGCCTGAAGCTAGAACGAAGTATCTTTTTATTACGGCACACTTGATTTTGACCGTTTAAAAAAATAATAGTCTAGTCTCCGTATAGTACGGCGGATTTCGATTCTGGGTGACACCAACACTCGCAACTAGTATGTCTACCCAAGCCCCGAGTCACAATTCTCTACGAACCCAAACACGGAAATTATAGGAAAAGGAAAATACATATTCCCATTCCAGGACAGACCTTAAGAAAGCGGACTAGACTAAGTCTGCTGTTTTATAACAACATCTCATAGCGAGTTATTGTATGTGTTAAAAATGATTTCTTAAATATGCAAAAGTAGAACATGACTCTGTTCGAAGAAAACGTATGCACTTAAATTCTTCAGTATTACTTTGTTTTTGTAGCTGTTTATTTTATGTGATTATAATAAAGTGATATTAAAATGATTCGATGATGCATAAATTAAAACACATATATTTACATACATACATATATTTCACACAACACTCACAATTCATTTAATAAACATTTATATTATTTTTCACAATATGTAAACAAATTCAATTTTTACAACAAACACACATAATCAGGCTTTTTTCATGAAAGCCTTGAACATTTTGGCGGAGCGAAATAAGTGATAAATGCCTTTCAGGGCCTTTCCAATCCATTGAGCTGATGCTGGTAAAAATTTGAACAGTGCTGCGTATCCAAACGATAATCCAACCACGACCCCATCGAAGACTTTTGACCAGGTTTGAGCCTCGCAGTCCTTTTGTTGGAGACCATCTACCGAACCGGATATTTTTCCGCATGCTGCTGTCATTTTCATTAATGAGTTTCGAATTGTTGAGGCCACACTTGAGTTCGTTCTCATACACACGGACCCCAGTGCCTCCACGTGCTCCTGAAGAGCGGTGACAATGGACTGGGAATTTTCTCTGTCAACGCGTACTTTGTTGTCACTTGATTGAACGAGTACTGACCCCAAGGATTCCGAGTGTTGAAGTAGAGCACCTGCAAGGACTTGGGTTTGTTCTCCTGTAAACCGTTCGACAGAGTGTGTCAGCTCCTGCAATAGTTGGTTATTCTGTGAGAATATTTGACCAAGCACTTCAGCGACCTCCTTTTTGACCGCATCCTTTATGATCTGATCCATATCCACCGCTACGTGATCTGGTCGTTCCACCGCTGCTGGTGCCGGAACCAGGTGTGCAAAATGACGATTGTTCCTAGCGATTTCACTTCTCCTGACACGCTCTTCCGCAACTGAATTCATGGTTGCCTCACGAATAGCGGGTTTATTAGCCAGTAGACCTTTGTTGTACATCGCCTGTAGAACGACGGTTCTCTGGAGAAAAAGGCAAGATTATTGTTACTTCGGGTAATAAATTTAATACGGTTGATGGATAGCTTTGGTAAATGTTCTGATTCACTCACAAACTTTAGGAAAGCTACTTCGGGAGCTCGACAAGCCGCGTAGTGTCCGAGTAGTTGGTCTAAGTTTCTGTATGTAACCGGCTCATTTCCTGGCGCGCATAGAGTTTCTTCCTTCCCAGCCGAATTGGTGATGACATGAAACAGCTCCTCCTTTGCTATTTTCTTCAAATCAAGATCGCTCATTTTGATGCTTGATGCCAGCGGATATGAAAGTGCGGGGAATAATAAACGGGGATTATACACTGGAACGGAATATGGCTGGGTGTGCAGAAATTGGTTTGCAGAAAGTTAAAATATATTTGTATAATCTAGTAGATCAGATTTCAAAATTTTACAAAATGAAATAAAAGAGAATAAAATGTTACCGTCGGTTACCAATGAAGTCCCCTACACTTTAAATAGCTTTTGTCAATGAATCAATGCTGAAATAGCATAAAGATAGATAGATAGAGAGTGGGGTGTAATATAGTCACGAATGGATAAATCGGAATTCCTGAAGCCGTCATAAAATGCAGCGGAAAGATTCACCATCGGCGCGAACACCTTTGTCAGCTTTTATTATTCTTTGTAATTAATCATGACTTAGGAATGCAGTCATGCGTGAGCTCATGCTCATAATGATCATTTTGTAACTTAATGATGAATAATTGTATTGCTTTTTCAGAGAAAGCTCTGCTAGCGACCCGACATGAACCTAAATTACTCTTTTTTCTAAATCGGCAATGTTGAAATAAAACTACCAATCGGCAAATTAATCCTCAAAGTTTCATATCCGTTATTGCACAACCCAGACAGTATCATAAAATTCCTTAATATATGTAAGGGGAAACCCACTTACACTTTATAAATATATAAATTGGTTCGGCAGGGTGGGCTAAGTTCACCATTATTAACACGAGGCATCTGGGCGGACTGCAAACATTTGAAGCTTCTTAAGGAACATTGACGTGATCAACCAAGAGAATTTAATTAATGGTGGTCTTCATGAGTGCAGAAATAACAACGGAGAAACTTGGACATACACCCAAGAGGTGGTTCTTGGAGGACTTGTTGAGTTATATGTCGCAACGGGAAACCAAACTTATGTTGATGAGGTGAAGAAAATTACTGATGAAGTTCTAAGAAGTCCAGTTCTCAACGATGAATATGGAGTTTTGTGGGAGCCTTGCTTTGAGAGTGAACCGGATTGTGGACCAAATGCTCCATGCTTCAAAGGAATTTTTATCAGAAACCTGGGTAAACTTGATCGCATTCTGGATGATAAACCGTACACCTTATATTCTTAAGCAGGCTGACTCTATTTATATGAAAAATCGTAATGCACCCGATCAGTATGGCTTGTTTTGGTCTGGACACTTTCAGATGCATCTAGGCACAAAGTGATACGTTGCTTACAGCTGAAATGACATCTCGGAAATAGATTTGTAATAGAAACCGAAACGCGTTATATTTCATGCTAGGTTGCACTTCTTTTAAGTTGTACGCTAATAATTTGCCTTTCAAATAAATCTGATGTTCGCAATCAACCATAATTTTTAAAATCAGTTTTTTGTCTGATACGTCGTACCGTATCACACTAAAGCAAAGAGATATCAGAAATAGGGTATAATCCTGGCAATGAACGGGGGATAGGAAATATAATCACTGAAATGGATTTGATTCGGAAAAACTAAATGCACGGCACGGAAACAATAGTTTAAAACTAATTATTTGATTTTGGTGTTTTTAGCTAGCACTCCCAAGGCATATTGAACTACTCGACACCTTGCAAATTTATTTGTTCTACAAAAAAACACTTAATTACTCGCAGTTCAATACGCATGATTTTGAGTCAAAATAACATTATCTATTTGAATCTAGCCATTATTCTTCTCACGTCAGTGGTAATGTACCTATATTAATTACATCAGGTTATCATGATCTGAATTTGTACTTCAAGAAGTCGCATCAGTTCATATTGTTGGACCCATTTACTGAATTGTTCAAATGGAATGGTGAGATATTGAACTAGAAAAGGCATATTCTAATTATGTATTTACATATAAAAAACGAAATGAGTAGATCAAAACTATCCCTTTACTTTGAAGGGGATAGAAGTGTTCATACATTGCAGCTTAAAAGTAAATGGCTGCAGGTGAGAAAGCCATATTTCCAGTTTAATGTCTTCGACATAGGTACGCTACGCTTCGCTTCTACGTTTGCCTCCGTTTTGAAAAACTAGAGTGATCAACTTTGCGTTTTACAAAACATTATGAAATATTTAGGTTTTATGTGCCAGTTTGAGACAATTTTCTAATTACTGAGAAGCATTTGCTTATTAAAGATTTTCTATTTACTTTAACATATCCTCACTAACTAGTAAGTAGTAGAAAAATTTCCATTTCGAATTTTTTTCTGATGGCTTTGAAGTTACCATCTAATAATCAGGAAATATTGTACCTTCTGAGCATTACAAAAATCAAACTAATGAGGATACTAATGTTGTGTACTAATATCAGTCAGTGTTCAGACCATAAATATATGGTCCCGGACCATAAATATATGGTCCGACCATAAATATATGGTCCCGGACCATAAATATATGGTCCGACCATAAATATATGGTCCAAAATCAGCAAAAATGGTGTTTTATGTTTCAAAACTTTTGTAACAAGAATTGTTAAGGAGTAACAACAATTAAAAATCAGAATTATAAACTTCACTAAATTTAAGATTTTTTCACCGTGCGTATTTTTTTTTCACCGTGCTTTTTTTGAGATATTGAATTTATAAGTTAAAACCACCATTTTGGACCATATATTTATGGTCCCGGACCATATATTTATGGTCGGACCATATATTTATGGTCTGGTCTATGGTCCTGGCTGACCATATATATATGGTCCGGGACCATATATTTATGGTCTGAACACTGACTGAATATGACGTATTTCTCTGAAAACAACTTAAATAGATTAACTGTCTTCTTACTGCTCGTATGGGATAATTGATAAGTCTGCTGAATCTACATACAAAATCATCGAGTGATTTTTCTTCTGTTCTCAGGAGTTATGTCGAATAGTCAATTATTACAATTTGATTTCAAAAATGAAAGTAGGCCTAAATCTCTTCAACCAACGCCCGATACTAGCATAAACTATTGTAGTATAGATAAATCGGTCAATTTTAATCATCCATTTCCAAAAGGAATCAGCGAGTTAAAATTCCAAATTCCACAGTTTTATGACAGATACTTCTACAGTTCGCAGTTTCTAAGGTTTACCGCACAGCTTCCTCAAAAGTACTGTTTTCTGTATGTTTATCATTTGCGCGGAGCAATAGACTCCAGACGGGACGGACTAAACAAAAAATGTATTGTATACTTCTTTAAAAACCGAGGTAATTAAGAATTAATAGTAGCACAGACAGAACAACGTAGATTGTCAAAATGCGATAAGATTTGTGTTGTTGAAGACGAAAGTTAATCCCGTTAGAATTTAGTACAGAAGAATTGGCTTTATGTATGCTTAAATAAATGTTTTATTTGTGCACCATTTGGTTTGAGCCTTTCTTTATTGTTTAAGTCTAAATAGGCTTAAGCAACAAAGAAATTTACTTGCTTTTGTTGTGGTTCTGTTAAAAATATGTATGCATGAAACGTCTGTGTATTTTATGGTGTTACAAAATCATTACAAAAACGCATCATCCGATTCCGTTGTAAAATAAATATTGTCGTTACAAAATATTTACCAAAAGAGACCAGGGCCGCAAATCTTCTATAATCATAAACCAAAATCCAACGACAAGAGCGGAGAGTGATTACATGAAGTGCAAAGAGGACTGATGTAGTGGTTTTCATAAATAATGTTTACGACAGTCAATTCTTCGTTGAAGTTCAGTTTGCCCCAGTGTCAAACAAATAAAATGAAAAGTAATGAAGGTTCACTGTTGTTAAAGTTAATGCAATCTAATACTTTAGAATTATTAGTAGATTATTGACAGCAGGAGTTAGAGTTTTGATATTGCATTTGGTTCACCTACATTTTGCACTGCAATACAAGCGACACTATTTAAATCGTTATTACCTACCATTTGTAGGAAATGAGACAGTAGATAAATGTTAAACCTTTTATTTTAAAAAGTAAAGTTCGGTTACTTTTACCTGTTCCGATTTAAATGCTTTATCTTTTAAAGTTATCATCCTGCTTTCTTCGATTATCTACGCTTACTTTAGTCCTGAAACTGGACCAGATATATAGTGAAACCCAGGCCACGAAAGGAAATACACATCAAAGTCAGCATGATGTTTATTTTAGTGCTAAAAGTTTCTTTCCTTATAGGTTCAAACCATCGTTTGGGATAAATGGTCACTACCAAGTCATTTCGTGTTTGAAAATTGTGAATTTCTTCCAATTATGCACCTCGACTACTCCAAAAAAATTAGGAAATAAATAATGTTATGATTGATTGAAGCCAAAAATAACAGAAACTCGATGAAATACATATGTAAGTTGTAACGACGTATTTATTCGTTGTTTGTTGATATAAACGATCCCCATGAGTATACACATAGTTTTATTGAATGACATTTACTCTAGGTTCTTCATCAGTATACTCTTCTTCCTGCAAATAAAAACTCCACTTAGAATTAATCTGACCTAAAATGTCTGACAGAGTTTTAAGGCATAAAGGCCAAGAAAAATTCTTACCAACCAAAATATACCAGACATATTCCAAAGTGTAAAACCGACAAACCACATATAGACAATGGGCAAATATTTGAGTGTTAAAATTTATGGTTTTTCGTGACGACATTGTGCGGAGTGAATAAAATGATACCGGAATTTGCATGCAAATAATAAACGTTGATTGGTTTATATACAGGTATGCATTCTTCATGGTCTTAAAAGCGTTTAAAATAATCCAAGCCCCCACTTTTACAATCAAGGAGGCAGTTTATCTTTTCGAAGGCAGTTAATAGATGATACAACCAGAATACCATAAAATGGACGAGGTAGTCAGGCAGGAGTCACATACTGTTACGGTAAAGGTCCGCAGTTTGGATTGGGTCTCTACGCCGAACTCAAAAGTTAGCATCCCACGACAATATTAAATTGCACTATAATTACTAAACCAGTAGATTTAAAAAAAATAAACAACCAATTTGAAACCTACGCATAAAAATACGTCTAGGTTCATAAAGTTATAGCCAATAGAGTGGCATCATAAGGATACATTAACTAACTCTGTGCCAATCTAAGACTATTAGTACAGAATCCTACGACACTTGTTCCACAGCTTCGAATATTTTCTTAAGGCTATGTGAAAACAAAGTTAGGGGACTTTCGGGCATTCTTTCCGTTTTTCTTGAATAAAAAAGTAAACTACAATAGCTATCCAGATTCTGTCAAACTAGGTTGAAGAAGTCACATAGTTAATGTATACACCCAAAGTTTGTGAGATTGATTGTACATTCCAGTCCCAATACCCGGGATCAAACTTTGATACCCGGTTTCGGGGGGAAGCACCGCGTTCTGACAAACACGGAACACTCAAATCATTTTACTGTAAAAGCTGTATCATACAACAACTAATGCTCTCTTTCAACTTCAATTGCACATTGAGAAAATTTAATATTTGGACTACTTTTTTAAACAAAACAAAATAAGTCGGATTTTTTGAATTTTAATTGGTTTTCCACAGTTAAAAAGGAAGCTGGCTTCAATATTAAATATTTTCTCGAATTTTGCAATGGGTGATAACACAGGGAAGCATTAGTTTGTTGTATATGAATACAAACTGTTTCTTACCATAACATGGACATTGGATGTTCAGTCGGTTGTCAGAACGCGGGTCTTCTCCCCGAAACGGCGTATTCAAAGTTTTGATCCCGGGTATTGGGGAACATGAAGGTACCATCAATCACAAACGTTGGGTGTACTACATTAACTATCTGACTTCTTCACCTATTTACAGGAATCTGGCATAGCTATTTGTCAGTTTACTTTTTATTCAAGAAAAACGGGTCGACAGCTCATCCCTAGCGCCGAAGAATTGGCGCGAAAGGTCCCCTAACTTAATGGTGTTCACATCCCCTTAAGCGCATTTTCTGTATCTACGGGAAAGATAATCGTACGTAACCGTATTGGGCCACAGAATTCTAGCTGCATTTCTCGTCTAGCTCTTATTTTAAGTTTATGTCTAGGTTAGTCATTTTTTTACAAATTGGACGTATTTTTTACAGTAATAACAAGCCAGGGAAAATGTTTTATAGATCGCCGTGAAAACAGTTCAACAACCCTCAGTGAAAATTTAAAATTCAATATGTCATGAAGTATTGTGTATGAATTCATACAAAATGAATCGCTGGTGTACTTTTCAATGTAGAATTCATATCTGCTTTCCTTTTGTTCAAACTGCTAACGGTTTAGTCGGTAAAGTGAAAAAACTACAAAAATTTTCAAAACATGCGGCTTGAAGTACTCTACTGCCAAAACGCGAATCGTTTTCAACAAACGGAGGAAAAACTGCGCCTGTAACAACGATTGCGCTGTGGATTGCAACAAGAACTGAAGGTGGATTATCTTTAACCGTCTCTGCATAAAAACTGGTTTTGAGAGCAGCGTGCTATTTTACGGGATTAAAATCAAGGCATTAACTTCAGACTACGTCAACTTTTTGACACGAAAATATTTGGGTCGAGCTAATGCTAACTTTGATGAGTTCTACTACTTAACATACGAACCAGTGGGGAGAAATTTATTTTTCGTGATATGGGACCTTCCGGATTGCCGAGGAGGAACAATTCACTGAGTAAATGTAAATAGGGAAGCAACAAACACTGCCAGAGTAGGTGCCGGGAGATCGTGTTTTGGGGAGAAAATAAAAACATATAAGCATATAAAACAATTTGTATCATTGTCTCATTTAATTTGTGAATACCATCAGCAATGGAAACTAGCACAAAATTTTAATGCTATTCATAGCATACAAATTGTATGGCATACAACACGGACGACTCCAACCCACTCATAGGTTTCGGATTGTTCTGATTTTTCTGAGTTGTCCGTCGAGGCGTTAGTCATTGGACTGGAGTTATACACTTTAGTTTAAATTCATATGTACTTCATGGAAACTATTGAAATTAACCCTACCATGTGAATGTGCTCTAAATGTTATTTCTAAAAATATCTTAAATGATTAGTAGCCCCAAATAGTTTTTAATTTGAAACCTATATAAAAACGTTTGTTTCTATTTCCTAAATTACATGATTTGACGTCGTTATTATTTTTGCACAAACTTTAAAAATTATTACCAATAGTAGGTAGCAGTCAGGACATTGTTGTTCTAGTTTGACGAATAGAGGTAGAAGTGTTCGGACACTCTGGTTCTGCCCGTTTAACCAATGTTAAAATACCTTCAAATTGGGAGAATGTTAAAATAAAACGCTCCAGCTGCATGTGTAACGAGTTCAGAGAACACTTTAAGATGCATGATCCATGGTAGGGAAATGTCTAAACATGCTTGCAGATGGTGGAAAGATGTATGGATAAATTTAAAAATATTTTACACAAATACCAACGCTAAAAGATTGATAGATAGAATGCTTTAGCATGGTTTTTATTAAACAAGGAAGCAATTGCGTATCGTAAATAATAATACAGAGATCCGTACCACAATTCACTAATTATTGACACTGCAAATGCTTTTTTTTACATGTAGATCCCTTCAACTGGTCTGTTCAACTACAAATATCAATATTATTAAACTAAATATTGTATGCCAATAACTATTGCTAATAACCCGGATAATAAATTACCAGTAATGAATTACGTGCATTATTGCTGAATAGGAAGTAACAGCGTTGAAGTGAATCGAAATCATACGAAACGGCATGCAAACCAGTTTTCCAAATATCAACGAATGTCCATGTATTTACAAATGTTTACATATTAAAATGGAAAAATCGTTTCTGCATTCTTTTTGACGGTAAAATCTCGTTTTTACACAATGAGTTTAATTGTAAGAAAAATTTAATCACACTGAATTAGTGAAATGGTATTATCGGTTTAAAAAAAGAAGATTGTTTTAAATTTCCCAGTTACGTTTGTATTCATTTGTGCAACAGCTGCAAATGCTTTCGGGTGTCTTCATTCTTTAATGATCACGAACTAGGGTTGTTTGTGAAACACAAATACTTTTCTGTGGACAAACTACTCAAGAGATCATTTAATCAGTTGCATTCATTAGCATACATAATGTTTTTTGTATTTTTGCAGCCGAGTCAGGATCTTTCTGTAAAAGTTTTAAGTGTGATCCCGATTATTATTTCAGTCGGCCTAAAACCTTCTAGAAATGACACTTTGTACATACTCACTTAAAACATTTTTGTACGAAGATTTGTAAAACGAACATTTTGTTGGCCTGGTTGATTAGAATTTTTAAGGCATATGTAAATCGATTTATTTTTCCTGAATTCATTGGAAGTAAAGTGAATAATGTTAAATGTCACTCTAAAACTACAATTTTCAACTCGATTGAAACCACTGAACCATATTTAAATTGTATTTCATATGTCCATAGTTTATTGCAAGACAATGTAAATATTTTACACAACAGAAAATGAGCTGTTATTTTTATTTCTGCCATCTGTATCACATAGGAAATTAGACTGAAGTGCCTTAAAAAGTCGAAAATACATGCAAACATTTTCGTGTGTGGAGCAGAATCAACAAAATGAATATGTGCCAGAAAATCATCAAGCTATCAAGCAAATGAAATAACAGATCACGAGAAAAAGTCGCATGGTTGAATTATAACATCCAGGCTAGCAGAATAAAGTTAATTCTGCCTATTATATCTGCTCAACAGCAAACAGTAATTACATCTCCAACAACTTTAAAGACAATGAGCGTTGCATAGCTTTGGCGAATTACATACATAAAGAAGGCACGCGTCCATACTATGTGCTTATTAACATTAAATCAAAAAATTGAATCAGAATCTATTGAGCAGGTGCAGAATTCAAGAGACCGTTCATTTAATTTGCAGTGGTCTATCGTCCATCCGAAACCAATATGGTTCTATCAAAAATTGTTTTAATTCTTATCTAGCAAGTAGGTAAGGCCTACAAAACGGCAGATGAAAATTAATACTGAATGAGCACCAAATCACCAAAGCGTATCAGACACGATAATGATGATGATGGGTTCTTTCTTTTTCTTGCAGGTTTCAGTGCAGATGCTTGGAACTTTATGGTATAATATGCATGTTCGTCTCCTCCTTTGCTTAGATCTTTGAGAATACTTCAGTTGGAAACATAATTGTTGGGAAGCTCAGGTACGCATCTGTTTGTGCTTCGCTGGAAAAAATTTAAACAATTGAATGAGAAGGATTGAAGGTTGAGATAAGGCAAGATGCAGAATGAAGGTGCAGATGGACGTTAGCAAATTTTTTTAACATATGATATCCGACCTGTTCCTCCCCAATCCGGAAGGTCATATCACGAAAAAATAATTTTCTCTCAGGCTTTCACATGTTAGTAGTGCTCTATAAAGTTACACTAATTCACCAAATTTTATGTGTTCAAATATGAAAAGTCTAGGAGTTTATGCCTGATTTGTCCCCAAAAACACCTTTCCGTCAAACATCTTTATGACGAGACGGGTTCAAGATAATCACTTAATTTCTTTTGTATTCCGTAGTGAATCGGTTGCTACAGGGAGGGTTTTTCTCGGTTTGTCTAAAACGATTCCCGTTTTGCCAGAAGAGTACTTTGAACACGAATTTTCGCGTTTTTTGGCAGTTTTTTTCCTCTTTCCGAGAAAACCGTTAGCAATGAGCCCAAAGTGGAATCAGATTTGAACTCTACGTCCAAAACTACATCAGTGATTAGTTTTTCATGGACTTAAACACTACAGTTTCGGACATAATGGTCTTTTCTTTAAGATAGCAATGATTGAGCTGTTTCCACGCCAAATTTTAAAAAAATTGGTCCAGGTGCAATAATAAATTACATTGTTGTCACTAAACTGGTAGCTTTTTAAAAAATGAACAACAAAATTTGAAGTCTACACATAAAATACCTCTTGAATTATGGTTTTAGACAAATCGGGCATATTTCTCAAAAATTGCACAGGGCCGGAAATCTTTAAATTTGGCGTGGAAACAGCTCAATCATTTGCTATCTTAAAGAAAAGACCATTATGTCCGAAACTATAGTGTTTAAGTCCATGAAAAACTAATCACTGATGTAGTTTTGGACGTAGAGTTCAAATCTGATTCCACTTTGGGGCTCATTGCTAACGGTTTTCTCGAAAGAGGAAAAAACTGCAAAAAAACGCGAAAATTCGTGTTCAAAGTACTCTTCTGGCAAAACGGGAATCGTTTTAGACAAACCGAGAAAAACCTCCCTGTAGCAACCGATTCACTACGGAATACAAAAGAAATTAAGTGATTATCTTGAACCGTCTCGTCATAAAGATGTTTTGACGGAAAGGTGTTTTTTGGGGACAGAATCAGGCATAACTCCTAGACTTTTCATATTTGACACATAAAATTTGGTGAATTAGTGTAACTTTATGAGCACTACTAACATGTGAAAGCTGAGAGAAATTTATTTTTTCGTGATATGACCTTCCGGATTGGGGAGGAACAGGTCATCCATAATACGCACAGCAGTCCTACGTAACATACTTTTACTTTACTGATTGAATTTTTGTCATATTATTCA
The DNA here is from genome assembly GCA_001718145.1 of Orchesella cincta. Taxonomy (NCBI): domain Eukaryota; kingdom Metazoa; phylum Arthropoda; class Collembola; order Entomobryomorpha; family Orchesellidae; genus Orchesella; species Orchesella cincta. The sequence continues at coordinate 8,685 of LJIJ01000062.1, read as the reverse complement.
GGAATGATTTTCTTCCCATTTTACATGCTGAATTTAGCAATGAGCTGCTTATCAAACTGAGACAGGGCAAAAAACGTGCTATACTGTCATGTCACCCGTGAAGAGCTTTCTATTTCAATCGTTCTGGTATTAATTTGTGCTCGAATTCAACGTGATTTCTGTATGGATGATTCTGAAGGAAAAGCAGAAAATACAAATATTTACGTAGTCTTAGCAAAGGACAACGACATCGTTGCTTCAATTCATCATTCGAACTGTCAGTCTTCCTTCCTATTTTGTTCCAACAGACAAAAAAATCCTAATTTTGTTAAAAACATTCAGTTGTTGTAAAATATGCAGCACCTTTAGTGCCATATGACAGACGATGGTCAACATGTGGTTAGCCTACATTCATAAACAGGTTTTTACATTTTAATATGAGTACACGTTCGGTACATCTAGTCTCCGGTATGGTCGGTTTCTTGCTTGAACTCCATGTTACGCAATTAGGAGATTATGTTTTTGATCGAAAATAATCAAATTGAAATAAATCAAATTGTTGGGCAAATATTAGTGGAAATTCTAACATTTAGCAAACGGTAATGCTATTGTTCGAAGTTGGCAGGAAGTTTGCAAAGCTTTGTAAAAAAACTGAAGAATATGTGCGTAGCTTGGAAGTGTTTTAATAATCCTTTTGCATACCATGTTTCTGTTAATCTAATGATTTGGATATGACCAGTGATGACGGAACCAAGAACATTCCAATCAGATGCTCATTTAAATCAGTCACATTACATTTTTTAGAGAATCAATTGAGCAGTAGACACGCATTAAATTTAGTCTGCAAACCAAGTATTTATTCCGAAAACGATATTTATACGTATTACCTTGCTATAACAAACGAATTACTTTGATAATGAAACACATCAGTTTGATGATTGTCTTTGTTTCTCTATTCATTGTTTTGGTAAATGACTACATTCACTAAATCAAGTTATTATCTTTTAACTTTCTCCCCAGCTTACTTCCACATTCGAATTTTGGTGATCCAACATCTCACTAAAATGATCAAACGTTTCCACTTCACAAAACACCCGAATCCGATTCCACGTCAGAAGTTCTTTTACTTACACACAATCCCAAACAATCATGCGGTATCATGAACTAGTTACTTTTTCCTGTTTTCTCTTTAACTGGCATTTTAACTCGATAAATCTGTTTCGGATAGAAGTTGAAGAGTTTGAAGTGTGCTGGCGGAAGCTGCAGAAAGGTGAGCATTGGAACCTGCTAATCCTTTGGTAATTTGATTTGGTTTGTCATTTTCAAGTTCTGAATCTGCCGGTATTTTTGTCCGTTGTGGTTCTGTTTGAATGTTGCAAATATCATTGGGTTGGGGAAGGCCAAGAATATCCTTCAAGTTACATATGTAATCAATCACATTTGTGATTACTTCCGTTTCTGGTAACCTAAACGACATCGAAAACGACAATCGTAAGTTATATTTATTGGAAACGGATGAAACTGCTCAATTTGCAATATTGTAATTCACAAAATCTTAACTAAATCTGAATGTAGCATCATAGTCTACACTACTAGATGATATATGATCCATATTTTATTTTTTCAAAATTTGACTGTTTCAAAATTTCATGTTTGGCGCCAACTCTCCTTTGCATTAAATTGAAAAATTCTTTCAACAAATAGTTAGTCTAGATAATGAGAAGCAACACAAAAAAAATTGATCGAAATCGGTGGAGCAGTTTTTGAGATATATTAGTTTTAAAAAATTACATCAAAATTTACCAGATCAAACAAACTAATATATCTCAAAAACTGCTCCACCGATTTCGATCAATTTTTTTTTGTTTTCTTCACATTTTCAACAAATTTACAAATTGTCTTGCTAAACAAGAACATTGACGGAAAATTTCATATTACCGTAAGATTAAATAAAATCCCAATCCATACCTCTGAAAATCCTGGGATTGGGATTCAAAGTGGATTATGGACTCTTCGGCAGTCTTTCTACGAAACCTATGAAAAAGGAATTAAGCTGGGCCGTTTCCTAAAAGTTATTATTCTAAAGTATGTGATAAAGCCGTTTTTGGATGGCGTGACTGTGGAAGAATCGACCCCCATTGCAGTTTTACATGTGCTGGCAACGAACAGTTTGAGGCAACAATTTCAAAACGTAACTACAGATTTGAAATTGTTTCTCACTTTCCCTGTGTCAGTAGTAAGTAACGACAGATCCTTCTCAAAGCTTAAGATAATGTTATGTTACCTTTTTAAGGTACAACTGGGGCAGAAAAAATTAATTAATTTATCCATCCCATCAACTGAAAGCGAACTAGTAAAAAGCATCTTTTGGTTCGGTAATTGATCAGTTTGTCTAAAAAAATGTATGCGTGTGAATATTTGATCGATTGTATCAATGATAACTAAAAAATTCGTTTCTGTTTTTCAAAAAACTTTATGTAACGGGTTAAATGGACATTACGAGTATATTTTAATAGTATATCTACGGCAAGTATAAAGGAAATAAGTTGTATGATTTAATAAAAGCAGGTATAAAGGAAATAAGTTGTATGATTTAATAAAAGCAGGTATAAATGAAATAAGTTGTATGATTTAATAAAAACAGGTATTCAGTATTTTCCCTATTTTCACTAAATAGTAAGCGTAGTTTTGCATACAATTGCCGAAAGGATGTGTGCCGAGAGTCAGTCCTGTGTTTATGCCAACTACCAAACAATTCCAATTATGTCTTCGGTTACTGAAGAGTAGTTGAAAAATAAGAGTCGGAGACTAAATCTCGGAGAACTAAATATAGTTTTAAATTGGGGTATTAAAGATGTAAGTAGAATATATATCAATTAACATAATTATTTTGTTTATGAACTTATTATAATGTGGCAATGAAGAAAGACATATTTTCAACTTCTGAGCTGAGTTTGTCAGCCAGGTAATTTCTAAAGGTCTTGATAGCTATGCATTGTTTTAGCTTGAAAAATATAAAGCAGCTGAATTTTGTTTAGTGAAAAACCAACTATTAGAATCAAAGGTGGATAAATATTTGATATTATTAATTGTAAGAAGTTTAATTTTATGTCGTTTGGTTTATCTGAGAAATTATTATCATTAAACAGTTTTCACCAACACTACAGGTCACAGTTGTAATTGTAAAAGTCGTATTAAGATAGCAAAGGAAAGTCCTTATGCTGAGAGATATGCAACTGTATTGCGACACAACATTAAAATATGACGCAGACGTCCAACTTTGAATATTACCTGGGTATTTTTAAAGTGACATTCTGATTGACACGCTGATATAAAAACATTTTCCGTTTGGTAACCGTTAGGTATTCGCTTAACCGTGAGTAGACACTTTTATTGTCTACAGTGCGTTAAAGGAAATTGCTGATGCATTTGTATCCTTTCAAATGTAAATGCGTTCTACTAACGTAGGATATGGATTCACGTGCTAACCAAAAACCTTTGGTAATGCATAATTAGTTTTAAATTATACTTTATTTAACTTTATTTAATTAAGTGATATTTTTTTGGCCGGCAGTGATTTAAAGGAAAATGCTGGTGCACCTAAATGCTTTTAAATGTTTGTGCTACCTACTGACGCAGAAGAATGCCGGTATCTTTACAATGGAATGTCCGTCTGTACTTTGCATCGAGGATGTCGGACTATTTATCCAGGGGGATAAAGGTTTACGTTCACTGGTGAATAACAATTTATTTTGAATTGTACCTGCGTTTTGTTAAAAATGATATTTTGAATGACTCAGTAAAATAAAAACATTTTCTATTGCGTAACCGTTAAGAATTCATTTAACCTTTAGTAGACACATATATCATATATATATCGACACTATTTCCAAAAATAGTGTTTCTTTGGTTGACGCTGGAAGTTTTAATGTGAATTTGCATAAAATTTCTATTAGTTTATGTCCCTCCTGAAGGAAACTGAAAGGGCACGTACGGCCACCGTATATGTTTATGAAATGCGAAAGAGTCACAATCGAGGCAAAAGACATCGATTTATACTTAATATGCATAATTAAAGTTCCACGCACCAATGAAAAGTAACAAACTTTCAGTATTTTTGGATAGACTAAATTCAAAATAAGGGTTGCTTTGGTTGGCGCTGGAAGTTTTAAGTTTTACGCAGAAAAACATGCGTTACACCATTATAATCGGAAAACTTTCCTCAACAAGAGCATTTTGTTTAATTTCGGGCACAACAAATAGATCAGCTAATGTATGCGATTTTTCATAAAAATTCCATTAGTTTATCTCCCTTCTGAAAGAAATTAGTTTCTCGAACCGATGACAAACGAATAAATTTCAGTATGTTGGGATATAGGGTAACTGACGTAAATGTTAACAGGGTCAGCAAATAAATGCGTATTCTTATACTTTTGGATCCACAATGTCGTTTGCTGGTGTATGTTATACCTGTACTCTTTGGAGTAATTCTGTTGCCACATATTAAGTATACACATCCTGGCTACGCGTTTCTTAGATATCTAAAACACATACTCACTGAATATTGTGTTTTAGTAGGTTCTGGTTGCTTTATAGTTTAAACAACGACTATAACTTTAATAAATTCTTGTAAAATGTAGGGAACGCAGTCTTTATCTTTAGAGTTTAAAGGAAAACCTGAAATAGGTAAATCGAAAGCGGCTCTATGCTTAACTGAAAGCGGTTCTATGCTTAACTCAAAGCGGTTCCCTGTAGTACCCAAACGTAAACACACCCTAACTACGTTAAAGTTCCTTAACTATTCCCTAATTACCTTAAACTTCCTTAACTATTCCCTAATTACCTTAAACTTCCTTAACTATTCCCTAATTACCTTAAACTTCCTTAACTATTCCCTAATTACCTTAAACTTCCTTAACTATTCCCTAATTACCTTAAACTTCCTTAACTATTCCTTAAATACCTTAAACTTCCTTAACTATTCCCTAATTACCTTAAACCTCCTTAACTATTCCTTAAATACCTTAAACTTCCTTAACTATTCCCTAATTACCTTAAACTTCCTTAACTATTCCCTAATTACCTTAAACCTCCTTAACTATTCCTTAAATACCTTAAACTTCCTTAACTATTCCCTAATTACCTTAAACTTCCTTAACTATTCCTAAATACCTTAAAAAACTTTCCCTAATTACTTAAACTTCCTTAACTTATTCCCTAATTACCTTAAACTTCCTTAACTATTCCCTAAAACTACCTTAAACTTCCTTACTAATTCCCTAAATTACCTTAAACTTCCTTAACTATTCCCTAATTACCTTAAACTTCTTAACTATTCTGTAAACTATTCCCTAATTACCTTAATTACCTATGTGTACTAGTATGCTATGCCTGTTCTTGTATGCCTATGCCTGTTCTTATATGCATATGCCTGTACTTATATCCACACGCCTGCATACATATACATAAGCCGGCTTCAGACGGAACCTCAGCCACGGAACCTCAGCCACGGAACCTCACTCTCCCGTTCCCCATCAACATTCCTATAAACTTAGCTAAAGCTGCGTTAATAAAACTACAGTGCCGACTTTTTCACACTTGAATTGCAAATTTTTTTACAAACTCCTAACCATCATGTTTAAGTGATGCCAATTTAGAATTATTGGCTATACCGGTGCTTGATTTATAAAATCGTACGCACCAATGATAAGATCTGATAACGTAAGACATATAAGAGTCTGTCAATACGGTTTTTTAAATGACAATTTAGTATTATATTTCGGGGCAAGGCCCGTACCCAGGCTGCTATTTTTAAATAACCATACAAGACCATAAAAAAACGTTTTACAAAATGTAGCAGCTTTCATTAAATTGTTTTTAGCTATCTAACTAGTTGTGGAGAGTTCAATAAGACGAAGAACACATTGGTTTACAAAAATACAAAAACATATCGTTAAGACGTTGAAAGAACTATATTTACCCGACATCCGCAAGTAAATTTCAAAGGAAAATCCTGATGCCGAGAGATATGCAACTGTTATTTCAAAGAAACTTTGAAATATGACGCAGACGTCCAACTTTGAATATTATCTTGGTATTGTTAAAGTGACATTTTGAATGACACGCTGAAATAAAAACATTTTCCGTTTGGTAACCGTTAGGTATTCATTTAACCGTTAGTAGACACTTTTATTGTCTACAGTGATTTAAAGGAAAATGCTGGTGCACCTAAATGCTTTTAAATGTTTGTGCTACCTACTGACGCAGAAGAATGCCGGTTTTTCTCTACTGGGGAATGTCCGTCTGTACTTTGCATCAAGAAAGTCGGACTATTTATCCAGGGAGATAATGGTTTACGTTCACAGGTGAAACGCAATTTATTTTGAATTTTACCTGCGTTTTGTTAAAAATGATATTTTGAATGACTCAGTGAAAGAAAAACATTTTCTATTGGATAACCGTTAGGTATTCATTTAACCTTTAGACGACACATTTATTTTAAAATACCTCACAAGACAACGAAACAAAACAACGTTTTACATAATGTATGTGCTTCCATTTAATTGTTTTTAACTATCTAACTAGTTGTGGAGAGTTCAATAAGACGGAGAACACATTGGTTAACAAAAATACATAAACATATCGTTAAGAAGTTGACAAAACTATATTTATCTGACATCCGCAAGTAAATTCCAAAGAAAAATCCTGATGCTGAGAGATATGCAACTGTTATTTCAAAGAAACTTTGAAATATGACGCAGACGTCAAACTTTGAATATTACCTGGGTATTTTTAAAGTGACATTTTGAATGACACGCTGATATAAAAACATTTTCTGTTTGGTAACCGTTAGGTATTCGCTTAACCGTGAGTAGACACGTTTATTGTCTACAGTGCGTTAAAGGAAATTGCTGATGCATTTGTTTCCTTTCAAGTGTAAATGCATTCTACTAACGTGGGATATGGATTCACGTGCTATCCAAAAACATTTGGTAATGCATAATTAGTTTTAAATTATACTTTATTTAATAGCGTTTTATGTAACAAGTCGAGGGAAATGTTCCAGATGTTTGCTTTAATTCGAAAAACGGAAGTGGACAATAAGATTTTTTCCAGAGAAAAAAAATCTATTAAATAAGGAAATGTTGCTATTAAGATTAACATTTAAAGTCGATCAAATTTCAAAATTTTGCCGAACACTTACCTTTTTCCTAAATTTAATCGGTTTCATTTCTACTTCAGTTACATGACATAATATTCAAACTGATAGTACAAATAAACTACTAGAAATATTTAGAATTCTTTAAAACATTTTCTATTGGGTAACCGTAAGGTATTCGTTTAACCTTTAGTAGACACACTTATTTTAAATAAAGCTTACAACGACAATAAAAAAAAGTTTTTGAAGTATTCTCTAATATTTTCTAGTAGTATATTAGTACTATCAGTTTGATTATTATGTCATGTAACTGAAGTAGAAATGAAACCGATTAAATTAGGAAAAAGGTAAGTGTTCGGCAAAATTTTGAAATTTGATCGACTTTAAATGTTAATCTTAATAGCAACATTTCCTTATTTAATAGATTTTTTTCTAAGTAAAAAAATCTTATTGTCCACTTCCGTTTTTCGAATTAAAGCAAACATCTGGAACATTTCCCTCGACTTGTTACATAAACGCTATTAAATAAAGTATAATTTAAAACTAATTATGCATTACCAAAGTTTTTGATAGCACGTGAATCCATATCCCACGTTAGTAGAATGCATTTACACTTGAAAGGAAACAAATGCATCAGCAATTTCCTTAACGCACTGTAGACAATAAACGTGTCTACTAACGTTAACGCGTTACCAAACAGAAAATGTTTTTATATCAGCGTGTCAATCAAAATGTCACTTTAAAATACCCAGGTAATATTCAAAGTTTGACGTCTGCGTCATATTTCAAAGTTGCTTTGAAATAACAGTTGCATATCTCTCAGCATCAGGATTTTTCTTTGGAATTTACTTTGCGGATGTCAGATAAATATAGTTTTGTCAACTTCTTAACGATATGTTTTATGTATTTGTTAACCAATGTGTTCTCCGTCTTATTGAACTCTCCACAACTAGTTAGATAGTTAAAAACAATTAAATGGAAGCACATACATTATGTAAAACGTGTTTTTTTTCGTTGCTCTTGTGAGGTATTTATAAAATAAATGCTGATTCTACCTAAAGGTTAATGCATACCCTAACGGTTATCAATAGAAATGTTTTTCCGTTCCTCTTCAACTGAAGTCATTCAATAATATCATTTCAACCAAGAACGCTCATGGTAAAATTCAAATAAATTGTTTTTCACTCTACGTGAACGTAAACCAATTATTCTCCTCCTGGAATAATATAGCTTCTTGACATTTTTGATGCCCAAAGCTACAGACGGACATTCCCCTAGATAGAGAAAAAACCGGTCATTTCCCGCACGGTCCAGTATGTAGCACAAAGCATTAAAGCATTTAGAGATGCACCAGCATTTTCCTGTAACAGTCCCCATGTAGACAATAAAAGTAGTCTACTAACGCGGTTAACACGAATACCTAACGCTCTCACCCAAAACGGAAAATGTTTTTTATTTCAGCGTGTCCTAAAAAGGGCACTTTTAGCCCAATACCAAGCGACGGTTCGAAATCATGACGCAGGACCGTCGAACTTTGAAAAATTATC